>JAVLVB010001168.1:0-15326 GCA_032876305.1 Orestias chungarensis
CACACACACACACACACACACACACACACAATCACACTGTGGGAGCAAACCTGGCTGCTTCTGTGGGTCCGTTCAAGTGTTGCTGGGTTTTGTTACAGGTGGACTTCCTGGCGCTAGAGATGCATCATGGGAACGTGTCCTTGCTCTGGAACCTGGGTTCTGGAACGACCCGACTGCAGTTTCCTCACACAGACATCACCAACAACCGATGGACCAAAATCAACGCCACACGGTAGGAAACCTCTGCACACCTCTAGATTATGATTCGTTCCTGCATGACCCATGATGTCATCTTTAATGTCTTAAGGTTTGGCGCGCACGCCGTCCTCTCCGTCCACCAGCTGGACTCTGGGTCGCCTCCTCTGCCGCCGGTCGCGTCCTCCTCACCGGGACCGGCGCGGGTTTTACACATCGACAGAAACACGGTGATCCACGTCGGGGGAATGGGAGTTCACACTCAGGTAACCGTCCACCGTTCAGGTGCAGAGGTGCGAGGCTGCGGCCTGTCGGGTAACAGCTCGGTGTGTGTGACGGCAGCGTCCTGCAGCGCTGCACTCATCCTCCTTCATGGGATGTTTGGGCGAAGCCTCGTTGAACGAGAGGAACATCGGTCTGTGGAGCTACGCCAGCCGGGAGGGCCGCTGTGGAGGCTGCTTCAGCAGGTAAACCTCAGGTGAACCCTCACGCCACGCTGACGGCCACAGACGTCTTTCTTACCGTGTCCGTCCATCCATGCGTCTCCCAGTCCCCAAGCGGAGGAGACGTCGTTCTACTTCGACGGCTCGGGGTTCTCTGTGGTTCAGAAGTCTCTGAGAGCGACGTCCACCTCAGCGGTGCTGCTGTTCAAGACTCTGTCTCCAGGTGGGCTGCTGCTGTACCTGGCCTCCAACAACACGGTGCGTTATCACACACGTCCAGCCCTAATTCTGGAGGGGACGCCTCGACCTCACTTCCTGTCTCCTTCAGAGGGACTTCCTGTCTCTGGAGCTGGTAGAGGGACGTGTCCGTCTGACCTTCGACCTGGGCTCGGGCGTTCTGATGCAAACTTCCAACAGGAAGTACAACACGGGAGTCTGGTTCAAGGTCACCCTGCAGAGGAACAAGCGCAAAGGTGCGTCCACGGTAGAAGTTCTGTTGATGTTCTAGTTAAAGTTCTAGATGTGTCGTTCTGTTGATGTTCTAGTTAAAGTTCTAGATGTGTCGTTCTGTTGATGTTCTAGTTAAAGTTCTAGATGTGTCGTTCTGTTGATGTTCTAGTTAAAGTTCTAGATGTGTCGTTCTGTTGATGTTTTAGTTAAAGTTCTAGATGTGTCTTTCTGTTGATGTTCTAGACGTTCTGCTGATCTTACAGTTAATGTTCTAGTTAATGTTCTAGATATTCTGTATATGCTCTAGCTGTTCTGCTGATGTTCCGTCAGTGTTCTGTTGTTGTTGTAGTCCTTCTGATGGTCTAGTTTACATTTACATTTATGCATTTAGCAGACGCTTTTATCCACAGCGACTTACAAAAAGAGGGTTTAACATTGAACTACGACATAATTTACCTGCAATATGCCAGGAGAGGATTTAACATCAATGATGAGACTCATTTACAGCATTTAGGTAACACAGAAGGCCCAATTACCAAACACTGAGTGCTAACTAATATCAGGGGGGGTAATAAGTGCTTTTAGATCTTTCAGGGCAATAGATACTCTGGGAAGAGCTGGGTCTTCAAGGATTTCTTGAAGGTGGAAAGAGAATCTGATGCGCGTAAGGTGGTTCCACCAGCGAGGAACCACAAATGAGAACAGTTTAGATTGACCTGCACGGGGCTTTGGTCGCGTTAGTTGGCGCTCCTTGGAGGAACGAAAGAACAGAACTAGTTGTTCTGTTGATGTTCTAGTTGTTCTGCTGATGTTCTACTTGATGTTCTAGTTCTTTTGATGCTCTAGTTTTTCTGTTGATGTTCTACTGGATGTTTCAGTTGTTCTGCTAACGTTGTAGTTGATGTTCTAGTTGATGTTCTGTAGATGTTCTGTAGATGTTTCCCTGACTGTGGCTCTGACTTCGCCCAGGTTACCTGTCCATCATGGCCGCGGGCCAGACAGCATACAAGGAGGTTCTAGAAGCCGAGTCTCCAGGAACCGCCTCTGACCTGAACCGCTATGACCTCGACCCAATCTACATCGGGGGGTTTCCTTCCTCCAGACCAATCAGGTGGGTTTACTGAAGATCACATGACGAGGTGAGGATGGCAGTCAGCTGACCGCCTCTGTGGTTGCTAGGCGACAGGTGATGTCCCGCGCGTACGTCGGCTGTATAAAGAACGTGGAGATCGCTCGATCCAACTTTGACTTGCTGAAGGACGCGTACGGCATCAGCAAGGGTTGCGTTCTGAAGGTCAGGTTCTGTTTCCTCTCTGGTTCTGGTGCAGGAACCCCCCCCCCCCCAGGACTGACCTACTGTTTATTGGCCCATCAGGCGGTGAGGAGTGTCTCTCTGTTGTCTGGAGGCTTCGTCAAAATTGCTCCTCCACCACTCGGTCAGGAGGCGGAGCTTCTTTTTACCTTCTCCTCCCTCAACCAATCAGGACTGCTGCTGGCTACCTTCAGTGATGACCGAGCACACCGGAAGGTGAGACCCACACAGGTCACATGATGCACCTTCAGGCCACACAAAGCGATGTGGCGAGTTACCGGCTGTGCTCTCTCCCCCCAGCACTTCCTGTCGCTTCACCTGGTCTCAGGTAGACTGGAGGCGGAGCTAGGCGATCTGGGCGGGGCCACAAGGAAGGCCACAGTGATGGAGCCTGACGGAGGGTCGTTCAGTGACGGCAGAGAACACTCAGTCGTCATGACTGTTAACAGGAAGTATGTGTTGCCATGGAGACAGTCACCAGCGTCTGCCGAGCTTGAGCTTAACAAGCCGTCTCCTGTCTCCAGGTCTCTCTCCCTGCAGGTGGACGATGAACAGTTGGAGACAGTGGCTCTGATGTCCGGAGGCTTCTCTCGGCTCTCTCCATCGTCTCTCTTCATTGGTGGACTCCCGCCGGAGATGGAGCCCCGTCTGCCAATCAGATTGCGAGTTTTATCCCAGGGGTTTCGAGGCTGCATCCAACACCTGGCAATGGGCGGAGCGTAAGTCCTCCTCAGACACCCTGACATTGTCCGCTCTGTCTGATTGGTTAACTGTTGTTGTATGCAGGCTAGTGGACCTATCAGGCGCTCTCAGGTATGAGGGGGCGGAGCTTAACAGCTGTCTATTGGAGAGAAGCTCAGTGGGGGCAGTACTTCCTGATTATGCAGATGCTGATCCAACACCTGGCCCTGCTCACCTGCCTGTAGCTCCGCCCACACACCTGAGCGCCCTGATAGCCGGAGCTTTAAAGGTAAACACGTTTACCTTTAACGTTAATGTGAGCAGCGCTCTGATTAACCGTCGGTCTAATACGTGATTGGTCTGTGTGGAAGTGTGCGTCGGACCAGGAATCGTCCGTCCTGCCGTCAGCGGCTCAGTTCGGCTCATCCAGGCGCAGTCACATGACCTTCATCATCAACCCCGGCGCTTTTCGAAAGAGGTTGGTCTCCATGGCGACAGGATGGGCCCCGTGTTTGGGTTGCCGGTTGTCATCACTGCAGTCTCATCTTTCTGTACCTCCAGTCTGTCAGTGAGGTTATCGGTCCGAAGCTGGGCTAAGGAGGGCTTGATGCTCCTCCTGTCCGACTCCAAGCAGATGGACTTTGTTGTCCTCAGTCTTAAAGGGGGGAGGGTCAGGCTGTCAGCTGACCTCGGGAAAGGTCCCGCCTCCGTCCTGTCATCCGCCGCCGTCGACGATGGAGAGTGGCACGCTGTGAGTTGTCCCTCCGCATACATGTTGTGAGTCTGCCGGACAGTCCTGGTTCGACTTGACCGCCGTGTCTGACCCTCAGGTGAGTGCGGAGGTGAGCCGGCGGTCTGTGGCGGTGAGGGTGGACGGTTCCCGTGCAGCGTCCGTCCCTATCAAGGGGAACCATCTGGACTTGGACAAAACGCTTTACCTTGGCGGTTTACCTCCAGGTGTGAACAGCAGGAGGATCAGTGTGAGTACACCCGGTGTCCTAGACGCACCCCCACCATGTGGCCTCCAGGTCAAAGGTCAGAGCGGCCGTCTGATGGTTTCCCTCTCTCTGCCATCCGCTCTGTCTCAGGTCAGCGGCGGTTTCTCAGGTTGTGTCCGGTCGCTGAGTCTCAATGGCTCCATGTTGGACTTGTCTAAGCCGTTCTCACAGCATGACGTCACTTCCTGCTTCAACAAGGATCAGAGAGGAAGTTACTTTAACGGCAGCGGACATGCAGAACTGAGTGAGTGGCGGCTGACGTCCGTCCCGCTGCTTCATCTCTGCCTGAACTTTAAAATGTGGAGCGAAAAAATTTAACATATTTATGATTTTAATTATAAAATTCCTCATTTATAGTAAATTATAGTTTTCTACTTTATAATTTTCCTAATTTTGTGCAAATATTCGACTCCAGTGCATTGTATTTACTCTTAGTGCGCCCTCTGGTAGACATATTTCACACATCTTTTATGAGATTAATTCAATCGTCATCAGACTGTACAAGAGTTTTGCACACAGGCACATACATTGACTTTATTATCATACTAATTATAATAATAAACCAGTTATTACAACAGTCAGTTACTGAGAATAAAGGCGAGCAGCCTACTGTAACAGCAAACATCAGTAACACTGTTAAAGTCGTAGAATGAAAATATTAACAGTCAATGACATAATGAAACAATTTTCCAGTATTATTCTGGAGGGGACGTCCATAAAAAGATGTTTTATTCTGGCTCAACAAGGACGTCGCGAGACTGACGAGGAACTACAGGAAAGCCGAGCGCTGCTGCAGATGATTTGGATTCGTAGCATTTCTACAGTCTGCTTTTAGAAGCTCTATGCTTCAGCAAAAGAAACCTTCTCCAATCTAATAATGAGACATAAAACATAATTTTAAACTCATATTTAATACAGTGTCAACGTTCAAAGACAGTAAATTCTCAATCTACTTTTCAAACGTCTAATATTTTTCTCCTCTGGGAAACTCAGACTACCTAGCTGCTTTAGCTGATGTTGCTCAAGGGCTTTCTGACCTTAGGGTTGTCTCCCTACCATAACAAACTAAGTTTGTTTCTGCAGCACGGCCTACAACCTGTGTCTGATCCCTTACTAACCTGGACTTTAATGGAACTGCTGTTAGCTTTAGGACCTTACATTTTGTTTTCAATGAACGTCTCTGACTACTGGAGTTCGGCTGCCTCACTGTAATCAGTGCTAGCACCAGTTTTAACAAAGCCTGATTGGATGTTGATTGGGCTGCTAACGATGGATCATCTCTCATCTGTCGTTTTAGTCTAAGGTCTACTTGAAAAAGTTCTCTCTAAGCAGTTTACAAACATGTGCTTCAGAGATTTGAGTCTGCTTTTAGTTCAAGCCATTCTACAAATCCAGATTCATTTAAAGTCATAAACAAGACTTGAACATTTCCCTGGCGTTACTGGAAATGTACTCTCATGGCTGAGATCCTAAATATCTGGCAGATCTTAAAATGTTGGTTTTAAGAATGAACTTTCTTCGACCTGTGCTGTGAAGTTTGGAGTTCCACAAGAGTCTGTCCTTGGTCCATTGCTTTTCCGTCTATCTCTTTCCTCTTTATCTTCTATTAGGTTGGTTTAAGGTAACTTGTCATGTGTTGCTTATTACCTACAATGTACACACTTAAATACCTACAATGTTTTCTTGTGTTGTTCCAAGATGGTGGAATGACCTACCAGGAACAGCAGCGTCCACCTCTTCATAGAGCCTCTCCTATCCTAACTCTTACCCAGACCTCTATACCCCCTACTACTCTCTCTGTACTTCCCTCTATCTCTTCACTGTCATCACTGACTCTGACTAGGGAGTTTCCTCTAGATAGTTTATGTTTAGATTCATAATAAGTATAATATTGTGTCTGCTTTGTAAGTAGCTTTGGATAAAAGTGTCTGATAAATGCAGAAACATAAACCGGGGAATCTGACCAGAGGGTACGGCTCATGCTTCTGGAAAAGAACAGACTTGATATTTAAAAGTTATTTGTGTTCATTCTAAACCATTAAACATTAGTTTTTGCACTAATGTTTGAAATATAACATGCTACATTCAGCAACAAACATCAGGTGGAGCACATATACGATTTTTAACATAGGATATCATCGCCAACGAGATTCCCTGTTTGGGCTTCAGAAACTGATTATTTGGAGAAAATCGGTAGGTTTTAAAATGTTTACTGTGCGTCAGCTGTCAGGACAGAGGAGTCACTGGTGGAGACAGTTCAGCTGAAGAATGAGACAATTTGGTGTTGGTTGTCTTCTGGAACTTCTTTAGGAGCTGAAGGATGTTTGGCTCTAGCAAATATGTCGACGCTCAAAGAACAACAGATTCCTGGTTGACGAGATGAACCTGAGCAAGAACTGATGTTTGTCTTTTTGCCTGCAGTGCATGATGGGTACAAGGTTGGCGCTGAAATCTCGGTGTCTCTGGAGTTCCGAACCAGCCAATCAGAGGGAGTCTTGTTGGGGATCAGCAGTGCGAAGGTGGACGCTGTTGGACTGGAGATGGTTGACGGACAGGTGAGCAGCAGACCTTGTGGTCATCACTGATTTGCCGCCACCTGCTCAGGCCAGGTCCTCCCTGCATGTCTCCTCAGGTGGTGTTCAATGTGAACAATGGGGCGGGGCGTGTGTCGGTGCGCTCCATCGGTCAGATGCTCTGTGATGGACAGTGGCACCACCTGCTGGTGAAGAAAACCAAACACGCCCTGACTCTGATCATTGACGGGAGGAAATACAACACCCCCAACCCCTACCCACAATCCACCTCTGCCGAGACCAACAATCCTGTGTTCCTGGCGGGATATCCAGGTGAGAGCAGTTTCAGTCCGTACCAGAGGAACACCTGGTGATCACCTGTGGTTCTAATGCGTCCTTGTCTCTGCTGCAGCTGGCGTTAAACAGAACGGCCTGACCGTCAGGTCCAGCTTCAGGGGATGCCTGAGGAACCTGCAGCTCGCCAAGGCTCACCCTACCATCCCGCTTCATCTAAGCTCCGCCCACTACTTGTTGGGCGTGACGCCTAACTCATGCCCGGCTGAGTAGCAGCCGTCGCCGCGCTGACATGTTTAGAAAGAAGCTGAATGATCTCTGGTTGATCTTCTGATGGTTACTGTGATTTAATAATGCTGAGAATCTGAACCATTCAGTCTGATGTCATTATGAAATAATCAGAGTAACAATAAATAAGCCAGAGAAGAAGAACAGAGTTTGTCTCTTAATTTTATTAAAGTTCAGATGGAAGAGTGGTGAAAAAAAGGTAGACAGTTTGTCTGAGGCTATAAATGTGGAAATTTTAAAAATGTAAATTAAATGAATGACAATGAGGCCGGAGGTCAAAGGTCAGCATATTTTCTTAAATAAAAACTCAGACAGACATTTTTTCTGCAACGATACAACAAAAACAGAGGAATCAGTGCTGGAGTCCGCTGATGTCATATGTGGAAGGACTAGGGTCCGGTTCGACAGATCTGGGTCTTCTAGCATATTCACTAACATGCAGATTTGGGAGCTGAGGGAAACGACAAAACTACGAGGGACTCGGAAGCTCAGATGATTATCTACTTCATGAACCACAGTTACCATGGTGACGGACCCAGGTAAGAAACTGGATCGGTTACCATGGTGACGGACCCAAAGTAAGAAACTGGATCGGTTACCATGGTGACGGACCCAATGTAAGAAACTGGATCGGTTACCGTGGGGACATGTGCAGCGTCCAGTTGTTCGTAAATAAAACCGGTAATGTTGTAAAAACTGTAACATGTCACATGAACTGGAGTAACGGGTTAAACTAGGTTCTTGTGTGTTGCTAAACTCTGCAGAGTTTCAAAATAAGAGTCCATCAGAACTGCTTCCTGCTCTGAGCAGAGCTTTTATTGTGAAGGGTTCTGTAGAGCGTTACCAAAGTTCAATCAAACGGCGAGTTTATAATAACGATTAGCGTTCCAACCATGGGAAACCTCGTTTGCTTCCAGATGTTTTCTCATTTCTGGCTGTGACACCAGAGTCCACCTGAGGGAACACCTGAGCCGAAGCTTCTATGGCACATCTTGTTGGATCATGGGTAAATACTATTCTCAGCTTCAGCTGTGCAAGCAATGGCTGGAGACAGGAAGCAAATTTCCACAATAATAGCTCATCAGCAGTATGGTCCTGGACCACCTGAGTCAGTCAGCCAATCAGAGGGCCTCCTGAAGCAGTCAGAGGGGGGGGGGTCTTTTTAGGTTAAATACGGTGGTGTGTGTGTGTGTGTGTGTGTGTGTGTGTGTGCATGCATTCATGTGTGCTCATCAGGCTGGAGTCTTCTGCTCCAGTAAGGGTCAGAGTTCACCTTAGCGTCTGCTTTATGGTTGTTGGCTCAGGACTGTGGACTAAAGCTCGAATAATGCAGCAGAGGTTTCAGCATCAGTCCTGAAAGAGACAGATGACAGTCAGGGACAGAGACAGGAGGACAAAGAAACAGGCATACCATGCAGATCAGACTGTTTCTGAGGCAGGAAGATAAAGAAATAAGTTGAAATCCTTCTGCAAAAAATCCTGAGGCGCATTTGTCTTCGAGTTTCAGTAGGGGCATCTAGTGTTGAGTAAAGGAACTGCAGCAGGAACATGCTTACATTGTGCCCTTGCTGTTAAACCTCAGACAGATGCAGTCATGCAGTAAATACTAAGTGCAATCAGGAGTTTACAGCACCTCCTGCAGTCCGCTTAACTCGTCAATAGGCGAGGAGGGGTCGCCGGTGAGCTTAGTGTAGACTCATCAGAGAGCTGCACTGTAAAAAAAAGCATTACCACCAGGGGGAGCCATGGGTCAGCTCCTGGTGGGGTCAGAGGACACTTTCCTCCAACAGACTGAACTCTAATCCTGGATTTAGTTTTAGTAGCAGGTTTAAACTTTTGCTCACACACAAACATCATCTTAGTCCAGATGAGGATGCGAGGAGGAGTCGTCAAAGAATGATGTCATTAGTAACAATGGTGGCATGGATCACTGACCTTTTTTAACCAATCAGAGCCTTCTACAAGCAAAGACAGGCCATGCAAGCAGAACGATGCAAAGCCATCATGCCCCCCCCCCCAAAAAAAACAATACGCATTGACCTTGGATCCCACCTGACAGGCTCCCAATCAGCGCTGTGACCTCTGATATCATTAATTGATCATGTGATCAGGACAGATATCAGTTTCTTTATGTACAACGACTTTGGTAACTGACAGTTCAGGGTGTTCTCTCCGAGCCTCGCTGAGCGCAGCCGCCAGGGCCTTGAAAAGAGAACGGACAGTCAGCCCAAATGTCGACTAGGTCCTGGTTTATGCACTCCTGGTGTTTCAGTCCTCAGTTTCTAGGTAACAACCAGTTTCAAAGAACAGCTGAAGGTTTGTGTTACAGTTGGACCAAATGCTGCATAGAGCTTTAGCATTCATAGGTTTCTGTGGGATGTGGACCAACTAGTCAGGTCTTTGGATCAGGTGTGCTGATGCAGGAAAACTTCCATGAGATCTGAAGGCCGCGCTTTAGGCTAACCCATCTGGTTGATAAACAAACCTGTTCATGGTCTTCTTCAGTCTCTCCAGAAATAACGATTCTTTTCTCCACTCTAGTTTCTGAAATTCCTCCTTTAATCATCTGAGGAAGAAAGTACAGCAGAAGATACAAGAACTGAAAAGAGGTCATGCAACATCTGTCCTGAATGTCATTCAGTAAGAGGGTCTAAGACCCCCCCTCCCCACCCTGAGAAGGTCTTAGTCTTTGGATGCTGACTTTGACAGATAGGCCAGCTCCTAGAGAATAATACCTTGGTGACGTGAGTGGTGGTAGTCGTGTTAGACGTCTCTGCTGTGAAGGTCTGGGAACTCAGCATGAGACCAGCGGGGAGATCAGAGTCCCCTTGACTCTAAAACACATCAGGACAACCATCATTTACATTTATTTATTCAGCAGACGTGTTTATCCAAAGCGACTTACAAAAGAGGAAAAACGGCAAAAACCATCAACAAAACAAGAATCTGCCTAAGAAATCTTGAGCTCAGTTAAACCCTGGAGATGAAAGACTTTGAAGGAATGAAGTCAGACTGTGGTAGAAACAGATAGCCGAACGCCTGTAGCACCATCTGAAATGATTCTTTGGATTTCTTCGTCCAAAAGGCACCAGATCATAATCCAGACGTATTCACAGTTGGGGCTACCAAGTTATTTACTCCAAAACATCCTTAAACTGGGTAACGTGCACAACCCCACATGTCTAAACAATCAATTCTCTTTGTTTAAAGGTTTGGTAGACACCTGAGGTCCAAGAGAGAGTTAGACAGAGAGGTCAGTTTTATAACTTTGGTTTTGGTTCCTTTAAAGCAGAACTGGAAGGATGACAGGTAGAAGCTGAGGTGTAGGACTGACCTTAAAGATCCCTGGAAAGAACAATTTCTTACAAGATTGTTTTTCAACAATGATTTACCATATTTGTGTCTGTTGTTAAACTACACCTCTGTACAGGACTCTGTATTGTCTTGTGCCTTGAACGTGATATAAATACAATCCCATATCCTTTCAGATGACTACAGGACTGAATGATGAAACCGATGAGGGCAATAGGGAGATTCAACAAAACTGGAAATATGGACAATTAAAAGACATCCTCACCCCTGGAGCTTCGTATGTAAGTGTCTTCCTCATCACTGGGACTTCCTAAAACGTAAAAAACTTATTTTATTGTTGTCATCACAGACAACCTGTCCTTCATAATCACTTCCCCTCATTCTACCAGAACCAGGCCGGTAACTCTAGGACAGACGTCTCTGGACAATGGGTTGTGGAACTATTCTCAAGGGGACAGGTCTTACAGGGATAGAGGCAGTTGGGTCAAGTTTCAATGGTTGAGAGGGTCTGTGTGGGACAAATTTCCATGGAACAAGAACGTGGGACAGAATGAGTCAGTGGAAAAGACCATTTCAGTGGGACAGGAGCTACTGGAGCAGGGGTATTGAAACATGTCTCATTGGGACAGGTTTGAGTGTTACAGGTCTCTGGGATAAAACTCTGGAACCGGTCTGAGTGGGACGGGATTCTGGGACGGATCTGAAAGGGACAGGTCTCCAGGTTTACCTCCTGCAGATCTCCGGAATCGTGCTCATCGTTGTGAGGACAGGTTGGGGACAGGGAGTTTTCTTCAAATGTCCACTCTCCTTCCGACTCTTTATCGTCGTGGTAACAAGGGGGTCCGCTAGTGTCCAGATCGGCCTCGTCAGCCTGTCTGACTGCAGCGTCCACCGACTCATCCACTGCTACCTGAGCCAGAACACTGATGACATCTTCATCACTGCTAGGCCCATCAGTGCCATAGTCATCTTCATCATCATCATCATCATCATCATCACTAGGCTCATCTACCAAGGTTTTACCATCTTCAGCTTTGTTACTTTGCCGCTGCTCTGTGACATCATCATCAAGGGCCACGCCGGCTCCTGGTGGAGGCGGCGGGGGGTTTATGGGGGGCAGACCTACTGGGCTTGGTGCTACCTTATAATAATCTGCGGCTGACTGGTCCTGGTCTCTGGACTCTGGGAGGACGAACACCGTCTCCACCTTCTCTGAAGTCTGAAACAGAAAGTAGAGACTTTCAGGAGATTCCAGGAGGTGTTAGCATTTCTGTAGGTGGTCCATGTTGGGAAAACCTGCAGCAAAATAAGTAGCTTTTCTGTTTCATCAGATTTGGGGATATCTACATGTAGAGCCTGAAGACACCCTGAGTCTCTCTAGTGACGTTGTCACCACTAGCCTAGCCTAACGGGAGTCGGGGTTTGGGTCAACATGCTGTGGAGCAACTGGTTACCATGAACTAAAAATAGTAATCAATGACGGGAAGCTGATGAGATAGACAAGACTGAGGACCAATAAAAAGGTTTAGACGGCACCTTAAGCAGGTTGTGTTCTCTGAAGGTCTCTTGTTCCCTGGCCGACCTCAGCAGCTCCGTCAGCTCTGGAGACATTTTATCGAAGGACGGTTTGGGCTGCACAGAGCGGACAGACTGAGATGAAGGAACCGACAGGAGAACATGGACACAGTCACAGGACGGAACGTGGAGCTTTTCCAGGTTGTATGTTTTTAGTTAAGCCACAGAACTGTCCCAAAGAGAGATCATTACATTTAGATTCAGGTCCTAATGGATCTTATTCAAATTTGGTACCACAAACATGTTTATGTGAAGTGGTATGGACAATAAAAATCCTTGAATATCCAAACGTTAGCTCTATGTCAGAACCTGATGAAGACCTTAATCTGGGACGGAAACTTTAGGACAGAAAGTGTCACCATGGTGATCTAACTCTTGGTTTAGATTAACATGCATAAAGTTTGAGGCTAACATTTCAAGAGAAAGGACATCCAAAAAGCAACGCTAGCTCAAGAACAAAGGTTCTACTAAAAAGAATCACAGACACCCCCTATAAGCTGCACACCTTCTACGAGCTTCACCCCTGACAGAGTAGACTGCTACCCCCCACGCAAACGCACTTCTCCACTGTGGTACCCCCATTTATGGACTGTTGGACTCTACAAGGGTGTGGTCTGTCTTAGGAGATCCCCCAACTGCTCCAGCCTTTTTAGGGCTACATTTACCTGAGGCAGTCCAGTTCGCCCTAAGGTCAGCACTAAGACTGCTGTCCCCCTGAAACAACCGCCCCCAGACACCTAGGACACTTTCCACCTTAAACTGGACCTTGTTCAAAGTTGCACCTATTCTGGAAGCACGGCACCGAAGCCGGTTCTGAGGATACTCTCCCTACTCTGAGCTCTCTCCACCCTCCTCCATCCCACCCTCCGCTCAGACCCTGGTCAATCTCCCATCAACACTCGCCATGAAATGTGGAACCAGGGCGAAGCTGAAGGTTTTAGAGAAATGCAGAAGCATTAAATAAAGTCACAAACATAAAGAAAAAAGTAAAAGTGTAGAGCAAGAAACTTGAATCACAGCAGCTACAACAAAGCAGTCAGGATAAACCATAAAAACGACTAAGGAAATAAAAATGCAGCAGTTCTCTGGACTCCAGAAGCAGGAACAAAATGGTCTGTGGTCAGAGTTGAAGGAGGAGTGGAAGAAGGGAGGTGAACCTGAACCTTAGTGCTCCTCACCGCCCCCTGCTGGAGAACAAACCAGAGGCCTCATTTTTAAAGTCTGGATTTACTTCTAACACCTGGCCGACCCGACCCTTGGCAGATGTTGATTCCACAAATTAAACACGACTTTCTTCAGTGTGATCAGAACCGGAAGAAGAATGTAGACGTTCCCCAGCAGCGCCATGTTGTTACGTCAGTAACTTCAGTAACGTCAGTAACAACATGGCCGCCGTCTGCGGACGGACGTTAAAGTTGTTTAGTGACGGAAGCCGACCGTATCGTCGCAAGATCAGAATGAGAGGAAGGAAGCTGAAAAAAAAGGAAGATAAACTGGGTACCGCTTGATTCGGACGTTGTTCACGTCCAGATTTGCCACGTCTGGCTTCTTCTGCTGCACAATTATGACGCATGTCTCAGGTTGATGATGGAAAAGTCGGGTAAAATGCGATATGAGTGTTTAGACTGAGGACGCGTTGAAGTCTATCGGATGTGTATCTGATTTACTCCATATATGGAAGTGGCAGACCGTCAGCAGGGTTCTGGAGGAACCATCAATGACAGGAAGTGACCCAGTTGATATGTGGCATGAGAAGATGGTTTAGACACGATCCAGATGTACAGACTGGATGTGATTCAGGATTAAAACCGACGCCTGTGTCTGTGCATGGTTTCACTCTGAGGCCCTGGTATCTGGACTACCAGCAGTATGAGAACATTCAGGTCCTTTCATGAATTCCTGATTTAAAATATTAAGCTTCTCTTGTAGATATATAGAGATAGATGCTAATAAGTTTCTTCTGCATCTAATTTAGTTTTCTGTCTTTTCAAACCCCCAGTCGGTTGTGGCAGATGGCTGCTTGTACTGAGCCTGGTTCTGCTGGAGGTTTCTTCCTGTTAAAGGGGAGTTTTTCCTCTCCACTTTCGCTACATGCATGCTCAGTATGAGGGATTGCTGTAAAGTCAACGACAACACAAGCCGTTGTTTCTGTCTGCTGATTCCAGAGGAGGGAATGCTGCCCAGAGGTTCTATCAGAGCTCTAACATGGCGGTCTAAAGGTTCACATCTGGAACCAGCAGAACGAGCCCAGACGACACCTGGACACACCTCTGTGAACATCTGTCGGTTCTAGAGCAGCTCACCTCCTCCGGCTCCAGCGGTTCGATCATCGGAGCGTCGTCGGCTCGGCGGAACGGCGAGGAGGCCAGTCGCTTGTCCCACTCCGTCTCTCCGCCTCCTCTCTGGTCTCCCTCCAGGAAGGAGCGTCTCAGAGCACTGATGGTGTTCTGAACGTTCTCCTCGGGACTCCCCAGCGTCTCCTGTGGAGAACAGCCGACATGAAGTCAGCGATTCGATTCCTGGCGTCGTTGGTGTGGAGCGGTGGATTTGATTGGACGAGGCCGGGTACAGGAGCTGTTCTCTAGAGCGGGACTATTTTCACTCCTAACAAGGTTCCCTCTCCCACAGCCCCCTCTAGGGGAAGCTAACACACTTCCTGCCAGACTGGCTGTGGCTCGGTTCTGAAGATCCGGCCCGGTTCATCAGCTTTAACGTGCCTCTCTGCTGTCAGTTACTTTCTTGTGACCACTTCATTTTCCTGTTGAGCTGTTTGGGTCCGAACCGAAAGGAACCATCGGTCTACTTACCTGAGTCCTCAGATCTTCATCCTGATCTGACTGTTGGACAGACAGGAGAGACACAGACAGGTGAGCGTTTGGACGGGCTACCTGTGTGTGTGCTTGGGTGGTGGACTGGCGTTTACCTCGGTCACCGTCAGGTCTCCGTCTACGGCGGTGTCACTCAGCTCGGTCTGAGGAAACAAAGACGACAAAGATTGAACTCTCCGAGAGACGGACCAGCTGATACGGACACAGGTGTGGGGGTGTGATTACTTTGGTGTCCTGTTTCTGTGGACTCTGAGGACTTTGTGGAGAAAAGTCCACGGCTTTTATGTCCTCCTCCTTCGGCTCCTCCTCCACCAGTAGCAGCAGGACCTCCTCAGCTGGAATGGAGAAACTTTGACTTCATCAACTGAATCTATGGCAACCCGAAAGGGTCAAAAACCCTTTGCACCAAAAGCTAGGACCAACAAACCCAGGAAAAC
>JAVLVB010001170.1:5219-28544 GCA_032876305.1 Orestias chungarensis
ACTTGGTTATTGGATAAAATCATCGATGGCGCGAGTTAGAGCGTTATATTCTGTATCTACATCACTTTTAGGTCTCCTCTGGGCTTAAAAGACCGAAGACAAAGAAGTTTGACCCGGTTTGTTGAAATTAAAGCCATAAATTGTGTTTCCATTAACGCCTTATTGACTGGTTTTGCTTCATTTCTGCACAGAGGAGGTTTTTACCCCTTCAGCTGTAGTTAAATGACTCGCCACCTGTATGATGGAGGGGAGAGCAACTATGGAGGGACAGAGGAGGAGGAGGTCTTGTGAAGATATTTATCCTGCGATGTAATGACGACGGACGCCGCCGCCATAAATCAACGTCCTCTAATCACACCCAGGCGGCGGTGTAATTTGGAGTGGGTTATCGGAGCGCCGGATGATCCGGCGACCTTTGGCAACACGAGGAAAACTCCAGAGTCATTTTCAGAGTCTCGGGAGGAAACCACTTTGCCGAGCTGGGATAGCGACGACGTCCACGTCTTTCCAGCTCGCTTTTCTCTCTGCTCCGTTTCCATTACAAAGAAACGTCCTCTTGTTGGAGCTACCTGCCTTCCTCTCCTTTACACCTCATCAGTTCCTTTCACACAGAAACCCAAACCGTGAGTGTCCACTGCTCTCCAATTTTATACTTTCTTTTTAAGTTTATCACCTTAAAACGAAATAGTTTCTCTTTTTTGCTGAAACCCAATTTCTTAATAGAGCAACTTTCACTAAAACAACAATGGATGCCCTACGAAGTTGTTGAGCAATGGGAGCCGAACGCATCGTCACAAGATCAGAACAGGATGAAGGAAACTGGGACAAAGAAAGCTAAACTAAGGCACTGCTTGCCTCAGACATCGTTTACGTCCAGATTGGGAACGTCTGGCTGGCATTTCCTACCGTCACAAACGAACAGACCGAGATTCCTAAACTCTGAACGATTTAGACTAGACCAAGACTGAGCTTCTCAGCAACACACAAACTCTCCAAGTGGGTTTGGTTATAAACCCAAGCATCTCATGGCAAATATCAAGCGCAGTAGTGGTTGTGTCATGCTGTGGGACAGTTTCTCAGGCATAAACGTGTGAAAAGACTAGACAATGGATACAAGGCAGAGTTTGGTCAAAGTTGGATGTTAACAGAAATCCTATTGGTTAGTGTGTGCATAACAGTTTTCATTGGTCAGCTTGGACACAACTCTTACTTTCTCTGCTTTGGTTTTAAAAACATCTAATAATGTCATCAAGCAACAGATCGTTACCATGTTGTTGACAAATAAAAATGCAGCTGCTGCATTTCAAAAGAAAATTAAGAATATATCATTTGAGTAACAAATTAAAATGCAGGATTTAACCTTTTAAAACGGAAATTCTTTAATTCTTCATTTGGTTGCATTAATACTGGACCAGATTTCTGTTTATAAAAATGAATGTTGCAGATTTTGGATCATCGTTTCTTTTGTGCACAATCCTTGAGCAGAGACTTACCTACCTTCACACTCAGTGAAGATATTTAGTTTCATCTAAAAGAACAATTTTGAACGACTGAGGCAGAAACAAACAAAGAGCTATTTGGGAGCTCCATCTTTGCGACGCGTGACGACTCAGGCGACGTTTTTAATCAGAGCGGCCCAAGTCTGGCTCTGTCCTTGTGTTTTATTGATCCTGGCCTCTTGTGGTTGCCACGCAGAAACGGAACCAGCGGCGAGGAGCCTCATTGATCACAGAGCTGCGAGCCAGCAGCTCTGAATTAACATATTTATTTCAGCTGGCATTTAGCTGGCGGTAGACATATGGAGGAAGAATGGTGCTGGAGGAAGCAGAGGTAGAGGACAGAGCCCTAAACAAGGAAGAGGAGTCGGTTTTTAATATCTACTGTAATGACGTTTTATAGGTCGGATGAATGAAATGTTAAGAACGACATTAAAACATTTAAAGATGACTGTCTCCCTCAGACTGTAAATATCTGCCTGAAACAGTAAAAACCTTCTGCATTGTCAATATTATGACTACTGAAGCTGAGGAGTTGGACCGTGTTTAGTGCTGCAGCAGCACTGCAGCTCATCCCAGAACGGGACGAGCGTTATTCATCTTCTAATACTCGACAGTAACTTACTGCAAACTTGCATTACCCCCGCCGCGGCTCTGCTAACCACAGAACCAGCTTGACACAAATAAAACCTGTCGCTGATTCATGCTCCGCTTTAAAGCAGAAGAACAGCACTCGCACCCCGAGGCATCGCTCCACATCGTTTAGACTGGCGTTAATGGCTTGTCAGAGATCAAATTACTTTAAATCTCTGGGGTGCACATTATGACGCCAGTAAGGAAAAAAACATATCGTTTTTTAAATTAAAAATGGACAATCAATTGAAGTTATACTCACCTTAATTCCAGAGAATTAAACTAGTTACATTTACTGACATTCATTTACTTTAATACGTTTTCTAAAAGAAAGCAGTTGCATTTTACCTTGACATTTTTAAACAACTGGGTTTAGTTTAAAGCAGCACTATGTAACTTTTCAACCTTCATAAAATATTCTAAACTTTTCTGATCATACGTCGACTTGCAGCTCGTTCAGTGACGCCTCTGTCATGGCCCGAGGGGGTCCGTATCGCTTTAACCGACAATGAGTAACTTACAGGAGGGTGGCAGGAACCCTGTCTTCCACACAAAACAACTACAAATGTGCTGACTGCTTTAGGGCGTACGTCACTTCCCCCGGTTCTTATCTCCAACATCATCATCTGAACTTGTTTCACCACAATTAGATTCATCACCTCATCGCTATTCATCCTTCACAGACACTGGAAACAGAAATTAACTTCAATCCAACTGATCAGGGTTTTACCACGCTATGTGCTGGGGATCATGGGAAATGCAGTCTTCCGTCAGGCAAAAAAAATACTACGACTTTTGTCCACACAGGGCCGCCAAAAATCAACCAAAACATGTTTCGTGTCGCTTTAGTCGACCAATTAGTTTAACTCACAACAATAAAGTACATTTACGATATCTTAATTAGCATAATAAACTTAGTGTTTATTTTCATTTAAAAATGGATCCATAAATTGAGATGTCAATGAAAGTAGTCAAATATTTTTAGTATTTTTAGTAAATATTCAAGTATTTTTGCATCCTCTCTGCAAGACTGACCTAATGTAGCATCACACCAAACTGGTTTTGTGATTTCTGGCCTTCAGAATGAAGCTGAATTTAGGTTCTGCACATTGAATCAAGGTTTTTCTGTAAATTTAGACCTTCTACGTCAATTCTTCAGTGAATGTTATTCCTTTTACCTTAAATGCATACCTATACATGTGGCACAAATGTCATGTTGCCATGGCGATGTGACTTACTGTTGCTGCGGGCAAACATGCATTTATTTTTATTTTTTCCATTTTAGGAAATGTTTCCCTTCAGAGAAACTCTTCCATTTTAACAGGTTTCCTTTCGATACTTGGGAGAAGAATTGCATGAAACAATCACAGGTTGTGTTTTACTCAGTGTGAATTTATTCCTTTAAAACTTGAGAAAAAGCAACAACAAAATTGGTGTTTTTGACTCATTTAAGAAAAACAAAGGATCTAAAGGGGAGGACCTAAAAGAACCAGAAAATGTTCCCGACCCCTGGGCCTTAGATGGCATGTTTACATTGACAACTGGATCGATTCCACCGCTTTAAAAACTACCTTTTTGGTGCAATTACAAAAACAAATTGCTAGATCTAAATGATCAATCCACAGACTTTTCAACTGATCAACACAACGGCGTCTATTCTCAATACACATAAGAGGATTCAATAAAATCACCTGTGTTTTGTTTCTTTGTCCAGTTGATCGGTTTGAGTTGGGGGAAAATGTTTCTTCATTGAAGCAATTTACTGGAGCATGCTTCTTCTCCATGCAGATTCTGATATATAAAAACTAACTTTTGCAGCGCTTCAGTTAATACAGGCGTGGCTTTGGGGTTAAGAAGGTTACCCGATTATTTAACCATCTGAAGTTAAAACTTCCCGAAGCGTGTCATGGTTCTGCTTTTATCTGCCATATCAGAGCTCAAATCAAGTACAAAAATGCAAAAGCCCAGAAGGTTTATTGGATGATCTGATGTCAAATTACTGCCGGATAAAACTGATATAAATTAGTTATATATTAAAGATTAAAAAAATGTTAGGAAATAATTTGTACAATATTAAAACAAAAATTATACATTTAAACAAGCTGTATGTGTCACATTCAACTAACAGTGATGCCTGGATTCATTTGACCTCGTAGTGTTTATTATTAAATTTTTATTAGAGAATAAATGTCAGTAGAACCTAATCAACAAGTTTTTAAGGAAGTGCAGCAAAAAAAAAAAAGAAAAGAAAATGTCTTCAAGATGAAGAGGAAAAGGTCATGTCAGTAAAACAGAGAGTTCTCATAGGAAGATAAAAATGTCACGTCAGCTTGCATGTTGCCATAAAGACGAGCATTTGAGTTGATGCAGAAGCTCCAGGGAAAACTGGAAATCAGCCTGATAACCTGCTCAGGTTCCCCAATTTTGCTTTTTTTAAAATAGTGGCTGACTGAGCGAGAACGACAGGAGCTTATTAGAAAAGATCAGAGCCATAAATCCAACTGATGCTCTTATGCAACAACTTACATTTTTATAATATGTGGGGGATCTGGATTAAGTCAATAATAACAAGAAAATCAAACAGCTTAGGAGCTAGTTTATAAATCTGGAAAAGTTTGCAGACTCATCTCGAAGCGTTTAGACTCCAGAGGACCACAATAAGAACAAATCTGGAAAACATGGATAAGTGCAAAACAGGAGAGGCTGACCAACCAAAAATCACTCCAGGAGGTTCACTCGGACTCCTCCAGGAAGTCTCAGAAGACGGTTTAAGTCGAAAGCTCTACAGGACTCACTACCTTGGTTTTGAGACTATTGTTCAACAATAAAAAAGGAAGACGAGGCATAAAATGGCAACCATGAAAAGGAACACTCAAAATTGGCATGAGAATTGAATTAAAAGAATGCTACAGAAATTCATTCATAAAGAGATTCTTACGTGTAGCTAATAGTCTTTAAATTCATCACTCTTTTCATTTCAACAAATCTTCTGGTGATGCGTCATGTTTGGTTCTTTTCAGCATAAAGAGTTGCTTGATTGTTCACCTTAGCACATGTTTGACAGCAGGGCCGGACTGGGAGATTTTTTCAGGTCAGGTGTGAGTCATATAACCAGGCCACCCTGAGCTTCCCACACATGCATGTTCCCGCACATGCATGTTCACACCCACACCTAAATGCATGGGCACAAGCAAAACCCATTTGTGCACGTGCCCACTCACACTTACAGCAAATTCCAAATAAAAAGGCCACCTATTAGACCTACTGCAACTTCTGAGGTTGTAATATACAGTAACTTTACTGCTGTTAATGCAATAGTACTAAGATAATAAAGATTTTACACAATAATAAGTGTCTAAGTTAGCGCTTTACATAGTCAAGTCATGTAAAAAAATCAACTGCCTCAGTGGCACATCATCAGGGAATAATAATGAACCCCAACTTACAGTAAATCCCAGGTTGGAATACACAAACGTTCATGTTTGATCTGGGATACATAAAAAAAATCAGCAACAGACAGAAATATTTAACAATACAATCACTTAATAGAATAATGCCAAATTGCAAAGAAAGCTATTACAGTTGAGAGCCATTTAGGTCTATGCTAGCGTCTGGTAGTGTTCATGTGTTGTTTCTCTACTGTAGAAATGGTTTTGTAACTTCTCCCAAAGGCTCTGCTTCACCTGGAGTACCAGCAGGACTGTAGCATCCCCATCACCACCTTTGAATAGCAAACATACGTTTACAGTTTTTCCATAAACTGTATTTCATACAGTAAGATTATGTACCCTGTCTCACTGATTCTGCCTTGTACTCATATATATGATAATGATAAGATTATATCCGATTAGCTGGACAAATAAATAATTTAAGAAGTAAATCATAATAATAATAATAATAATAAAAAAGTGGTGTAAATCAGTGATTTTAACTTCCCAGTCCTCATCTTAATTTAAAGACTAAACTTGTATTGGAACCATATTTACACTGTAGACTGAATGTGTGCAACCAGAAATGTGGTACAAATATATTGTTAAAATTAAAAAAATATATATTTACCCTTAATATAATATTTGTACCAACATTTTATGTGTGCGTTTTTATTTTAATGGCACGGGGCGGGAAATTATACAGGCCAGCATTCCAATATTAGGCCGGTGCTTGGTGAATACTCCCGGTTCTCCCTACGGCCAGTCCAGGCCTGTTTGACACCATGCAAAGCAAAAAAGGAAACCTGCTGGATAATCTCTAGTGTTTCTGGTGCAAAAGAAGCAAAATGGAACTACGGCCACATTCACACAACATGTTGACGACCAGTAGTTTTTGCAGAGGTGCGTTTTTTTGGTTTGTTTTTTGTTCGGCACGTTTATAATACCAATTAAACGCAACCATCATCAGACGTCTGTGTGAACCTTAACAGATCCCAAACAAAAGCAGAATAACTTAAATGTCACAGCAACGTAAGTGAACATCTGTGAACGAATTTTAAAGTCCCAAGATCGTCACAAGATGAAGGAAGCTGAGGAATAAAGAAAGCTAAACAAGGCACCACTTGCTTCAGAGATTGTTCACATCCAGATTTACCACGTCTGGCTTCTTCTGCTGCACATTAATGACACGTCTCATGTCAACCACAAAAAAAAAGGAAAAAGTTGGATAGAATTTGGCACCACTGTTCAGATGCTTTGAATATGATCAAATATAAATCCACTTTACTAACACATGCAAGTGCCATTCATTTGAGATATTTGTGGTTTAAAAGATTGGAAAGGGGCCAATCAGACTGCCAGGAGGTGGAGTTGCCTGATGTGAATGTAGCCGTAGAGATGAGATGTTCCTGTAAATACATTTTAAAGTTCATTCAGTAAATCTCTATCGACTTTTTCCATACAGCATATCTTTTGAGGGGATCTCAAGCATTTATGCAGTTCAGCTGCTGAGGTCCGCTGCATTAAAGTAAAGTTATTAGAAAAAATTAGTCATTTAAACCAGATTGTTTGCATTTAATGGAGCGAAAAGTGAGATTTCAGCAGCACTGCTGCAGATCTTTGTGCATCTGTGTATGCAGACGTTTAAAAAAGTACATTTTCTAGACGTCTGATGCTCGAAAAATAACTCTTCCTACCAAAAATGTATGCAACAGATTAATGGTTAAACCATAATTACTGATTTAGGGAGAAATAAAACAAACACTTAAAGAAAGATGCTGAGGAGGGAACGCCGTCTTTACTGGGGATTTAAAGAAATTCTAAAAGACTCATTTATGTGCAATTTAGCAGCACGGGTATATTTTTTCTCCCCTTGCAAACAAAGCAGACAGTACCTTCCTTCATACACTATGTCGTCTCAAGTAGCAGCTCTGGAGAGTCCAACCGGTTCATTAGAAGTTTTATACGACACATCTACACCAGCAGGATGGATTCTTTGTTCACGCTCACCTGCAGAGACACATTTAACTCCTGCTGAGCGTTTTTCCAGGAGTAGATCTGAAGTAAGTGGGTAAGGTAGCCTTGGCGGAGGGTGTCGAGATCATGAAAGCCTATATTTAGACTTCCAGCACTTTTCAGAGTTATTACCAAACAGGAAAAAAACGCTCAGAGGCACAGAGACGCTTCCAGAAGGAGTAAGATCTGTTGGGGGTCGAGGTGATGAGTTTCTTGATGTTGTCACGGTAACACTTGGACATAAACCCGACAAAAGGCTCGGGGTCAAAAAAAATCCACTGCTCTCTTTTTAACATTTACTTTACATTCTCAGCATCAATCTACCTTCCATCAAATCCAGACAATCTTTTCCCCTAGGAGAACTGATCCAGACCAGCCCTAAAAGTTACATAGATCAGCTTTAATCTGTTTAACTGGGATCTTATGGACAAAGTGCTGCACAGTATTGATCTAAAACGGAAATCTTACCTATTCATTGCACTTTCTGGTTTTCTGACGATGAGAAAAGCTCCACATGGAGCCATCTAGTAGTGATCCTGAGACGCTACTGAGGTTTATTTACCCTAGTTACGCTTTTCCAACAATTAAAAAGCACAAAACAGCATTAACTGTGAGGACAGAGGCTAAAAGAGGCAAAAGCAGTAAAACAGTCTTAACATCACAAATCTGATGAGTTTTTCTGTGCTTTTCTGGGACTTTTAACTTAAACATTATTCTAAGATTGAGTTTAGAGGCCAAAAAACACTCCTGGAAGGATAGAGATGCACCTTATATTTAAGATGAGAGATCTGTGATGGGGTGGGTAACTATCTTAGTTAAGAGAGCACGGCATTAATAACCCTTAAAGACAATTAAAACTCAAAAATAAACGTTTTTAGTCTGAATAAATTCATGTTTACTTCCCCTGCAGACAGCATGCAAACGTCTTCAACCTTTTACTGTGAGCAACATTTTATTCCTCCTTTCAAGCTTCCATGTCATCAGCAGCTTAAATGTGTGCATTTTAAGAAACTTCTGCAAAGCCCAACCAGATTTACTAAAAGTGAGATTTAAAAAGGCTTTGTGGGAAATGTTTAATTGAGTGGAGCGGCTCAGAAGGACAAACAGACCTGCCTCCGCCTCGCTCTCTTCAAAGCTGCAGAAGCCTCAGAATAACTGCAACGCTTTCAGCAACAGATTTTAACCTGAAGCCAGAGACTCGTTTTCTGGACAACATCAACACTATACTGAAAAGTTGGTTAAAAATGAGAAGATTTCTCAACCTTTCTCAGAAAAATGTCAGAGTTCTTTAAAAAAATAAGGGCTCTACAGACCACGACTGGCATCATTTTAATGGCTTCATCCGAGTGGGACGATGCGGTAAACAACCATGACCCCCGAGTACACTAGCGGCTCTTTGCTGCAGATATGAAAAAGGGTCGCTCAGGTTTAGCTTTGCTCCAACTTCATTTTCTCAGTCTGCAAAAGAACAAATATGTTTTGAAAGTTTGCATTCGTGGATTACCAGAACATTCAAGCTCAAACGTCTTTTTTAGGATAAGAGTGGACGTTTGAAACAGATGCGTCTCTTAATTTGAGTAAAAAAAACAAAACTATTTTATCGTTTCCTGGTCAGAATATCTTGCCACATTAACTCCAAAATAATGAAGCTTTATTTATTTCTTTGGACATGGGGAGTTGCTGAATATTTCTGTTGTGTTTTACGTTCATATCTGAACAAGTCATATTACAGTACTATAAAAACAAATGTTGCTGCATCGACAGAAACATTACATGACAGGAGGACCAAAGCAGGCCATCGTAAGGAAACCAGCTGAGAGCAAATAAAAACACCCTATCAAGGACAATTTGAGGGATGTTAAAGATAAGCTAGAAGAAGACGACCAACTGAAGTTGTAATAGTGATGGAAGAAAAGAAAGTAATTTGAGTTTATAAGCCTGCTTGAAGCCGGTTTACTGTTGCCATGGTATCATGCAATAAACATTGGCTGAAGCACAGATTAGACCTTTCCCTGGAGTCTCCACATCTGGTTATAGATGGTAAACTTCAGCAGTATTAAATGGGCGGATCCACCTGCCGCTGCCCGCGTTAAGGTTGGCCATCCATCAGCCACTCGGACGGACAGATCCGCAGAGAAATTAACCTTCCTCCCCTACAGCGGCGCCTTTACCCAAACCGGCAAATCAGTTTTCATGTTGCAGAAAATAAAGTGCTTCTTAACGGTCGGATCCTCAGACTGTAAACATAACCTGGCATTGATTGTCCGACAGCCCTCACTCATCTCAGAGAACATTTCACCAGTGACATTTTAAAAGAATTATTTTTCCTTCAAAGCATATGTGTGTGTGTGTGTGTTTAGCATCTGAAATCAAAAGCTCGCCTTGAGGTATTAACCAAGTCAGGCCTCATTACCCACACACACACCCCCGCCTTCGGTCCCTTTCTCCTTTCACCTCCCATTCCCTTTTTCATTCCGTTTTTCTCTCAACCGTGAAATCTCTTCAATCTCTTCAGTCTGTGAATCTCCTGCAGGAACGGTGACCACAGTTCACCCAAACGGAAAAACGGTACCGCAGATGCGCCTGCATGCAAACCGCACACATGTAAACGTCCATGTGGGGAAACCAACAAACAACGGGGATAAATCAAAGAGTCTTCGGCAACCTGCTGAGGACAAACGTCGCCCACTCAGCGCGTCATGAAACAAGAGCTTCCGTTTGACATTAAAGGCAGCGTTATTTCAGAGGAATCAAACCAAGCCGGGCTTAAAGAACAATAATTCTGCTGTCAACAGACTAGAAAGGGGAATAAACTACATCCTGTCATTTCTCTGCTCACACTCCAAGCCTGTTTAGTTATCTTAAACATTAAAAAGCTCAAGGAAAAAATAAAAATAAACTCACAGCCGCACTCTATGAACCGCCCCAGAGTACATGTCACCATTATCTACGATAGAAGGCACAAAAATGCCACAGAGAAGATCTGATCACACAAACTAGTCATCTACAGCGATCACTGTATCCTGTTTCAGTGGGCAATTTTTACACTCCCTGTGGGGGATTAGGAGCTGTTTCAGAGTCGGATGGGAAATATAATCCCACCTGGTTCTAACCCATTTCCCAGAGGTTGAAACAGCATAAGTAAGCTTGTTCCAATTAGAACCAAAGGCAGCAGCATAATATATCCCAAGACAGCCTGGGAGCGAGCAATAGCTTCAAGCACTTGATATTATAAGACATCGTCCATGCCTGGAGATGAAAGCTGGGAATCAGATTAAACCGTAAAAGGAGACGCTTCCTCTTTATCAGATACATTTATCTTGTGTAGTTTATTTATAAAGCCCTGATTCATAAGATGGAATTTACAGGCACATTATAAAGACTGCAGACTTTATTGAAAACCAAATCAAATCTGTTTATTTACAAGTGTCTAAAGGTGCTTTGCAAAAACAAATAGATCTGGTTTATATACAAAGATGTGCCAAAAATTCAAAACAACCATATAAACAAACTCAAAGGCAGTTAATACACACGAGTCTTCCATCTCTGGAAACATGTCAGTTGCATCGAGTCACTCAATTTGCAGCCATAATTACTCCTGGGTCTAGTGGCAGCGCATAGTTGAATGCATTAAGCAGACTTTACAGCAATTCATCATCAGTAGCTTTCATTTGCTACTTAAATCATGCCATTACCTCTCTGATGCATAGCAAATATTTGCACGAGTTACCACTCAGCAGATTCTTGCCCCTGGTTTACACAGCAGGTCTTGATGTTCAATTCTGATTTTGTGCTGAAATGCATTTTTTTTTATTTTTTGCGTTGTTGTTCAAACCATTTATTAAATGCAACCTCCCTCAGACTTTAAGTAACAGTGGATTCTAACATCTGGATGGATTTCTTAGTTGGTCATGAGGATCTCAATATCCCAACATTGAGCATTTATAGCACCCTCTATTCAGCTCGCTTGGTTGCCAAGTAGATACTAAATAAGTATCTAGTACTAGGATCTATGCAAAACCCTAAAAAACCTATTCAAATTAAATCCATCTTAAAACAACAATGAAGAAGTTTCAGTTTCGGTTGATTTTGGCGGCCCAGTGTGGAGGAAAGCTGTAGTGTTTTTGCCTGAATGAAGACTGCATTACCCATGAGTACCAGCTGATAGCCTGGTAAAATGCTGATCTCCCGGTTGCCTGCAGTTGGATTAAAGTAGATTTCAGTTTCCAGTGTGTGAAGGATGAGTAGCGATGAGGTGATTAATGTAATTGTGGTGAAACAATGTCAGATGATGATGAAGATGATGAGAAACGGGGAAAGTGTCAAAGGCCGTAAAGCAGTCAGCACATTTGCACTTCTGTGTGGGAGGGTTCCTGCCACCCTCCTCAAAGTGGCTTAGTGCCGGTTAAAGTGATACGGACCCCCTCGGTCCATGACAGAGGCGTCATTCAACGAGCTGTAAGTCAACGTATGATCACTAAAGCTATGAAAACATTTCATGAAGGTTAAAAAGTTACTTAGTGTTGCTTTAACAGGAACTGTTGGTAAACAACAATCTTAGGGCAGTAATGGTGGGGGAAAATGATCAGTGTTTATTTAAAAATAAAACAAGCTGACTGAAGAATGAACGTTGTCTCATTACAGAGATCAAACGTATGTATGCAATTTCTTGGACCCAATAACTTCATATTAATGTCATTGTTAAATAGACAGTCGTTCTGTAGTTGTTGACTAAATATCCAGGCTGTGGACTGAATTGCACCATCAGTCAAATGTTCTAAGGTGTTAATGTTGACCTGGAGGTTGAAATTAAGCTCTGTCGTCTGTGAACTCCTTTAATTTCCTGCACAATGTATCTGAGGGTAAAGTTGAAAGCAAGTGTTCCCCAAGTGGTGAGGTGTGTGGATTGTAATCCATTAAACTGACACAATGCCTTCACATTTTTCAATCATTGAAAAAAAAAAAAGAAAGAAAAGGGGGCCAATAATTGACATTCTATTAACTCAACCTCTGATTTTTAAAAATCAACATGACTTACCTTGCAAGGAGCTGAAACGTCTGCAATTAGCATATAAATGGTAGCATCAAGAGGCGTTACAGAACATCCACTGCAAAAGTCGTTCATCACCCCGGCTGTTCAGGAAATACATTAGAAATCATCTATAAGACTTTATAAACTTTGATGTTATTTATGGCGCATGCTTAACAAAATGATGCATTGTGTCAAGACACCTAAAATGTAATCAAAGATATCTTAGGTCAACTGAAATTAAGGAGATTAGGTGTTCACAAACAAACAAACTTCCTCCCACCATTGTTTCACAGTCCTTTATTACTATTAAGTGCCAGATGGAGGAGAGTACCATCTGTCTCGGTTCACCGCCTTAAACACTTGCATGCACAAAATAAAATGACAAAAAGACCATTACTAATATCCAGGAGGTGTCAATGCTGTTATAAATTCACAACATTAGTGCAGTCATTAAGAAATCTGGGTCAGCACACAGAGAATCACTGGAGGGTTATTAATGTCGTTCATGAAGGAGTCCAACAAGGCGTAATGACTGAAACCAGCTCCTGTTTGTAATAGATGAACTCAGGTGTTAGTCAAGACCCGCCCACTCACTTGGCAGTAAAAGATTTACAACAGAAAGGAAACGACACAGCGTCCTTCAGCATGTGTGGTTGTCTGAGTCCTACCACTCCTCATCAGGGACACGAACGTCACTTTAATGTTAGGAATCATTTCTCTGTGTGTCAGATTAAACGTCTTTAAAGTCAACAAACATTAAATATTATACATAATCAGTCAAGTTATCAGTCAACTAAGTATTGTTTATCTTAAATCAGAACATTTAACAAGCCAAAGTAGCACTTAAAAACACTGAATGATTTACAAGCGGTGGTATCCATCGTTACGTCTGTGAGCAACGCATTACTGTGTAACGTTTTTTCTTCTGTGCCTGTGGGTATCTTTGTGGTGATAAGACGGTCGCAGAGAAGCTCTACATTCAGGAGTGTTGGAGGAGGGATCAATGAAAAAACTACAGGATAAAAACTCTAGAGCAGTGTTTTCAACCTTTTTTGAGCCAAGGTACATGGTTTTCATTGAAAAAAAATTACGAGGCACACCACCAACCAAAAATCTAAGCAAATGATACTAGTCACATATAGACACATATATTACATTTATAGTAATTCTTATCAAAGTGTCTTTAATATGAATCAAATAAACATGTATGTATCATATTTTATATCTGTTATTTCAAATTGCACTTAACATGTCCACTTCGAAAATACTCAACAATTATCCTATTTCAAAAAGATAATTTCCACGGCACACCCGACGAGCACCCATGTCACACTGGTTGAAAAACACCGATCTAGAGGACTGGACTTAGGCACCCTTGTATTAAAGCTGTTAGAAAAAAATGTTACATAGGAATTCAGAGCATTTTTCTGGTCATCCTTCATCAACCTCATCCCACCAGCAATGCATTGGCAATCCTCCATTCAGGTTATGTCAACATTCCTGGTGTTCTCACAAAACCCAAAAGATTTATTGTTGCTTTTCTGCAATTAACGGTCCCAGCTACAATGTCGAACATCTTAGGAGGGGTAGAAGTGACCAAGTTGTCAACAAAAGCAAAATTAAGTTCAATGGTCATCTTCATGCTTGTCCTGTTACTTGGGGAGGAGGTTGCCAATTCCCTGCCACAGTGAATGCCAGATTTTCATCTATATTCATTAACCTGATGCCACAGAAAAATGATGTATCATGACATGCCTGGACCCTTAGATTAGAGGTCTCCAACCCTAGTCCTAAGATCCACTGTCCTGCATTTTGTAAAGTGCGTTCCTCCTCTAACTCAGCTGTACTAAATGCCCTCATGTTTGTCAAAAACCTGGTGCTGAGTCATTCGTTTGATTCAGCTGTGCTGAAGCAGCGTTACATCTAAAACCTGGAGGACGGCAGATGTGGAGGCCAGGGGTCCTTTGATGTGCTAAGGTTCAAGGACACCAGACCTCAAGGCTTGGGTGTAAAGACACGTCCAAACGAGTTTTAAAACTCTGTAGATCTGAAATTTTACCAGCTACTTGCTTTCAAAGAAAGAAAGAAATGAATCCCTAACAAGGAGGAAATGATTTTAAGTGACCATTTGCAGTGAGGTTAACAAGATGATGATGTGAGCTACACCTTTAACTTTTTGCTAAATTGCTCCTTCACAGGTTGCCCTTTGCGGACAGATACAAATTCAAATCAACGTTTATTACCGGCACGCCAGGAATTAATCAATGTCTGACCCAAACTGGCAACGAAATTTCAAGCACTCCTGGTATTTGGCATGTTTTTCTGGCAGATATTGTGACTCCATATCCAAGCGAATTCATTAATACTAATCATGCCTTTTGGCTCGATTAGATGGCTCTGGATCTACAGTCAGTGGTAAAAAAAGAAAGACAGTTACTGAATGCTGCATTCAGCCTAAACGTGCATCATCGTGAGATTCTTTACAAGTCAGAACAGCGAAGACACAGGAGCTCTTAGTGCTTTTGTTCAACTCTTTCACTCTTCTGAAAATGTGCAGACTGCACTTCTTCAGCATGCAAAGCAGCAGCTCAATGAGGAAAAGGCAAGATCAGCACTTTTTAGTAAGAGTTTAAGGATCTTTGGGACTTTTTTCAGAAGGTCTATTGGACGGGAGGTAAGATTAGGGTATTTGCTGCTGTAGTAAGGTCACGGCTTTGGAACAGTCTGCTAAAGAACAAGCTGGATTTTCATGTCCATCCATGCTCCAACTCTAACCTTAGGTCATAAGATACAAGAAGTGATATTTGATACCAAAGGAATAAGATACGCCTTTCGTAGTACAGAAAGAAATATATCTGAGTTTCACTGATGGATCCAAACACTACAGGTAGGCTGAAGTTAAATCTTTTGGGTCTTTAAAAATCCAGCATGGTTTGGACCAACGAAGACAGGAAAAATTAATGGAAAACCATACAGTGCTCAAACATCATCTAAGAGATTGTTTCAGAATAATTGAGGTCTTAAAAAAGTTAATGTACAGCTACAGCTCAGTAAGTGATCATCAGTTAGTTGATTTCAGCCATTTTCAGAACTTTTGCACAAAAGGTCAAGAAAATCCATGTAATTTTTAGGGAAATCAAATTTAGTTTAAATGATTTTACGACCTATACAACAGCGTGAATGGTCACTGCTAAACAAGCCATGCTGCTCATGAGTCCTCAGTTTCTGGCAAAAAAAAAACAACTTTAAATATTCTCTTTAGTTTTGGCTAATATTTTCCTCCTTTTGCACATTTATGATGCATAACCATGTTAAATTAGACATGTTAATATTATTATCATAAAAGCCAAGACCTCAAATACAGCCAAAAATCTTCTGAAAATCCTGAAAAAGTGAAAGTGGAGACGCAGTGGATCCAGAGCAGAAGCAAAGAGGACATCTTCCATCAATGATCAATATGAGATCGCTTATCAACAATTCAGGTTGGCTGTTTTGATATGCAAAAAAGTATTTTTTTTTTAAATGAAGAACATGATGTAAGACCCTGAACATCCTGCTCAGTGCTTTTCACAACAGCAGAGGCGTAATCAGAGTTGCAGTAACACAGACTGCTACAGGAGATAATCCCTAACCCACATCCTCGGCATCTACAACAAATCTTTTAAAAAATATTGACGAGTTTCAAAAATCATCAAAAAAAGTATGTTTGAATTTAGTTAATAATATTATATGTAATTCAATGTTTGCCTTTAGCAAATATAATATTTTAAGGTTTAAGCTGTAATAATAATTAAAAAAATTGGTGTCTGGATGAAAAAGTAAATGTGGAAATGATTAAAACAAAAAAAACTAAACAAAAAAAAAAAATGGTTTGTAGGCATCTAATAAAGTGAAACCGTTTAGCAGTGACAGGTATTATGTAGCTTGAGTTCACTTTGTATTTTCATCCAACGACTAAATCCTTTGAGCATCTTCTTCATATGATGCAAAGGTCAATAATGGGGCCCCTTAGGATCTCTCCACAGCTGTGATGAGATAATCAGCCGTTACCTTAAACTGACTGGAGGAGCAGCAACGTCTCCATAGATGCTGATCAGCAGGAAGGAAGGCCACACGTCTCTTTCACAGAGCGTGATCAGGTTTAATAAGCTGTTTTAAAGCAGGGCCAGGTTTAACGAGCACATCTAACCCAACCAAAGACAAATTTACTGAACAGCAGCTCAGCTGACAGTAGTGGGGAGTAGGATGATGGGACGCGACTGCTGAGCCGCTGGGTTGAGATCATCCATCAAATCACTGGCGACAGTCAGGGAGCCTGACAGAGTGATCAGCTCCACAAAAACATCAGCTCCCATTTGTCTTAAAATACACCAAGTTCGATCTGACACTTAAGAAACAAACACCTCTGGTCAGATCCTCACATTTCTTCCCCATCAGTTGTTCTGGTTTTTACTGCCAGCTTGTGCTCAGTTTTGGTATAAAGCTCATCCAGATACTTGTTACAGCTGAATACTTACCAGAGTGTATATTTTAAAGAGGAAACTAAGATTTTAATGTTGCAGTTTTATTACTAAACAGGTGATTTTAGAGACAATCCTAGATAGAGACTGATTTACTGTTTTGCACTAAAACAAAATGTCCCAACATGTCCACCTTAAAGCTCAGCATGTCTTTGGGGTCACTCATCTTCTGCTCCATCATATCACCCGGTAAAAGAAATACAAACACAGGAGATTCTCTACAAGCCTACAAGTTTTCCTTCAGCAGTAAATTTGTTTTCCACTGTTAGCACGACTGCGGCGCATGGCCCATCTGGACCTGTACAGTATTTTTGTCAATAATGACTCTGAGAGAAGCCTAAGGAGCCTGTCCCTCCCGCCAAGGATTAACTTTTTAATATTCTGCTCTCAGTGTTACTGTTGATTATTAAACAGTATAGATATATTTTCTTTGTAAGGACCTTTTATATATTCAGAGACAGTCTCATATTCATTCTGATGTCACATTGTTGCAAACCCAGACTACCCAACATTTAAACTTTTTGGCTAAATTATATTATAAAATTTGAATCAACCTTGGGAAAAAAAAAGTGTTTTCTGACTGCTAGGATATCAAATGCACCATTATTCTCCATAATAACATGTCCCATCTATACCTTCTGCATTCCAGAAATAAACTAGATTTACTTACATAAACTAAAGTACATCCATGTAGCTCATACATCCGAAAGCACACGAACAGAAACGGTGAAGATAAATAAGACAAACTGTGATACAGAGGCATTCAAGCATCCGTGGTGAGAGGTCAAATGCTGCAAGGACAGATGGACACGGAGAACAACATGGAGCCCAAAACTTTAAGGCCTCCTGCTGTGAAGAGCGACACCGGCAGGATGTACTGGAGCTAAATTAGCATGGAGCCTCCACAAGCCCAGCAGCCAAGAGGTAAACAAGACAAAAATAGAAGTTTCTCTCGCTTTACCTCCAGAGGACCCAGTGTGGTCCTGCATCAGCTCCAGACACACACATCAAGGCCAAGTGAACCACAAATGGCAAATCAAACAAAGAAAAACTAAAAACGCAGCAAAGAGATCTAGGGATGCACCAATCAAATCGTTCATATTACATCAACATGCAAGAACATCAGCTTCAGCACCCAGAGCAAACAATCAGTCACAGCTTGAGAGATCAAAAGTGCTGGAAATATCCTCAGATAATAACTGTGTGAAAGCTGTAAAAGGTTTACCCACAATTACAAGGCTTGTCACTGTGGCTGGTTTTCCACAAACTCCCTCAGCAGTTGTCTTCACTCATTCCTGCCTTCATTCTCCTGACCTGATGGGAGCACCTGCTCCCAATCCTCTAATTATCCTCCCCTCACTTCTTTGGCTATTTTCAGCAGCAGCAACTGCTCCTGCAGCCATCTTTTTCAAAAATCTGTTGTTTTTTTTCTACCAGTCTCTAAAAGTTTCCTCATTTTTGTTTCAATTTTAGCTTTAAGTGAAACACAAATTAATCCACATTTATTTACACAAAAATGCCAAATTTCTGTCATTCATCAGGCAGAATATCAAAAGTGTCGATTAAGGCTATAATGAGTGAAATTGCATCAAGCTACCTTAGATGACAAATATGTCAGATTTAATGCAGTTATATCGTCATTATTTAATAATACAGTCCCATTTATGTACAGTTTAGTTTAATTATAATCCTAGTATCAGACAATCTAAGTTGGTTGAACATATAAAGCTAATTGGTACAAAAGTTTCTGTTTGACTTCGGTTATTTCTAAACGAGCGACTGTGAACTCCACATATATCACCTGACCACCAATTTCATAATAATTTATCGGAATCCAGCCCCAAACTGGCTTTCACTCAAATATTTTGTCTAATTTTCACAGCGACCCTTTAAACATTTCACTTAGAGACAAGTCGTAGGCCCACTTGGCGACTCCTCCGCTTTTAGTCTTTATACAATTTAACATTAAAACTGTTTAGAAGCATAAACAACATATTTCAAAACTAACAGGCAAGGCAAGGCAAGTTTATTTGTATAGCACATTTTCGTGTACAAGACAATTCAAAGTGCTTTACATAGGAAAAAAGAGCAGAAAATGAAACAATAAAATCAGCTTTGAATTTAAAAGAAATAAAATTAAAAATTAAAATAAAATAATAATAATCATAATAGTAATAATATTCTCAGTTAATATCTGCACAGTTAAATAAGGCTGTTTTCAGCCTGGATTTAAACAACGGCAGAGTTGAAACCTGTCTCACCTCTTCAGAAAGACTGGTCCAGATTTTAGGAGCATAAAACTGGAATGAAGCCTCCCCTTGTTTGGTCCTGACCCTGGGCATCAGCAGGAGGCCACTACCTGAGGTTCTCAGAGTCCTGGCTGGTTCATATGACTCTAACATGTCAGATATGTACTTTGGGGCTAAATCATGAAGAGACTTGTACACAAGCAAGGCTGTTTTAACGTCTATTCTTTGAGTGATAGGAAGCCAGTGCAGAGACTTGAGCACTGGACTAATGTGGTCACATTTCCTGGTTTTGGTCAGAACTCGAGCAGCAGCATTCTGGATGTTCTGAAGCTGTCTTAAGGCCTAAAGCCTGACTGGAAAGCATCAAACACATTGTTAGACAGAAGAAAGTCACTCAGCTGTTGGTATACAACGTTTTCCAGCACTTTTCCTAAATATGGCAGTTTTGATATGGGCCGTTAGTTGTCCAGCACTGTGGCATCCAGACTGCTCTTCTTTAGGAGAGGCTTCATAACAGCAGTTTTCAAGGCCTTTGGGAATATTCCAGTCTGAAGTGAGATATTGACTAACTGAGCGAGTTGTGGAAGGAAACTGCTCAGCATAGACTTTAGGAATCTAGTGGGTAACTCATCCAGGCAGCAAGTAGATCGACTCAGGCTGCAGATGATCTGTTCAACTGTTTTATCTGAGACAGGTATGAAGTATGTCAGCTCCAAATGTCTAACTGGGGGTAGAGGAGCTATGTCTGTCGTGGAAACAATTGCATTTTTAATGCCTTGAACTTTGTCATTAAAGAATACTGCAAACTCTTGACATTTGGATGTAGAAATCTGTTCCAAGGGGAGCGAGACTGGAAGGTTTGTTAATCTGCTCACTGTAGCAATTAGGACACGAGAGTTATTTCTGCAGTTTTTGATGATTTATGAAAAATAGCTCTCTGGTCGTACGCAAAGTCTGGTTGAACACACACAACTTTTCTTTGTAGATTTCGAAATTAATCTGGAGCTTTGACTTACGCCATTTCCGTTCTTCTCTCCGGCACTCCCTTTTCTGTGCCCTGACCGAGACCTCTTTTCTCCATGGTGCCTTTTGTGTACTTTTAACCATTTTAATCTTGACAGGAGTAATGGCATCCATAACCTTCAAGACACTTGATGTGTAAGAGTTCAACATATCATCAACATTAGAACACGGAGCATTTTCAAACCTAATCATTTTCAAAAACTGAATCCCTGTGTTGTCATCAATAAGTCTTCCTTGAGTAACTGTAGGGCCAGCTATTGGCTTGGGTTTAACAGAAAGGTCAAAGAAAACACAAAAATGATCAGACAAAGCGACATCCACAACACCCACATTTAAAATAATAACACCCTTGTAGATAAGCACATCTAGAATGTGTCCTCTGTTGTGTGTAGGCTTGTTCACATGCTGAGTTAGACCAAACGTCTCAAGGACAGCAGTGAGTTCTTTACATTGTTTACCTTGGGCTGAATCCATGTGCACATTCAGGTCCCCTGTTATGACCAAACAGTCAAAATTAGTGCATACAATTGAAAGTAGTTCAGTAAAATTCTGAATAAAACAGTTCCTTGGAGGTTTGTAGATCGTAATACTAAGAATGGAAGATTGTTTTGTATCCATTTTGAATGATACGTACTGAAATTGTGAAATAACCCCAAATGCTAATTCATTGATGGGTATATTGTCCCTGAATATGGCACAAACCCCCCCACCCCTCTGGTTTTGACGTGTTTCAGATAAAAAATTGAAGTGAGGTGGACTAGCTTCAATCAGGACTATATCAGCTGTGTTTTTATCGAGCCATGTCTCGGTTAAAAACATAAAATCAAGGTTTTGAGATGATATCAAATCATTAATCAGAAAGGTTTTCCCTGCCAAAGATCTGACATTTAGTACAGCGAGTTTCAGCGTGTTACTGTTATTTGCTGTCTGTGGCTGACGAGTAGTGACCAAAAGATTTGAGATGCGTACAGACTGTTTTGGACTGTTTTGATGGCTGACTAATCGTTTTCTGTTACGTATTATTAAAGGGATGAAGGAAGGTACTTCCACATCGGGCCCCGGCTTATCCTGGAATGAGCTATGGGTACATGCAGTACTGCTGCCTGGACCCGATGCATATCATATCAATCTCTCTGGGCTGCGTCTCTGTACACAGGAGATGGAGTTGACATAAGGAGTTTGTGGGGAGGAGTTGCAGGACGACGGGATGGGAGAGGACTGGGGCATGGGGTCATCCTGGTGGCAAAACTAACCAGCTCCTTCATGTGTTCTGTAAAATCCAGAAGAGGAAGAGATGGGGAGGATTATCTTGATGAGGGAGGGTCCTCATTCCTGCCTTTTAGTGGAGATGGTATCTCAGAGAGCTCCAGGAGGACGTCATCTGGAGGCGCAGGTGGGGGCTGGGGTGCCGCCGTCTCCGGGTAATCTCAGGAATTCATTGCCTATCGTTCCCTATCAAACAGTTACCGTAACAATTACCATCTTGATGGTCGTATTTTGGCAAAACTTTTACGACTGAAAGGGGACTGAAGTCAATTTGGAGGACTTTCCAAACGTCCCACCTAGTGGACACGCAGGAGATTTGAAGACGCAGCCTGAGCTGTGAAGGCTGTAGCTCAGCAGATCGTGTCCATCTATATTATTTAACTTTTTGTATTTATTTCTGTTGGTTGCCAGCAGATTCAGCTGAAGAAGTGTTTGCATATCAACCTTTTTTACTACATGGTCACAAAAAGTGCACATTATGCGACTTTAATGAGGTTAAACAATAAGTCATTATTAATATATTTTTGCAGCTTTCATATAGGAAGGATAAATAAGACAGTAACAAACAGCGGTTCAGATCAGCCAGTCACAAAAGTGGAGCGTCTCAAAAATAAAAAAGGGAAGTTGAGAAATAGAAATTAAAAGTCTTCTAGTTTCCACATTTACTGGAATGATAACATTAAGTGCATTTTTTTTTCCGTCAAAATTTCCACATAAGTAACCAACAATTTTCCCTATTAAATCTCCATTAAGTTGGAGACATGTTACAGAAATTATTTTCCCAAATCTGTTTATGTGTCCGGGGAACTGACCCAACCCAAGTCACAGAAGATCAATTTTGGTTGCATTTTTTCAGGCTTATTTGGAACCTAGAGGGTTTTTATGAGCTGGAACAAGAGGTCATCTATTCTTTACTTAAAAAGCAGAAGAGATGATAGGAATCAGAAGCTAAGCGCCAACTGGGTTCCTCATGCAAAAGCGCGGCCCGAGTCATGAAGTTTGATGTGATGGATCATGAGGAAGTTGAGCACCAGGATCACGATCTGTAAACACAGTTTAATAGTTAAACACCAGTCATACAAACGGAAAAACACACATCTTCTCTTACAACAGATTTTCAATAGCAGTTCTCACAATAAAAGCATTCAGCCTAACTTTGTAAAAGAAGTGTCTGAAACTAAAGTGAAAAAGCATGGCAGCAGGGCCGGACTGAGAGACTTTTTCAGGCCAGGAGTCAGTCATGTAACCAGGCCGTGCCACACATACATGTTCACAGCTAAATGCATGGGCGCAAACAAAACGCATTTGTGCACATGCGCACACACACTTTTGGGAAATTCCAAATAAAAGGCCGCCTATTACACCTACTGTAACTTCTGAGGCTGTAATATACAGCAACTTTACTGCTGTTGATGCAAAAGTACTAAGATAATAGAGATTTTACACAATAATTAGTGTCTAGGTCATGTGAAAAATCAACTGCCTCAGTGGCACATTATCATACCAGGTAATACTAATGAACAGCAATTCAGCAACGGACAGAAATATTCAACAACAAAATCACTTAATAGAAAAACACTATAACGCCAAGAAAGCTATTATTACAGTCGAGAGCCATTTATGTCTATGCTAGCGTCTGGTGGTGTTCATGTGTTGTTGCTC
>JAVLVB010001171.1:0-13839 GCA_032876305.1 Orestias chungarensis
AACTAGTTTCTCCCCACCTCCGTGTATGAATATGTTTAAAAACAGTCAGATGTAATTAATGTAGAGCCGAGCCGAAACATGCAGCAACATGGGCAAAGCTTACGGATGAGTATAAATGAGTAGTAAAATAAACGTCAGAATAAAGATACGTACCATCAGTTTGTGGTGGCTGAGCATCACGCTATCAGCGCAAATCGTCCAGTTATCATTTCTGGTCAGGTTGGCCACGATGATCTGCACTCGGGCCGTCAGTCTGTCGTAGTAGGCGGCGATCTGGTAGCCCTGGTTCTGTTTGTCTGCTCTGATGGCACGGACCAGAACTGTGACTGCCGGACTGACTGAGTTGGACAGGTATTTGGCCTGGAAGGACGGAGAGACATGCAGATTATGGCTGTTGGTCCTGTCCACTATTTACGTGGGTGTGGACGGCGTGATTCGTTGACTTGCCTTGTTGTAGATGGACTCAAAGCTGCTAGCACTGCTCTTGCTGTTGATGCGCTCGGCTGAGATGGAATGCTGCAGAGGAAAAACGCTGTCTTGGTTTATTGGTACTTTGTATTAATCTGTGCGGGGAGCAATGAACATGCAATGAGGCCTGCACGTGTGACATCCTCCAACGTCAGGTGTGTCTCTGCTTCAACACACTTGATTAAAATAAGCAGGTCCTCAATATTTGGCAACTCTCCACGTCTTTGTGTTAATTTAATCCCAGCACACTTACAAAGAAGACAAACTTAACTTACAAGTAACTTTTCAGCAAAATATTGAAGCTTGTTTTAAGAAAATAGTCTAAGTTTGATTGGCGTTGTTGTCTTAAAAGTTGAAAGTCTGCTAATAAAAGTAGTACTTATCAATATTGAATAATCATACTGAATATCTTGCTGAGTGTTCTAAGATATTTCCACCAGAATCTACACAGAAATACTTGGTATGATGTTTCTGCAGTGTAGTGAGGAGGTGCTTAGCTCCGCTACATGCATGCTCGGTATGAGGGATTGCTTTAAAGTCAACGACAACACAAGCCATTATTTTGGTCTGCTGATTCCAGAGGAGTGAATGCTGCAAGTCAATGACTCCATGAATCTGCTGGGGTTCCTTAGATTGAAAACTTTTTTAAATTGATTTGTTTATGGTGTATCTTTGATTTTAATTGATTTTCTGTGAAGTGCCTTGAGATGACACCTGTTGTAAATTGGCGCTATATAAATAAACTGATTCTTGATTCTTGCTTCAGGACCAGAGATACATCTAGGATTTGCAGGAACCGGGCCTTGATGCATGGAGCTGCCCACCCCAGTCTAAACAATGCTACAGCTATATTCCTACCTGGTGGACGTGATCTTTGGTGAAATTCATTTCGTACAGCTCCTGCTGTAACAGAAGAGCAAATAAATTCAATTCTTCACAGTGTCCTCTCCAAAAAAAAACAAAAAAAAAACTGTTTTCCCAAGAGTTCAGATGGAGGGAGGGAAGATTCACTACCTTAGACATTGAGCTGGACGAGCGGAGGCCGGACCGGACAGACGAGCGGCTGCTGGACGAGCTGCTGGACGAGCTTCTGGACAACGTCTTAGAGGTTTTGTTGAGGGGATCGGCCAGATCCAGCATCTTGCTTTTGCGGCGCGATGAGGAGGAGCTGGAAGAGGTTTTGGAAGAGCTTGAAGAAGAGCTGCTGGAACTTGATCTGCTGGAACTCGAGCTGCTGGAACTGGAGGATGAAGCTTTTGTACTGTTCTTCAGACCAGGAACCAAAATCCTCTTCAGCTTCATCAGGACATTTTTGTCCTCAAGAATTTCATCCTCCTCACTCATGTTAACTGCTTTAAGGATCTTCTCTGCAGCTTTTTCACCAATTTGGACCTCGATTTCAATCCTTTCTATGGACGGTCCAGGAGCTGGAATGCAAATAAAGAAAGAGATTCGTTTTCGACCCTTGAACATGACTTTGGTTAGTAACATCAGTGTGATTATTTCTCTTGCCTGGGGTTACATTAACCAGAAGAGAATGGTTTCCAACTATGGAGTAGATGGGGGTGTTTCTGAGGAAGGTGGCGTTGCGAGACCGAATATCAACACAGGCCTGAATACCATATGTATATGTTGTAGCACACATTTTCTTCACAATGGACTTGAGCATCTTCATGTTGTTGACACTTTGACCTTGCAGCTGAAGGGGAAGAAGTTCAGAAGATTCTGACTGAAAAACAAAAAAGAGAAACAGAAAGTTACCAAAATCACGGAGAAGAGGGTGAAAAGAGATGAGCCTTCAGTCAGACTTACATAGCTGTCATTAAGATAGTTAGAGATCTGAGACAGACTCATGGTGCTGTTCTTGGTCATAATAGACTCAGATGGAACAACTGGTGTGATTCTGGCAGCTTCTAGGTCTTCCACATCTCTTGCAATGGCAACGGTTTCAAGACTTTTGCAGAAAAATTAAAAATACGTTTAATCCAAATAGGAAAAGTGGCAGATTTATTAACGCCAGATGACAGAAAGTGAATATACCGAGCAGATGCAATAGTTTTAACACCCTCAACTGGGAGGAAGTGGTAGTTGAAGTAGCCTTTGACCATGTCAAACCTTGCCTCCATCTTTTTAGGAACAACTGCGTGGACTTTGGCTCTTGACATCACAGTAGCCTGGATGAAAGGATTGTTTACTCCAAAAACTCCATAGGTATGCAAAGACACACTGTAATAGAAAGACATAGAGAAAATGTAACATAACTGTTTTTTAGAGATTTCTTTTCTGTGGAGATGAGTCACCTTGGAGTCACTGAAGCCTTCATGGAAATATCAGACTTCAGGAGTTGGACAGGATGGAAGTCCTCTGGAAGTGGTGGCGAAACAGTTGCTTGTACTGGGAGAAAAATATTATTTTTCAATGTGTCCCCTTTAGTCTAAGTGTTGACCTATGAGGGTGAAACGTACTGTCAACAGAGGCAGCGGTCACGGCAGCGGTGTAGAGACTGAGCTCCATCGGTAAACCCAGAGAGCTGGGGAAGATGCGACGGACCTCAATGGCCAGCATCGGCTTGGAGTATTTCAGGGAGTATCCGGACAACAGAGCATCCAAGGCCTTCTTTCCATACGAGCGGATTTCAGGTCCTGTTGCAAACTGTGAAGAACAAAATTCCTTATGAAGCCAGGTTTTAGTTTGAAAGAGTGAAAATGATTTTGTAAGTATACAAAGATATATGGAAAATGCCACCTCAATAATCTTTTCAACCATTTCTTTGTCAATGTTTGCAAACGCGACCTCCTGGCCGAGAACCTTCACATACAGAGAGCCAAGAGGCTGGCGGGAGGGATCGGCCCTCCACTCGGTTAGCTGTGATGGGAATACATTACGAGATCAGTAGTTTTGAATAGAAACTCTGGGATTTTGCTTTGGGAGACGTCTCAGGAACTTACAGCCTTGAGAGCTTGCTTCATCTTGGTGAGCCTGTCTGCACTCCCAGAAACATCACTGACTTTCAGAAGCGCCTCCTGTACTCCCTCAGATCTGGCTCCGAACTGTAACAATATTTCTGAACTTACAAAGTGATTCCAAAACACAAAAATTAAATATAAATTGAATCACTCTGGTTTAGGCTATAGCCCTAAACTGGGACCATCATACCTCCAGAAGATCAACATACACTCCAGACAGGTAAACGCGAACTTTGGCCATAACGTTTCTTGGCAACACTGTTGCAGCATCGTTGATGTAAAATGCGCTGGCAGCAGCTCCCAGCATCCAAGGATCTGCAGGGTAAAAGGATTAGGATACTTTAAAGTAGGACAAATCTCTTAGGGCTTTATTTTCTGGGACTCTCTTACTGTAATACTTGTCATAATGGAAAGCTCGACTGTAGCGGTAGCTCAGTCTCTCAAACTTGGGGCTGAGGATCCGGATGGCAACATTGCAGGCGGCAGCTCTGTGAAAAGAACAGATTTCAGCAATTCCTGACATCATTGCTTAGAAGAAACACAAACATGTTCAGAGATGCAGACATAGTCCAACATCGACATCCTTCAAACATTAAATATCCTCTGTCGAAAGTGCCAAGCTTATGAAACACTTTAAACTAGCCAAAACACACGATACCTGAACACATAATGACCTCTGGGTTTGAGTTCCAAGTCACGTAAAGCTTTGGACTATAACAATTCTTTGTTAACATACAAGCCTTTAATTTTGGTTACACTAACCCATTTATGCTTATAAGGTTTAAAATAAAATGATTCCTTTTGTTTAATCATATCCGTACATGTACTGAAAATAAACCCCTTAAATATCCTCTAGATTTGTCAGGTCCAAGTTAACTCTTTGACCATTCCTAATGGAAAATGTGTTTTTTTCATTTCTCTCTGACACGAGCACACCATTTCTTCATTTTATCTGACTTCCCACAGCTCCCGTTCCATATATCCATCTAAAGCCAATTTTTATGCATACCAAGGAAATGGTGCATTTATCAACTCTGAACTTTCTCGCCAGTCGGGGGTTACTGTTTAGAGTAACCCCAGACCATAATCTAGAACCAGACAGACGCAGAATCTAAACATTTCATTCTACGTTTTATAACCCAGGTCATGGCAAGACTAACTGCAGCAACATTGACAATCGTTCTTACACAGTGGAATGGTCGGGGGTGGTGGTCTTGGTGAAAGCCTTCATATAAGAGTATACAAAGCTAGCAACCTGCAGGTTGGGTTCATTCAGGAGGCTTTGAGCAAGGGTTGTGATCAGACCCAAGGGAAGCTTGGTGTCGAACAGAACAATAGCAGCCATCATGCGCAGCTCTGGGTCAAGAGTCCTGTCCATGAAGAGCTGAACAGCCATGTCCTGAATCTGATGGGCGAAGGAAAAATCTCTTAATGCATCCAAACACTGTTAGCATCTTAGGAGTGGTAATTGTGAAGCTGAGTGGTTGGAAGCTTATCTCACCAGCTTTGGCTCTCTCTTTGCTATTTTCCGCAATGCCAAAGCAGCGGCAATATGAACTCTGTGCTCAAGACTGGAGGCGGAGCTGCCAAAGCCGGGCAGCAGCTTCATGATGGGCTTCAAGCTGCTGGGATGTCCGGCGTTACCCACAACTTTTAGAGCCAGCGAGAGCTCATTGTTGTCGCGTCTCTCCAGAGCGCTGGCAATGATTTCATGGATGGGCTGCAGGATGCACAACAAACCAATGAAACTCACAAGTCAATCAACTAAATGCTAGTTTTAGAAATGTCTAGATGTCACACACCTTGACTAGCTCAGAGGGACACAAAGGGTTCTCCACGCAGTATTTGTGAACCATGCTGCCAAAACCCAGCATAGTGATCTCACGCAAAGCAGCGTTTTCTTTAATATTCGGGGTTGTGGCCAAGCCCTGAATTGTTCAAACATGAAAAGTGGATATAGCTTTTTTTATTTGCATGACACTGGGAATAAACATAAAATCTTTAAACTTGGCCTAACCTCCAGAAGCTTGATGGCCTCCAAATCTGCTGCCACCAGATGTGTGGAAGACAGGATGGCCTGAGCAGTTTCAGCAGCGGTTACTTCTCCAGCAACAACCTTCTCCTTGATGAACTTCAAGGCAACATGAGTACCAATGGCAGGGATGGAGCTAAGCATCCAGTGCCTGGGGAAAGATTTACATCAGTAATATTATTTTGATCTTCATGAAGTGCAAAAAGCTTTACCTGTGATCGCTCTTAGACTTAAATTGACCCCAGAGAGCTTCAATGCTCTCATATCTGGCCACACGCAGCAGCTGGATGAGCTCGATGAACTTCAGGGGGGAGTCTTCACGGGCCTGGCCCAAATTCAGGCTCACTAGGTTGTTCAGTGTTTCAACAATCTGTACAAAATCCAAACAAAAGGCGTTCCAGCACAAAATCATAGCAATAACAACAGATTGTGGTTAAAAATTGCCAAGCTACCTGAGCCTCAGCGTTGGTGATCCTCAGAAGCTGAATTGGTGTCTGCAGAAGCTCTGTGCCTATCTCATACTTCAGCGATCCACGCACTACATAGTCTGCTTTGATGGGCCCTAATGGCGTCTTCTTGATGTCGACGAAAGTCACGGTCTGCCTGTAAGCAAAGGTTAACATTAGATGAATCAACGTACAGGGAGGAGCTGTAATATCACTCACAGCACATACTTAGCTTCCATTTGAACTGCTCCATTCACAATATTGAAAGGTGAGTACTGGAGGAGCTCAGTAGCGGTTGCCTCTAAGATCAAGGTACCAGAAGCGGAGGGCTTCATGACGTAGTTTAAAGAAAGTGCTCCTGAAAATGCTTTTCCCCGCTGTAATGACGTAACACAAGGCAAACCAACAGTTCAAATGTAAATAAGTCTAACAGAGAGAATGGCGGCACAGGAAACTGTACTCACATTCACACACTCTGCACACTTGTCTGTGTAGCCGGCCATGCCAACGTCCATATAGATCCTATCACTGCAGTGATTCAAGTCTGTGGTCTTTGTCAAGTGAAAACGGTCTGCCTGTGGATCCTCACTAAGGACGTAGTGTGTCTTGCAAACACCTTTTACTCCGGTCTAATTTAAAGAAAATAACATAAAGAACAGTAAATCCATAGAAGACGCTGTGTTAGACTTCTTCATTGTCCATAATTTTGACTGACACGGTTAAAAAAATATTTCATAATCTATTTTAACCGGTGATTTTATAAGGTGATAATAATGGTATATTTAGTGCGATTTAATTCTCTTTTGGCTTAGTTATTGTTAAATAAGCTGGGCAGAGAGTCACACATGGAGCATGTAAACTTCTCTCCTCCGTCACAGAACTCACAGATGAATGATGAATTACATCTCCAGTATCAAACCTGAGTATTTTAAACATCTTAGTAGATTTGAAGCAAAACAAAACCTAACTTACAAATATATTTTTCTTAAAGAATTAGTAGGAAAAAGTACTTTTTAACAACATTCAAGACTTATTTACTTAAAACAAGCTTCTATGTTTGGCTAAAGAGTTACTTGGAAGTTAGCTTTGTCTTGTTTCAAGTAAATTAAGTCATTTGTACCAACTGGTGTGTAATCAAATGCGAACAAATATCAAACTTTTGATTTGAATCTGAACCTTTAACTTTTCAACTGTCACCAAGGAGCATATAGTTCAGCATCCATGTCAGAGGTGAATCTTAGATGGGACATTTTTATTGTCTGATTTAGTTACCTGTAAGGTACAACTGTGAAGATTCTCCACCAAATAGCCAAAAAACAAACGGTCGACTATGGGAAATATTACATCAATGCGACCGCTGGTCAGTCGCTAATGCACCTCCTGCCTCAGTAGACTGATTAAAGAAGTATTGAGTACCTCCTGCAGGTCATACACATTCTGCGTCTTCTTGATGTTCATCTGAAAAATGTTGAGGATTCCCCGGAAGATGTTGAGCACGGTGGTAGAAACACCTGCGGGCGCATACACTTTACCGACGACACCGTTGGTGTACTCAAACTTGACAGGTGTTAAGAGCTGAGCAGAGAGGGCTGAGCTGAGCTTAGTGGCAGGACGGAAAACGTCTTTGGGCCAGACGCCACTGTACTCTGAGATTACAGCGTCCTCCAGCTGAGGGAGAGAGCAGCGTATTAGGATCTACTTGTTCTGCTTTTGTTTGCTTGGTGATGATAACGCAGCTTTACTGAGGAACGACTTACTTTTAGGATGTAGCTGTCAGCATCCGATGCACCAATCAAGATTTTGCTCTGGATCTTAACCCCGGCGCGAGCCAGACCCTCCTCAGGCAGGCCTCCCAGTAGATATCCCTCATACTTGTACTCATAGGTCTTTCCAGCCGAAAACTCTGGGGCTGAAAAAGAAACAACAGAATCACCCACCCTACTTCTTAAATAAGTAGAAATATGCAGTGTACTATTATTATAAGAAACTTACCGTAGCTCACCTGGGTGCCAGCTGCAAAAACGGAAGAGACATATTCAGTCTGTGAATTTTTTACTTTATTTGGCCTTTGTTTGAGGGATAAAAATTTAAAATATTAAGGAATAAGCTTTTTCTGTAACTCTTGGGTTTGAATTGGGCAAATAATATCAGTGTTCATTTTTAAAAACACCAAATTATATGCAAAAGTGTTCTCATTTCACTTTCAGTGCAACAGCAACACTCACCCACAAAGGCCACAGTTAGCGCCAACACGAGCACCTTCATCGCTGCTGGTTGTGAACGACTGTTGCTGCAGGTTTCCTTTTAAAGCCACAACTTGCAGACGTTGTGTTTTAAAATTAAACATTAACTAAATGTGGGTGTCATTTCTCCTGGTGGTTACTGTGCCCTGATAATTTCGTGAAGGCTGAGTAAATACACTGATCAACAGATCATGGATGTAAAAAGTTGTTTCAACCGGACTCATCCTGGAACTGAACTTTTCTAAACCACACCCTTTTTAATTATCCGACCGTTTAGATTAAACAAAGGTAAAAATAACATAATATAAGATTATTTCTGTGTTTGCTATCTAAATGACAAATGCGTATAATAAATATAATTAATATTAAATCATAATTTAATATTTATTCAAGGTATTCTTTTCAAACTATGATCGACATTTGGAGTAATAAAGCTATTAGATTGGCTTCAAAAGGATTTTACAGAACTGTCAAATCAGACTAGTCCCTGTGTCAAATTGCCCTGACCCTGCAGTACTTTCACAATCATCTGTTCAAGGTGATTGTGAAAGTATAATGTCTGCTTTCCACCTGCAGTAATACAAAGTGTTTAAGTAACCTTCACCTTCCTCTTCCCTAATAAAAAAGCTTCAGGAATGTGGAGCAGTGAACATCTGCAGCTCTAAAGATCCTAATTACTGGCTGTGAGAACCAGACGATTGAAATCAACACCTTGATGGATAACCCCAAACAAACCACCCTTCCAAACAAGTCGTTCCAAAATGGCAAATGTTCCAAAGCCTGGACCACTTATGGACTCAACGGATGAGAAGGAAATTCTTCCAAGTGGGGATCATACCGTTAAGATAGGTTTGGACATAAAAAGAAAGAGGACACCCTAGAGGTCAGTGGATGTAACACCTACGCTAGTGGTCAATGAATCCAACGCCCTGCCTTCTGATCCTGCCACAGACTTAGTTCTCTGAGTTTTACTCCCAGAGAATATGGATCCATTTTAGTGAGGCATCATTGGTCACTACACTTTTTCAGTGGGGTCAGGATTCATCTTAGTGGGGTCTGAGGGCAAATCTCTCTGATCCTGCATCAATTAGACAGGGCTAAACCAGATCAACAAAAAATTAAAAAAACGTTAAACTACTCTCACATACACTTTCCTACTAGTCCACAAAACCAGATCTCCAAAAAGCTTGTCACCTGGGCATGAAAAACTACTTTCAAGATAACCCATAAGACATTTTGAGTATCAGGTAAGGACTCACCAACGCACTCACTGTTTTCCAGATTTCTAGTAAACAATGTTCTTTATTATTATTTTAATCCCTTTGTGTTTGTTTACCTTGACAAAATACTAACTTTCTCCAGAACTGTCGATGAACACAACACACATTTGAGCACAGATAAACCATGCAAACCCAAAGGGTGCAAAATTGGTCTGGGACAGGATTTCTGCTACCAGAAATGGTTGCAGAATCTCTGTACCCAAAAAGTTTATTTAGTCCCATACTCTGGGGGCTCACAAACACAAAACTGTGTTTATTTAATTACATGCCGGGTTTGCAAAATTAAGTTTGTGGGTCATACGGCAAACATAGTGCAGGTCCGCTTGGTTTTGCATCAACGAGAAGTATCTCTTAAAAAGGTTAGGTTACATTTACACCTCCAGATGCAGGAAGAGGGCCTCCGGCATCATGAAGGACCCCACACACCCAGCACACTCTCTTTTTGTCCCGCTCCCCTCAGGCAGGAGGCTACGGAGCATCAAGTGTAAAACAACCAGACTGAGAAACAGCTTCATTCCTGAAGCTGTGAGACTCTCAAACACACGCAAGGACAATTAGAACTGAAAAACACTTTCTCATTAAACCGTCACTGTTCACTTTACTATCACACTTCAAAATGTCACTTTAAAATGTCACTTTAAAATGTCACTGTAACGGTTCACTTTAATGTTTCACTTTAAAATGTCCCTTTAAAATGCCAATTAACATGTCACTTGCACTCCGAAGTTTGATTGCTGCTATGTCCGAAGTACTATATTGTAGATTCCGTGTCCATATTGTATATTCTGTGGAGTCAAATCCTATTTCTCGTAAAGTTCTTTATAAATTATATTTTATTATATATTTGCATTCCGATCCTCAATGCTGCTATGTCCGAAGTCCCATATTGTAGATTCTGTGTCCATATTGTAACTTCTGTGTAGCTCAAATCCTAGTCTCGCATAGTTCTTATATTCTTATATTTTATTACATTATTTAAAATTGCTATCAGGGTGTAAACTGGACCGGGGGATTAGAATTTCGTCCCACCTCATGTACCACATGTGATGTGATGACAAATAAAGATTCCTTGATTCCTTGATTCATAGGGGACCTCATGCACAGTTGAGTGCCCACTTTATTCTGCATGGGTGGGACTCGACTCGGGTTATGGTGCTACAGTATAACCCAAACTGGACCATGGGCCAACGCACTAAAGCGGCCCTGGTCTGGATTGCCAAATTGGGCACCAAGGCGCCAGTGGGACTTAATTAGTGGGGGGTCGTGGTTTTCGGGGTTCTGGAGCGGTAGGGCCTATGAGGAGTCTCTTTCTTCTGCTTGACATAGTTGTCAGGGCTAAAAATTGAGAGATTCATAATCCATTAGTCTTAATTGTTGGGTTTATTCTAGAGAGGGTTCAAGCAGGTGTCGTTAAGCAGCAACCTCTTACGTCATGTTGCCTGTGTTGGGCCAGTCTGATTGAAGGTCTTTGTGCGGTTCTCCAATGGTGAGAAGGTCTTCCCTGAGCTAAAGAGGAAGTTTCCTCAAACAACCACCGTGGATGTTGGTGTTTGTGTAATTTGCTCTAATTGGAGATACATTTGCAGGATGCAGGTAGAGTAAATGTAACGCTTTGACAAATCATGAGGAATATATGACATAAGGTTACAGTTACATGAAAAACTACTCGTCTGTCATGTGATTCCTACTGAGAATCTCTCCTGCATGTCAGCATGTCAGTCTGGATCAGTCAATATGTTGATTTCTGCTATTCAAACACAGGTTAGTTTGTATTTGATTACTGCTACTGTTCCCGAAAGGTCATGGGTCAACCTGACCTGGGGATAACAGAGCGGCTGTGTGAGTAAATTGCAATCCTGATCACCTCTGAGAAAACTGAAACCAATCAAGTTCCATGTTTCTCTTAGGAGTTTTATTATTATTAACCCATAATTGTACTAGTACTAATCATTTATTAGAAAATATATCCTGTTCATCCAGTTCCTCTAATTTAGGAACTCAACAGGCCCCCAACATCTTGCCACAATATAATAACTTATTGAACAATAAACAAAAATAAAATGTGTTAGTTCTAGGTTTTTGTGACAATACTCAAAAGCATCAATGTTAAAACCAAATGAAGTCCTCAATGTCTCGCTGATTACAACTATTAGGGTTTTTAACATCTTTAACTTTGAGTTCTTTTGGCCATGTCAAACATTTCCAGTTATTGCTTATAGTATTTTATGTGTAACATTTTTATTATAGTTCCTCAAAGACATAACTTTAATATTTGTCATCAGATTTTCTTCCCATATCTTTAAAGTTTTAATAATCTGATTTGGAAGCTTAGTTGTACCACTAGAAAAGACAAATTAGTAACAGTTAGTAGGAAGATTTATATTTTAACTGTAAATTGATAAAGTTTTGGGATTCTGCTCTTCAGATCATCAACATTGTAAATAATCAGTTTATCTGCTGAACATATCGATGCTAGTCACGGTGTTAGATTTGATCTTCCTCTCAGGACTCATTGTTGACAGAAAGAGTTTTGTCCTATCTCGTTTTCCGTACTTAAATTCACATGATCGCCCAGCCAGTTTTGCTTTGGACTAACAACATGCAGCAGTTCCTTGTGTTTGTGTCGGTCATGCTAGTTACGAGCTGCTTCGGTACCGGTACCGGAACCAACGTGTGTCCGTGTGAGAGGACGGAGCTCTGTCAACCAATCCAGGGAGAAAAAGAATTTGAGGTAAGACAGCTAAGCTAGCCTGGCTAAGCTAGCCTGGCTGAACTGACCTGGCCTGGCTAAGCTGGCCTGGCTGAACTGAGCTAGCCTGGCTAAGCTAGCCTGGCTAAACTGAGCTGGCCTGGCTAAACTAGCCTGGCTGAACTGAGCTAGCCTGGCTAAGCTAGCCTGGCTGAACTGAGCTGGCCTGGCTAAACTAGCTAAACTAGCCTGGCTAAACTGAGCTAGCCTGGCTAAACTAGACTGGCTAAACTGAGCTGGCCTGGCTAAACTAGCCTGGCTAAACTGAGCTAGCCTGGCTAAGCTAGCCTGGCTGAACTGAGCTGGCCTGGCTAAACTAGTTAAACTGACCTGGCTAAACTGAGCTGGCCTGGCTAAACTGAGCTGGCCTAGCTAAACTGGCCTGGCTAAACTAGCCTGGCTAAACTGACCTGGCTAAACTAGCCTGGCTAAACTGACCTGGCTAAACTAGCCTGGCTAAACTGACCTGGCTAAACTAGCCTGGCTAAGCTGGCCTGGCTAAACTGAGCTGGCCTGGCTAAGCTGGCCTGGCTAAACTGAGCTGGCTAAACTAGCCTGGCTAAGCTGGCCAGGGTAAACTGAGCTGGCCTGGCTAAACTAGCCTGGCTAAACTGAGCTGGCCTGGCTAAGCTAGCCTGGCTAAACTAGCCTGGCTGAACTGAGCTGGCCTGGCTAAACTGAGCTGGCCTGGCTAAACTAGCCTGGCTAAACTAGCTAAACTGGCCTGGCTAAACTAGCCTGGCTAAACTAAACTGGCCTGGCTAAGCTGGCCTGGCTAAACTAGCTAAACTGGCCTGGCTAAACTAGCCTGGCTAAACTAAACTGGCCTGGCTAAACTGAGCTGGCCTGGCTAAGCTGGCCTGGCTAAACTAGCTAAACTGGCCTGGCTAAACTAGCCTGGCTAAACTGAGCTGGCCTGGCTAAGCTGGCCTGGCTAAACTGAGCTGGCCTGGCTAAGCTGGCCTAGCTAAACTGAGCTGGCCTGGCTAAGTCTAACAGAAATCTGGCTGCACAGATATCTGTTGCTATGAACTCATGTTTCTAATACAGAACAATGAACTCACTGTGAGGTACAGATGGGTTTCCACATGAAAGGTGCAGGATGCTTTAAATAAACCAAGATTTAAAACATTAATACCTACTATTTCAGTTTTAATTGGATAATGATCACTTTCTATAGTTGTCCTAATAATTACTTTTCATAAACACACACTTGCTTTCAAATCTGACACTAAATTTAAATCAACTGCTGACGCGGTTTTATTTAATTAAGTCTTGTTCCACTCCCATCGTTTAGAATTACACATTTTTTACATCCATTATTTCATCAATTATATCCCTACTTTGATCATTGTATCTGCTCCATAATATAAAAAATTATATTGCCTTTTATTTTCATCATACATATTGTACAATGAGATAAACTATGTCCATTAAAATCTCCAAACCAAATCTTTTCACCCTCTAAATACTTCCCAGGTTCCTCCATTACGTCTAACGTTTTTTATATGGATTATAAAAATGTATTATTGTTGCTTTTCCATTTATTGTTCAAATTTCAATAATATTCCCTTACCAATAATAATCTAATCCCCTTTTTTATAAATATCATACATCCTCCTCCAGATCCTCTATTGTATCTTCTAATACTTTAA
>JAVLVB010001171.1:20855-32473 GCA_032876305.1 Orestias chungarensis
TTTCCTGTGTAACACGAAAACATGGCAGCTGGTAAACATCTGAACATGGTGATGATGGATCTGCGTTAAACCCTCCCCAGGTCGTGGTTCTGAGCCATCCAGGACGCAGCTGACCGATTCTTCTTCTGGGAAAGTTCGGCCTTCAGATCTCTGAGCTCCAGAGCTGCTTGTTTCCTCAACTAGGAGAAGAAACCAGAGGCGTCGTCAGGTCCAGGCTGCGTTCACAGTTTTTCACCACAATCTGAGACGACCGACTCGGACATTCTCACATAAAACATCGGGCTTGTTCCACTTCAGAACATGGAACTAAGACACGAATCCGCTGATTTCAGAGCGTCTGAAGTCTGAACACTGAATTTATTTTCCATCATCGTGAGACGTGCGTCATAATTGTGCAGCAGAAGAAGACAGACGTGGTAAATCTGGACGTAAACATCCAAAGCAAGCGGTGCCGAGTTCAGCTTTATTTCTTTTTCTGATCTTGTGAGGATCCGCTCGGCTACAAATTCACATTTACTGATGGATTAAAGGTATAGGAGAGGATCTTCAGCTCATTCTCATTTTCTCAACACTGCGCATGCGCCACCTCATCTCCAGCAACGCCCCCTGATATCGGGAGCGCGCACGTCCTCAGCACATGCATCTGTTTACAGCCTCTGGCGCCGCATCGGACTTATTACAGAATTGTCAACATGTCTGACTAGTTCTGTAATGCACGAATTCAAACTTGAGCGCATTGTAGGGTCGGGTGGGCGGGGACATTAGTGATGGACGTCATCGCGTAAATTTTATTTCCACATTGACAGACAGTTATTTTTCACCACTGGTCGTTTTTGATTGACTGTTATTTTCTATGGGATTTTCCATTTTTAATGTTTCTACTGAAAAGATCCTCTCCTATACCTTTAAAGGTGAACGTGCGGCGGGTATTTTATGAATGTTGAAAACTTTTCAGGAATTTTGTGACATTTTAAACCGCATGTAATAAAAATCAACCAGATTTTAAAAGAAGACGAGTTATTTTATTTCACTTCCCTTCGTGGTAAAAAAAGTATTTTTGACCTGATTTGAGTGTTCCCTTTAATTTAGTTAAAGTGTATTTTAAAGGAATCTGGAAAAGAAAAAGAAATGTTACTAGTTTTACGTGATAAATCGGATTTATTGCACTAAATACTTGAAGCTTTGCTGCTTCTGTGTGACAGTCTGAGAATCTGGAGCATTTTTTTTGGTTTCCTGATAATTCAGACATTTCTGCTGGACACTTCCTATAAAACAAACTACATCTGAGGTTTTTATTACGCTTTTATACATAAACGCTGTTTTTTCCAGATGTAAATTAAAACAAAAAGCTCCTTAAAGTTTGTAACAGAGTAAAATTGTGGTAAATTATTTTTTGGGTGAATTTTAATTTTCCTTTTTCATTCATTTTTGATCCTAATGTCTCACGTAATTCTTGATCAGTTTTGTTTGCTTATTTCTTACAGATCTGTTTGTACAATTGTTAATTGCAACAACAATCTGCAGTTTTTTGTATTATAAAAAATAAAAAAGTCTGCGGTTGTGAGAAAAACGACTAAAACAAATCCTATTTTTAGTCAAGCTTCGAGACCAATCAGATGCTTCTCCTACCTTCGTCTCTGAGCTCAGCTTCATCCTGGCGTCCTCTAGAGCCCCCCTCAGGTCTTCCACCTCACAGCCCTCCTTTACGATCTGAGTAATGAGCTCGTTCTGAAACACAACTTCATCTGTTACGGTTGTTTTCAGAAGAGTTACTGGTCAAATATCCCAGCTTGTAAATGGCTGGTGTTAGACAGGTGAGGTCAAAGGTCAAACATCAACATGACGTCTCTCCCAGCTGCAGGTTTCCAGCTCTGAGCATTTCTTTTAGTCACGTTTCATATTTCTGTTAGAGGGAGGAGCTGCTAAAACTAAATCTCCCAGAAATATGATCATCCATTATCAACATGCACAATGTTAACATCACAGATGTTTGTTTGCTATTTTGCATTTTAGGGTTTCTTTATTCTGATGTGAGGTTTAGACTGTAGTCAGAGTCAAAGCTGGATATGAATGACCTTGCCAACATGCTAAAGGTCACTTGAAGCACTGAGATATTAACCAATATCATCATCATAAGAGCGCTAACTAGAACACTGGGATAAACATGCAGAGCATGATGGGACCTTTTCTGAGGGACGGCCCGGCCGCCTGGTTCTGTTTCTGGCCTGCAGCTGAAGCAGGACTTTGCTGGAGGCCGTCTCCAGCTCGGTTCTCTGGGCCCGCAGAAGTTCCTCCAGCGGCGCCGAGGCCTTCTTGGTCTCAAAGTACTTCCTCCTCCAGCCGTCTCGCGCTTCACATGAAGGAAAACGTGGCAGAATCAGACCTTAAAGAGTCCGGATCTATGGATGGATGAAGGGATTTTCCCACCTCGGTTCCTTCGGTTCCGGTTCTGAGTCATCAGGTCTCTCCCCGCTCTCAGCAGCTGCTGCCTCCTCAGCTCCAGCGTCCTCCTCTCGTCCCTCAGCAGCTTCACCTCCTCCAGCAGCGCCTCTGCTGACAGCGGCAGACAGGCCGCCCGCTGCTTCCTGTCAGGGAGAAGATCCGGAGAAGAAGCCGCTCCGGCGTCAGCCATGTCTGAAAACACCTGTAACACGGCTGTGGTTACAGGAGGGACGCCAGCAAACGAGCACGGCCGCGTTTTGACAAATCCCAGCAGGAATTTACCAGGTCAGCTGCTTCGTTCCTGATGGGCGAGTCTGTGAGTCCATTTACTCTCTTCCAGCTCCTAAAACATAGAAAACACAGCAGCACGTCCAGTTTTGTACTCTGCAAGGCAGAAACACAGAAGCTCCCCCCGTTTCTGTCCAGTTTGTACTTCAAGTATCTTAACTGACTTGAAACCAGACAAAACTAACGTTAGGTGGCTTTTCAGAAAGATGCGGGAGCTGGTTTGTTCAGAATCCTTGTTAATTCTTAACATGGATCAAAATGATGAGCAGATTAGTTTAAACGAGCTAAAAACTTTGTTTACAGTAGAAACTACACAGAAATACTTGAACTTTCTATGTTTTGGTGTAAAAATAGTGAAAAACTGAAGAGCTCCTCTCCATTTCTTCTGTGGTATAATTTTGTTTCTGCTCATTTCTGATCTAAATACATTCAGTTTAATAAAGATTTATTATAAAATGTCTGTTAAATATTGGAGTGTAAATATTTTCATTCAAAAAGGCTGAAGGCCTTTTCTGTTGATCAGTTCTAACAATCTGTTGAATATCATGGAAATAACTTATCATCCGTGAGATTAGTTAAGCTTCCTAACTTCAAAGTTTTGTTCCAGGTTGCAGGTTATTTTTTTGGTATTTTGTGAAGTTTTGGTGTTTTTTCATGACGTGCTCTGCAGTCAACATCACTGGATTACTTGGAACCTCAAAGTCTTTTGTTTCTACTGAACTGAACTTTTCTAAGAACTTCTACTAATGAAAAAGAAACATGGAGACTAAGAAGTTAGCAGAAGACATGGAAGAAGTTAAAAAGTCCCTTAACTTCCTGTTAGAGGAGCTGAGCAAGGTGGTAAAACAACAGGTGGGCCTGTTGGATTCAATTGATGAAGTCAGAAAACTGAAGGCTGTGATAAAAGAAAAAGAGAAGAAGCTTGAAGAGTAGAAGACCTGGAACAGTATAAAAGAAAGGATGAGCTGCTGATATCTGGGCTGGAGACAAAACACTAATGCACGGATCACATTCTGAGTTAAATACTAAAAGAAGTTTTTCATTGATTCACTGTAACAGCAGGAGTCTTAACATTAATTATCTTCAACTGTTCCAGCAACTTCAGAGACATGGTTGAGTAACGATGAAGAGCTGGAGGACAGACTAGAGAGATATGAAATGTAGAGTAAACAGAAGAGGAGGGGTGTTGCTATATTTGTAGTTTTGGGTTCCAGATTTAAAGTCATCAATAATATGACAGCTGGAATTCAGGTGGAAAGAGACAAAAACATATCAATTAGCTGCATTTATCGCCCACCGGGATCCTGCATTTATTATTTTAACACAAAGATTGTGGAAATAATTGAAAAATATAAAGATAAGGAGACTTTTGTTTGTGTTGATTTTAATATTGATTTGCTAAAGTCAAATGTTCATAAGAAAACTGCTGAATTTATTGATAATATGTTTAGTTTTGGTTTCAATCCATTGATTTTAAAGCCTAGCAGGATAATTAAGGACTCTTTGATTGATAATATTCTTTGAACCGATGGGAAGATAAACAGTGGACTGTTGGTGACAGATGTAAGTGATCATTTCTCTGTTTTTGCAGTTCCTGAAAGGAACAATAAGTTTTAATTCATCAGAGAAAATTCAGACCTATTATTCAGATAAAGTGAAAACACCAGAAGCTCTTAAAACGGGACAAATCATGACTGGCAGGAAGTTTATGTGGAGGATACCAATGAAGCTCATAATGCATTTTTGACACTTTATGACAAAAATTGTCCAGTGAAGAAGTTTACAAAAAAAATAAAAAAGAGGAGAAAATCCTGGTTAACTGAGGGATTAGAGAAGGTTTGTAAAAAGAAAAACGAGCTATAGATGGAAATTTTAAAGCATCCAACAAAGGAAAGGAGGATAATTACAAAAAATATAGAAACAGACTGACATCTATTATGGGATGTCAAAAGAAAATGTACTATGAACAATTGCTTTAATAATAATAATATAAAAAGAATATTAAGGCTACCTACAGTGTAATGAATAATGTCATCAAAAATCGTACTGTTTTCCCACAATTGTTTAAAAGGTGATAATTCTGTGATTGAGGACATTGAGAGCATAGTTAATGAGTTCACAGACTACTTTGTTAATGTAGGTCCCAATTTAGCAAAAGAGATTTCCCCTAAAGGTGGAAAAAAACAAAACCTTTAATTTAACTCTTAATAAATGTAACACAATGTTTCTTAGGGGAGTTTGTGAAAGTGACATTTTGGACATCGTAAAAGAATTTAAGAGCAAATAATCGAATGACTGCAATGACCTAAAAAAGTCACTTATAATATAGGTTATGTTTTGTGTCCTTGAGCCATTAACATTTATCTGTAATAAATATTTTTGCTGATAAGATGAAATGATATTTGTACAGTAAGTGATAAATTAAAATATGTTATGTTTGCAGATGATACTAATTTAATTACTCTGGAGGAACATAAAGGATTGTTAATAATAACTGTAGAAATAGAATTGATGAAGTTAAACAAATGGTTTACTTTAAATAAACTGTCATTATCTGAAAGTAAAATCTAATTTATGTTGTTTGGTGGTAAAAGGACTAAAACTGAGGTAAAACTGAATATATGAAACTAAGTTTTTGGGAGTAATAATCGATGATAAAGTTTGTTGGAAGTCTCACATAAAATATGTAAAACAGAAATTATCCAAGTCCAATCCAAGAGATTTACTGAATAGGAACCATCTTCATCTGCTGAACCTTTCACTGGTGAAGCCTTATATGACATACTGAGCTGAAATTTGGGGATATGTATTTAAAACAATTTTAGATCCAATAATTAAACTGCAGAAAAGAGCTATTATGGTAATAGATGCGGTTGGATATCGTGATTCTAAAAATCTGCTTTTTCAAGGAATCAAGGAATCAAGGAATCTTTATTTGTCATCACATCACATGTGGTACATGAGGTGGGACGAAATTCTAATCCCCCGGTCCAGTTTAAACCCTGATAGCAATTTTAAATAATGTAATAAAATATAAGAACTATGCGAGAAATAGGATTTTAGCTACACAAAATCTACAATATGGACACAGAATAACACAATATGGGACATAGCAGCATTGAGGATCGGAATGCAAATATATAATACATTATAAATTATAAAGAACTATACAAGAAATATGATTTGACTCCACCGAATATACAATATTGACTCAGAATCTACAATATACTACTTCGGACATAGCAGCAATCAAAATTCGGATTGCAAGTGACATGTTAATTGACATTTTAAAGGGACATTTTAAAGTGAAACATTAAAGTCACATTTATAAAATCACAAACATTAAAATTTAAGGACATTGCATACTGAAAAACATTAGAAATTACGCTACAAGTGGTAAATAAGACAATTCCTGTTTGTATTAAAAAATGTTTAATTTAAGGAAGGGGATTTATAATTTAAGGGGGCTTATTAATGTTTGAAACTTATAAAGTCAGAACTAATTTCAAGTACAGATGAGTTTCAATCCAATCCAATTTATTTATATAGCACATTTAAAACAGGAACATGTCCACCAAAGTGCTGCACATATGACATACATAATAAAAAATAAATGAATAAAACATAAAATAAAATAAAATAATATAAGAGAACAATAAAATAATACAATATTGTATGTGTTTCAGTTCTGGGTGCAAAATTATGGAACAGATTAAATAATCAAATAAAGATGTAACTATATTATTTTTCAAGAAGACTTTAAAATATAAAATTATCAAAGGTTACAATAAAGTTTGATTGAATTTGATTTTTCTTTTTACGTTATTTTGTGTTAATAATTATGTACTATTACCGTTGTTTTATTGTGAATTATTCTCATGATGGTACAGAAAAATAAGCCTTGGGGCTTCAGCCTGTTCCTGTTCCTGTCTGATGGATCCTTTTGTGAGATATGATTTTGTTTTTAAACCGATATAAACTTCATTCATTCATTCATTTATCCATTAAGTATAATTTATGGTTGTAAACCAACAGGGACTGACTTTATTTCTTTACTTTTACTTTGTTAAGCCCTCAACAGAACTGGTCACTAATATACCTGAAGTTGAAGCTCTCGGACTCACCGATCCGTTTCCTTCACAGACGGCTGGTCTCCATGTTGATGCTGCATGTTTCTCTGGGTGTCCTCTCTTCCTGTTGAAATCTGACCCCGGCTTGAATCGGCCTCTATTCTCTCCAAAGCTGCAGATTTACCACAACAACATGTTTGTTAATCAGCTAAAACTGCGAAACACTCAGAATCCTGAATTACAAGAATTAACAGACGATAAATGAATGGTGATAAACGATAATCTCCAGCTGAGCTAAGGGCTTTTCCCAGACGTTCAGGTTAATTTAGCATCTATTTAGTTTCTTATTAAATCTGATTTAATGAGGAAATAATGGGGGGGGTTGTTCCTCTCCACTGTTGCTAAAGTTTAGTCAGATGGATCTGAAAGTCACCTCGCGTCAGAGCAAGGAGCTGCAGCGGTCCACCACGCTCTGGATCTTCCTCCGAGGAAGAGGAGGAGCCGCTGCTCCGCTCTCTGGCCCCTCCCGGCCCTGCTGGCTGCTGGGAACACTGGGCCAGCAAATAGAGCTCCGGCTCGGCCGCCTGTGTTGGAGACAGAACCTCGACTCAGGCTGACTCAAACGTTGTGCAACAAAGTTTTATAACACAATACATTTGTCTCCTGTTAGGAAAACTAAGATGAAATTACACAGAAGTTTCTGCTTTTTATGAGATTTTGTGTTTTTGTGATGTAAAATCACATTTAGAGCAGAAACTCTAAACTCATTAGGGTTTAAGGCACAAGCAGAAACTCTACGTACATACGGTGGAGCAAAGGTCTTGGCTTTCAGGTCGCTTTCCTGTTGACCTTTGACCTGTAAAAGACGAGAACCGTGAGAAGGAGCAGTGAAGCTGCTCGGGGCCCAGCGACCGGCCCCTGAGGACGGCGAAGCCTCACCAGCGCTAGGCTGCGGCCAACACGCTTCAGGAAGGAGAAGCTGTGGGCGTCGGTCTCTGTGCCGAAAAGAACCGCCAGCTCCGCCCTCAGCGTCCGCAGAGAGGCCTCAGGACAAACCCTGCAGAAATCAGCGCTATTCAAGGAACTACTGCTGGTTTCAGTGGTTGAAGATCAGAAAAACTCATGTTCTGATAGTAACTGAGGGCTAAAAACCTAAAAGAATAAATGCTTTATTTTCAACCATTTGTATTTAAACATCAGAAAAGTCATATTTTACTTAAGGCTGCAGTCGCTAACTTTATAAACTTCAGGTTTTATTATTAACGAGTGTGATAGACATCACTAAGACCCTCCCCCTGGCTCTGATTGGTTGTTTCTAACCAGAGGTCTGCAGTAGGACCACATAGAGGAGCTCCATTTTAGCTTTTAGCTAGCTTTAACTTGGGAAAAAACAGAAAGGTTTTGTTAACTGGAAACAGGATGACATCTGAAGTCTGAAGTTAGTTTTGTCTTATTTTAAGTGAACTAACATGCTTTCAATGGAAACTAGTGGCTTAGCTTTTGTGTTTTTAGCCTCAATAGTCAAACCTCTGTCATATTTTGAATGGTGACCTTCAAAAACGATCTGATGCACTTTCACCTGATGAATCCAGCAGAAATAAAGCTGTCAGCGACATCAGCCGGGACTTTCTTCAGCTCCACGTTCCACTGCTCAGCCGGCACAGACAGCACAAGAAGCTCCACAAACTACGAACAAAGAAAATTAGTAGGAGTTTGCCAGACTCTGGAAACTTGCCTGCCTGAGGGTCGCTCACCGTCCTGCTAGCCGGCCTCACGGCTGGACGTTTCAGCGACTCGCAGAACTTCTCCATCATCCTGGATCTTAGGTGGAAAACAGCATAGAAATGTTGCTGGAGAGCTGATGTGGTGGCTGACATCCAGACCCCGGCTATTAAACGCTCAGCTTGTTTTATGGGAGTGCCAGCCTGGGTTGCTCTGGAGCTGCTGATGACAGAGAAGCATGTCTGAGACAAACACCAAGAGGAGACGTCTGGAGACATGGAGGAAGCAAAAGTAACTGGTGGCAACAAGTACACAATAAATCATTTCGTGTGAAACGGTGGACCAAGCTGAACCCCTTAGTGTCAGGATTTCTCACAGCCGGCTGCAGATTCTCTTTAACTTCACCTTATTTACAGTCTTTAACACTTCCCCATGTCTCTAAATAAATCAATGATTGTTTCCATATCAAAGACTAGTTCATGGCAGATTCTTCACCACTAGAGGGGGCTAATCAGTTCAATACCAAGGATGAGCCCCTACACGGGATGTACCACCAACAAATAACTGAAGTGGCTGACATCAGGAAATCCTACCAATGGCTGGAAAGAACTGGACTCAAGAACAGCATAGAGGCACTCATCCTGGCCGCACAAGAACAGGCCTTAAACACTAGATCAATGGAGGCCCAGATCTACAACACCAGACAAGACCAATGGTGCAGGCTTTGCAAGGAGGCCCCTGAGATGGTCCAGCACATAACAGCAGGGTGGAATATGCTGGCAGGGAAAGCATATATGGAACGGCATAACCAAGTGTCGGGCCTAGTGTGCAGAATATGGACTGGACGTCCCAAGATTAAAGTGGGACATACTCCCAAAGAATGCCAGAAATAAGATCTTGTGTGACTTCCAGATCCAAACAGACAAAATGGTTGTGGTGAACCAGCCGGACAATGCAGTGGTGGATAAACAGCAGAGGTAAGCCGTTGTGGTGGATGTAGGGGTCAGCAGACTTAAGCCAGCCTGTCAGAGTCAGCTCACAGCAAGAGGCTAAACAAGACTCTACCCTGAAACCTTCTGCCTGGCCATAAGTCTTCCATAAAGAGCAACCCGTCTTTGTTGGCAACGGTCATGGACACTACAGAGCATGCAACTTAACTTTGCTGTGGCTTAAAGCTGAAGGGTAGGAGCTAACGAAGTGCTATGGTGCAGGAGTCCTTGTAATAAACACTAGCAGTGGCATTCTAGTGTCTTTGTGCTGAAAAGCCATCAGTGGTGACAGTGATCACACTGTCACCCCTGATGGCTTTTCAGCCTCTGAGAACAAAAGCAGCAGAGAGTTGGCAAAGACAGCCTGCACTGGAGCTGGAAGCAACAGGTGGATAACCGTTATCTTCTCCACCAAACAGGGAAGACATCCTCAGCTCAGGAGCTGTGCCATCTCCCGAGCAAGAGAGACAGAGCAGCTTCTCCGCACGTTCTATATTGGAGAGAGAGTAGTGGCATGAAAGAAGCTGCCAAAGAGACCACCACCTCTTTCCCCTGAGTTGGGTTATCGCTCGCTGGGTGGACAGCGGATCCAGCGAGGTCACTACATAGTTGAGATTTCCTGGGTTCGATGTGAACGAACAATAAAGGATATCATCCAGGCAGAAATCTGGGATTTTAATAGCCACAGAAAAATAAGCTGGACATGCCAGTGGAGGTCTCACAGGATCAGGAATTGCCAGAGAGGATCTTGCTTCAGCATCAGACAGTGACGTGTTGGCTTTCACTAGTGTGGAAAAGTAAGAAAGACAACACAGGGGCTTGGACTCGACTCCAACTAAATCACAGAGTAATAGTACACAGTGTCATTGCAAGCACCAAACAAAATCAAAATAAACCCTCATCTGGGAGTGAGGGGAGTCCCCCTAGTGGTCAGCCACCGTAGACAGACGTAAGAAGGGGAGCTAAGAAAAGGCCTATCATCAGTTTACCACAAGTCACTCCACATTATACTGAACACACTATCCCTCAAATAACTATGGGGTGGCAGCATGATGCTGTGGGAAGCTGATAAAAATGATGGATGGAGCTAAAGATGGATGTGGTTCTCTAGCTGTACCACAGCAGTTAGAGGAAGCAGCTCCAACAGGTCATCAACACTATCCAGAGACTGACGTGCTCCCCTCTCCCTTACCTGGAGGAGATCTACTGGAGAATTTTCCATTGAAATTTTTCTATTGAAAAGATCCTCTCCTATACCTTTAAGCTGAACACAAACATAAGGGAACGTATGAAGAAACCAAACACAAACGTACAGTCTTGATAAAAATTAGGATTAAGTTCCAAAGAACTGACTGACTGTCTACATATTATTGGTAAATAGTTTTTCTGAATGTGAGCTACTGTTTGGGTGGAGTCGGACCCAACCAGTGGCGAAGCTAGACTTTTATTCTTGGGTGGGCCAGAGGGTGGCCATTGTTATTTTAGGGGGTCCATAGACTATGACAATAGATTGTTTTTCGAACAATCAATTGCAATTGGAGTCTCTAAACATTGAAATATATTTAGGTAAATAATAAGCATAATAATGTCATTTGGAGTTTATCAACAAAATTCCAAATGTAAAACACAGTTTAGGAATAATTTGTCAGCAAATAACCATTTTACATAATTGAAAATGCACACACATTCATACACACCCAATAAGACACAGTTACTCACTCACTCAAAAAAAAAGTTATCAACTGGCTGCTGATGATCTTTCTGTCGCCCCAGCCGCTCAACAGCGGGAGCTTTTTCTACCAAAATTATATCTTTTTTTATATATGATACTTTGTTACGAGTTTAAATGCAATTAATTGATGTGATTATTGTTCATTTATAGGCCATCACCCCTATCCCCCTCTATTTTGTTCAGCCGGCACTGTGTCTATATCTATCTATATATACATATATCTACATGCGTGTCGCTCAGGGAAAAAAAATAACATTTTATAGTTTTTAGTCACACAATGATGTTAAATTCCCACTTCCAAATCATTTTCTTGTTATATTTAATTTAAGGCAACAAAACATGAAATGGTTGATTGTCTGCTTGTTTAATTCCTAT
>JAVLVB010001172.1:0-24631 GCA_032876305.1 Orestias chungarensis
GCCTGCTCCTCTGTGTTTGTAGGCCTTTCTCTGTAATTGTTTTGCTCTTTTTTTCTTCCCTATTATTAAACCTGTCAAGAATTATTAAGACCTAAATCAACTGCAACTTTTTTGCAGGTAATCTATCTACCAACACAGTGATTATGTTTCATGTGTTTATTTAGGCATACACCTTCTAACAAACTCTTTTTATGGTTAAACTCATTGACGTGAGTGGTTCGTTTTGTAAAGCAGTTTAAACCACTGAAGAACAAAAACGTGAATAAAGTACCCTTAAGCAGGGAACCTAACCCCCAACAGCTGCCCTGCACTCTAAACTTCTAACACATATAAGTGCATAGAAACCTTTGTTGTTTCTTTAAACCTTTTCTGATGTTATTCTTCAAAATGCCCATAAGAAGAAAAACCATGGAAGAACGGCTAATGTGCCCAATAAGTTGTTTTTTCATCCCATTGTCGTGTGAATTTTGAGTGAACTGTTAAAATGTCGCTCATTAGAAAAAAGAGGCCTGTTTCTATCCAGTGGTTTAAAGTGAATTGAAGATAAGTGTAGTCCATTGCTTAAGGTGGTTTTTGGTTTTTCTTAAAAAAGACTCAATGAACTAAATTTGAGACAGAAACACGTTTACCAAATAAGTTCTGATGCAACCAATTTATTTTACTGCTTGCTGCTTATTACAGGCAAGTGTAACATTAACATCTGACCATAATATGCTTTGCGTACCTTGTTTGATTTGCTCATAACCATAACCATAACCACAGACATGTACGGTTATGGTTTAAAAATTCATTAAAAAAAAGATTAATATGAACTGTATCTAGTCTTTAGGATTGATTTATAAAAATAGAATAGCACTTCAGTCTTGGCTCAACTAATCTCATTACATCAAATGAATACACAAGCAGAGTAATCTAGTGTATGTACAGTAATAATCCCTATGAGCGTTTTAACAGAAACACTCATATTAGCATAACGTGGCAGGATTACTGTATTTTACTAAATTTATATAAAATTACCAGCAGTTACAAGCCAACTTCATGTGCACATGTGGACAATTTTATGTATAATAAAAAAGAATTAAATGCATCCTAGAGTCAATCTGTAAATAATTTTTGTTAATATTAACAGCTAAGCCCCATTTTTCATGATTGTGCTTGTCTGTAATTTACTGGCCCAGCCTCCTTTTCATCCAGCTGTTCCTCACTGACACGGGGCTCCATCCTTCCTGCCTCGGTTCCTTTCTCCCGGCTCTGCTTCCCTGTCTCTGTGAAGGCTGGCTAATGACACCCTTCCAGATGGCTTGCCTACCGTGCGTGCATGTGTGTGGGCCGGCCAGGTTTGAAAGGGATCTTTCATCTTCTTTCCTTTGACAAAAGAATGGGTCCAGTCAGCACAGCTGCCTATCTGCCGCCTCTCTTCCTCAGCATGTCTCCATTAATCCCAAGATTTTACTGCACATTTCAGTCCAGGGCTGTACTCTCTTCCATCACTCCATCTATCCTTGCTTCCTCATCAGTATGACTTTCTTCTGTTTTCCAGGGCACACTCTCTATCCTTCCCTTCTGATCCACACTTTCTTCCCTCTAACTCTTACTCTCGCTTGCTGTCCTACCCCACCCCCAGACAACCACCCCTCTACCCCCTTTATTCTGTTTCAGTCTTTGCTTCTTCTTCAGTGCCTCAGTGCCTTCTCCCCTCTGTTTTCCTTTAGTGTGTAACAGGGAAGTACAAGTTTAGCAGTCCCTCTTCTCTCTCCATGAATGAATTACTGTCTTGACCCAGTTCATACCTCTGCAGATGTGAAGCTGTTTGTATTTTTAAATGTTGCAAAGAGAGATGACAGTTCTCATATTATCTCCATGATCACGAATCTGTAAACAATGTCAAATCATGCTAGGGGCAACTCAAAGACTTATTTACAGGATCAGTTGTAAAACTATGCTTGAGGAGAGTATCAAAAATAAAGTGACGTGTTTTAGGATTTGAACTTAACTACATATACACTGCTCCTTTAAGATATTTACACCTTTTTGATTTTTACTTACTGTAAATTTCCCATCAGTGGGGACAGGAAAGAGCAGACCCTCTAAATACATGATGATTATGGAAAAACCTTCCAGGACTTTACATTAGATGTTCACATTTTAGTAGGAAGTCCCTAACATACAAACAGAGCTATAGTGGAAGGATCTGGTTTGAATTCCCATGAAAGGAGGATGCTAACAGTACAGTTTGTGTTATTAGCCTTCAACCATTTTTTTCTTTCTTTTGAAAGAAACAGAGACAAACCCAACCTTCTAGTTCTATTCTGTTACATAATTGTAACATAATTATTCTGCAAACAGAAAACCCAATCTGGAATACTGTTATATTGCCTTTTACATGGATGCTAACCAAATAGCAGAATTCATATGTTTATGATTAATAACGTTAAATTAAGCCCATTCATCTGATGTTTTGATATGCTGTACAGCATTTTAGTAAATTGGAGCCTCACCTATTTGCGGTTTAGTATTTGCTGATTTAACGTCTTTGGATTTAGCTTTTTGTAGAAAATACAGGTATTGTCTCCAACCCTTTAAACTTTGATTTGGACAACTGATTAACAAACTAGGATCAAGATTAATCTCGACTATTTTCATCTGGCTGTGAAGTAAAAGATCAATTTATTCATAAATGTCACCATACTTAAAGGAAACTTTGCCATTATTATGTATCAAACTGCACCTAATCTGTTAAACTTTAGCTCTCCACCATGATGACTCTGGCTGGGCTCCTCTGACTAATTTAATAAAAACACTTTTCTAATCCTGCTCATTACTCACACTGTACTTCATTAAACTGTGATCGTTTAACTCATTTACAAAGTAATGAATGGAACTTTAATTAGTTATTTTCTGTTGGTTTGCAGTCGACGCTCTGCTGAAAGACTTCTTGGGAACTTTAATAACGGGGTCAGACCGTCTTGAACCTGAGCCGATGCTAACAGTGCTGTAATTATGAAGCCGGTGAAAATGATGCAAATAGTTTCAGTTATTGCTCATCAGTACTTGCTTGCTAAGGCTGGGGTATTAAACAGCAATAGTTGCCGAATTATGTCAAGCACTGACATTTTGGAACAAAAGGATCCTGTAAATTTTCAGAACCTCTCCAAAATATGAGAGACTAATGACAAATAGAATTTAAATTCAAATGATTTAATCAACTAGCTCACAAAGCTAGAAACAATTAAACTTCCTTAGTAAAAGTATGAAGATTTGTGAAACCTAACCAATTAGCTCTTAACTAATTTAGATTAGTATGTACCAAAACATCCTGTGAAATCCTCACACAACACCAAACTACACTCACCGGCGACTTTATTAGGTACACCTTGCTAGTATTGGGTTGTTACCCCTTTTGTCTTCAAAACTGTCTTAATCCTTTGTGGTGTAGATTCAACAAAGTACTGGAAACATTCTTCTAGGAGTTTTGGTCCATACTGACATGACAGCATCATGCAGTTGCTGCAGATTTGTCGGCTGCACATCCATGATGACTATTTCCCGTTCTACCACATGCCAAAAGTGCTCTAATGGACTGAGATCTGGTTACTGCGGAGGACATTTCAGTCCAATGAACTCATTGTCATGTTCCAGAAACCAGTCTGAGATGAGCTGAGCTTTATGACATGATGGCGGGTTATACTGCTGGAAGTAGCCATCAGAAGATGGTACACTTTGGTACACCATCCCTTTATGACACTGTGGTCATAGAGGGATGGACATGGTCAGCAACAATACTCAGGTAGGCAGTGGCGTTTCTGCGAAGCTCAATTGATGCTAAGGGGCCCAAAGAGGGCCAATAAATGTCCCCCACATCATTATACCACCACCACCACCACCACCAGCCTGAACCGTTTATACAAGGTAGGATGGATGTCATGATCTTTGTTTTTGTTCTTTGTTAGTTTGCTGTTTTTTCTGTTGTAGTTGCTTTCTTTTACTTAGTTATCATTAGTTATTATTTTCTTTAGGTTATTTTCTATTTTGGTTTAGTCTTTGTTTTTGTTGTTGTTCTTTTCTGTGTTCTCTAGTTTCCCCTGTTCTGTTCCTCTTCTCTCTGTGTTTTCTCTCTTCATTATCACCCACAACTGTTTGTAATTATCCAATCATCATCTCCACCACTCCACCTCCTGCTCCTCAGTATTTATACCTGGTTTCCTCATTCACACACCGCTGTATCGTCTGCTTACCTCCTCGTCTCTCTGCTCCTTCTCCTGCCTGTTCCTCCACGTCTCCCAGTAACCCTTCCCCTCTTGCTCGCTGATTCTCTGTGCTGGTTTTTCTCTCACTCCTCCCTCTTTCTCCTCCGTTCCCTTGTAGTTATTTCCTTATGGTTTTTGTTTCTTTATAGTCTGTGGTTACCCTCGTGTTCTTCTTTGCTGTTTGTAGTTTTATTCCTCAGTTGTTTGCTCCCTCGTTGCCTCTGATTCCTCTTGGGTTTCTTCTTGTATTATTATTATTAGTTTGTTTATTTTCCCATCCCGTGTTTATCTGCTGGTTTATTTCTATTTGTTTTGTTAATTCACCTTTGTAGTCCCCTCGTCCCGCTTCAGTCCTCCATTTGTTTACGTTCCAGTCCCGCCTTATCCCTGTTCCGTTTTCGTGTTGCCTTTGTTCCGGTTTATGTTCTGTTCTTTATTCATCCCCAACATAAATTATGTATTCTAATATTCCATCCTCTGCTTCGAAGCCTCTCAATCCTCCATCAGTCACGGAGGAAAGTCTGAAGGATTTCTATTATGGAGACAGGGAGGATTTATTTCCCTGGTTTCAGCCTCAACCTGAGCTTGCTTCTGGAGAGAATTTCCAGGTTCCTGATGTCTCTGAGTCCAAGCTTCTTGGAACTATTACAGAGCTCTCGCAGCCAGGAGGAGCCCGCTCCAGAGCTCTCTCTCCAGGAGGAGCCCGCTACAGAGCTCTCTCTCCAGGAGGAGCCCGCTTCAGAGCTCTCGCTCCAGGAAGAACCAGCTTCAGAGCTCTCGCTCCAGGAGGAGCCAGCTTCAGAGCTCTTGCTCCAGGAGGAGCCCGCTACAGAGCTGAGCTCCAGGAGCGGCCTGCTACGGGGCCCGAGCCTCAGGAGGGGCTGGTGTCTAGGCCCTTGTCCAGGGGGGAACTACCTGGGGAGCTCCAGCCCTGGGAAGACACTGAGCTCCTACCTCATGAGGAACTAGCTGCCGCCCTCCAGCCTCAGAGAGAGACGGGCCTTCCACCTCCAGAGACAGGTGTGGACCAGTAGCCCCCTGACGGAGGATTTTGAGCCGCTTACAGAGGGTCCTGCGTTTACAGAGGGGTTTCGGCGCGACCCGCCTCTAGCACCTGCGATTACGGAGGGGGTCTGGGACGACACGCCTCTAGCACCTGCGATTACGGAGGGGATCTGGCGCGACCTGCCTCTAACTCCTGCGTTTATGGAGGGGGTCCGGAGTGACCCGCCTCTAGAACCTGCTATTATGGAGGGGGTCCGGAGCGACCCGCCTCCAGCTCCTACGATTCCAGAGGGTCTGCGGCCTTCGTCAAGGTTACTAAATCGCCACCGTCTGCGTCCTTCATCGAGGGTGGTCTGCGGCCTTCGTCGAAAGTGCTCTGTCACCACGTTCTGCGGCCTTCGTCAAGTTTGGTCTGTTTTCACCTTCGTCTGCTGTGCCGCCGCCATCATCAACCTCCGTCGAAGACTCTAGGTCGTCAGCAACCTCAGCCGAAGATTCTCCGCCGTCAACGACCTTCGCCGAGGACTCTCCGCTATTAGGGGTTGCCTAAGAGTCTCTCTTGTCGTCGTCGTCCTCCTATCGGACGACCTCCAGCTCTTCATGCCTCCTTTCGTCGTCCTGCCGGATGACGTCCAAGTATTAGTGGTTCCTGTCCTGCCAGACGACCTCCAAGTCTTCGTGGATCCTGTCGTCATCCTGTGGGACGACCTCCAAGTCTTCGGGGTTCCTGTCGTCATCTTGTCTGACGACCTCCAGAGCTTTGTGCCTCCTATCGTTCTCCGGGACGTCCTCCTAAGCTTTGTGCCTCCTGTCGTCATCCCGTACATCCTTCTGTGCTTCTGGACTTCTGTCATCCTCGGGACGTCCTCCTGAGCTTCGTGCCTCCTGTTATCCTCCCGGACGTCCTCCTGTGCTTCTGGACTTCTGTCGTCCTCCGGGACATCCTCCTGAGCTTCCGGACTTCTGTCGTCCTTCGGGACGTCCTCCTGAGCTTCGTGTCGCCTGTCGTCCTCCAGGACGCCCTCCAGAGCTTCGGGGCTTTCGTAGTCATTCGGGATGTCCTGAAGAACATCGGGACTCTTGCCGTCCTCCTGGACGGCCTTCGTTGGACTCTGCCGTCCTCTGGACTGCCTTCGGTGCACTATGTCCTTTAGTTGTTTTCTGTTGGTTTTGGTTCTGTTATTTTCTTGGTCGTTATTCCGCTCGTGATGGGTTGCTTTTTGTTTGGTTTTGGTATTTTTGTTTTACTTAGCCGTTTTTTTGCTCGTGCAGGGTTGTTGTTTTTTTTTTTTATTTTTTTTTTGCTCTAGCCCTCCTTTTGAGGCCATCCCCCTCGTCCCTCCCGGTCTTGGTTTTTTTCTTATTGAGCATGTTTTGGCATTATCACTCACATCTGTTTGTAATTATCCAATCATCATCTCCACCACTCCACCTCCTGCTCCTTAGTATTTAAGCCTGGTTCACTCATTCACTCACCGCTGTATCGTCTGCTTAGTTATTTCCTTATGGTTTTTGTTTCTTTATAGTCTATGGTACCCTCGTGTCCCTCTTTGCTGTTTGTAGCTTTATTCCTCAGTTGTTTGCTCCCTTGTTGCCTCTGATTCCCTTCGCTTTTCTTCTTGTATTATAATTATTAGTTTGTTTATTTTCACATCCCGTGTTTATCTGCTGGTTTATTTGTATTTGTTTTGTTAATTCACATTTGTAGTCGCCGCGTCCCGCTTCAGTCCTCCATTTGTTTACGTTCCAGTCCCGCGTTATCCCTGTTCCGTTTCCATGTTGCCTTTGTTCCGGTTTATGTTCTGTTCTTTATTCTTCCCCAAAATAAATTTTTTATTTTCATATTCCACCTCTGCTCGATTCATTGATCGCACTCTGACAATGGATCCATGCTTTCATGTTGTTGATGCCAAATTCTGACCCTACCATCCAAATCTGGCAGCAGAAATTGAGAATCATCAGACAAGGAAACATTTTTCATTCTTCTAGTGTCCAGATTCTAATTTTAGCCTCAGTTTCCTGTTCTTAGCTGACAGGAGGGGCGACTGGTGTGGTCTTCTGCTTCTGTAGCCCGTCTGCCTCAAGGTTGGACATGTTGTGGGTCAGAATACTCTTCTGCATACCTTGGTTGTAATGAGTGGTTATTTGAGTTACTGTTGCCGTTCTATCAGCTCCAACCAGAAAGGCCCATTCTCCTCTGAACTCTGGCATCAAAGGCATTTTAGCTCACAGAACTGAAGGTCACTCGATTATTATTTTTTTTGGACCATTCTCTATAAAACCTAGGAATGGGCGTGAAGATCCCATTAGATTAGCAGTTTCTGAAATCCTCAGATCAGCCCATCCGGCACGAACAACCATGCCACGTTCAAAGTCAATTACATCACCTTTCTTACACATTTGGTTTGTTCTGCGACAAATCTCCTTGTATACATGCCTAAATGCTGCCTTGTGATTGGTTGATTAGGAATTTGCAATAACGAGCAGTTGGTCAGGTGGTCCCAATAAAGTGGCCGTTGGGTGTATGTAAGAATATCACATGTAATAACTCTTGAATTAAGAAATAATGGAATTATATCATAAATCACAGTCGCAACTGTATGCTACTAACCCAAGATTTGTGACAAAAATTTTGGAAATAAAGTCAGATTACACTTAGATTTATTAGGATTAGTTTCAAACTAAATTAAGTACTCTTGGTAAGGAAAACCCATGCATTAAACTCTTTAATAGACATAGCTCACACACAACAAAAGAAAAGTTTACTTAATGTTTATTGATGCATTCATATTAGAATAGTTTAAAAGGCTTTTCTGAATGAATATATATGAAAACTTTTTTTTTCTTAATTGCTGAGCTCATTTTTCCAAGTCGGATTAAAAAGTGGTTATTGTAAAAAAATAATTAAAAAAATGTAAAAAGCTGTTCACTGTTCCAATTTAAGCAGTAAAAACCTTACTATCCCCCACTACCAACCCCCCAGCAAACAGAACTGTCTGGTTTTAAGTTGAACCTGTGCCATAATTTGCAGATGCCACATTTCTCTGTACTTTGTGAGTACCTTGCAACTTCACACATTGCTATCACTGTCTGTGAAGTTTGTTTTCCCACACCATTGCCGTGGCAACTAATAGTTTCCTTGTATAGGTGGGACAGCTCATATGCGCACATTTTCATCTGCTTCAACGAGACGGCTGAGACAACTAAGGACGCACTGAATTCATTCTAAAAGGAGTGTCATTCGCACACTTTTTGGTCAAAGTAGCAGACAACTCGTCTTACTCTGGTAAACTATCAGCTGCTGTTGAGCGTTTTTTAAAAGCTGCAAAGAGAAGATATCTGTGTTGATTAAAAAGTGGGATGGCAGCAAGTAAAGGTAAGCAGCTCCCAATGGTGGAAAACTCATTGACTCACAGGTTTTTTAATTTATAAGCTTTTGTTCAGACTCACCTGTACAGAACTGGTGAAGGGATGATAAGCATTTACATACAGACAATAAGCATTGCATTTATTTAGATAACAATTACATGACTCCTTAAAAATGTATTTTTGTCTGTATTAAAAAGACCAGAAAGTAAAATCAGTATGCTTTTAAAATGATCTTCCTGAGTTTGGTATCTTTCCAATAGATTTGAGTTCTTTCTTTCAATAATTTAAAATGCAATAAAATGTTACAAATTAAGTTGCATTGAGAAATACTGAGGATGTATAAGTTTAGGTGCAGTGTCCTGCAATCACAATTGAATTTTTACCAAAGGCTAAACCAACACAAAGTAATGCAAAGAAAGGGAAAAGAGTTAAATAGAGAAAAAAACAGCGTCTCAACTAATCTTCACGGTAGCAGGTAGAGGTGAGATGTCAGGTAGGAATGAATGGATTTTGGGATTAAGGTGCGTGTGATTCATTTGGAGATGTAGAGGGTTTCACGACTGTTATTCATTTACATGTTTTAAAGGAGTTTAGACCTGAAATCAGGTCCTGTTGTTTCTCTGTTTAGCCTTAGATACGGGAAATAAAAACACAACTCAGTTCACTGACGAAAGCAAGATAAAAGTGGTATATGGTATTGTTTTAAAAAATGTTTTCTTTCATTCTATAATTCAAGCTTGACCAGGCCTTTCCCACACATGCATATACAGTAGAGTACTTAAATCTGGCATTGGAGTATGTATTCTCTAAAGTATTTAGTATCCTTTTCAAAACATCAAATTGAGGTGTTCCAATAATCTCCATGGCAACAGGTGTATATAATAAAGCATGCAGGCATGCGGACTGGTTCTATAAATATTTGATGAAGAACGGATCACTTTCAAAAGATCCATGAATTCCAGTTGAACTGTACAATTTTCTTGTTACTAAATATTCCATTGTTGGCACCATTATATCAGTGAAAGTGATAAGTAACAGCAGCCACCCAGCAGTGAAGATGTAGGTCATGTACAATAAAAATGGGGTTCAGTAGTTTCCTCAGGGCAGGTTGGGCAAAAATTATACTTTCTACACTTTCTAATCAACCTGGGCTACTTTTGTGGTATTTCTGTTTTTGTAATTCTCTGAGCCTCCAATTAGCTTCTGGTTGATGTTTTTTTTCTTCTTCTTCGTGTTTCAGTGAAGATACTGCCCTGGATTCAGCTGATGTTAGTCTTTTTTAGTATGATACAGGCGGTGGCAAGCTGCCCCGATGTTTGCAAATGCTCAAGAAAGTCAGGCCCAGAAAAGTCTGAAGTCAACTGTCATAAAAAGGGGCTTCGTACCCTTCCCTCCAATCTGCCTCCTGATGCTTGGATCCTCAAGCTTGGTAAGTACGTTTTGGATAATCAGGTTCATGACATAGTCATTTATAACAGACATAGTGGTGAGAATTATATTTTTCCCCCACTGGTGGAAAAAGGTGAGAATGGCATAACCGAACTGAGGGCCAATTCATTAAGATCAGTTCCCAAGATTGAGAGCATCATCCTGGAACAAAATGCAATCAAATCCATCCATTCCAAAGCCTTTTCGGGTGCAAAGCAGCTAATGTTGCTCAATCTATATGGCAACCACATCACAGTCCTCCCCCCAAGGGGTTTTCAGGTATGGAGTTAAAAAGATAAAAACAAATTGTGCTCCTCCTTGCTGCACTGTAATCTAATCAAACATCTTTCTTTGACCTTGTCTTTAGGAACTCCTGAATCTTCGTTTTCTCATGCTGGGACAGAACCAGATTGGTATTCTAAAACCTGAGATGTTTGCTGGCCTGAGGAACCTCTCAGATCTTGACCTACCTTTTAATGCCTTAACTGTGCTTCCATCTAATGTATTCAAGCCTTTGGTTGCTCTCAAAGTTTTGGACCTTTCCCTAAATCGAATCCAAAGGATCTCTCCCAAGGCTTTCACTGGACTCAGACAGCTCTTGTTTCTCAACTTGGACAATAACAGGTCACTGAAAAATATGATAGAGGTTAAACCTACAAAATAAAGCAAAGTACTATTTATAACCCTAACCCTATCAGTGTTACAACAACAAACATAAGCAAAAAAAAAAGGTGCATCCAAAATACAATTAGTCTTAAATAGAAATCTCAGGCTTAAAGGACCCTTCAAGGTCCATAAGACTTCAGAGCGCCTATAAAATAATTGGTGTTTTGGCATAATTTAGATGTGGTTTACAACACAGACATTGTGGCAGACAGAACATCTAGTGGGGGTTCAACAGTTTCTTTGGAGGAAGTTATAAGGATTAAAAGGATGGAAAATCTTACATTATTTTCTGTTATCAGAATACATCATCTGCTGTATGGAATCATTAATGAGCAGAGGGATGCATAAGATAGATAGCCAGATGCACTTAATCTAATTTTAGTCTTACGGTACATATATAAACAACTGACAATCAAAACTATTTAACTCCACTTCATGTTTTTTCTCCTGTGTTGGAAAAATCCTCCAATAACCACTAAAATCTGATAGGCTGGGCAACGTCTCTGGGTGTCTGTCTGCCTATGTTATTGTGAAGGTTTGTTTGGCGTGTCTTTCACCACCCCAAAATGAAGAAAACAACCTGTAAGGTCTAGGTGTCGGTTGTGCTCAGGGTTATCTTTACCAGGAGCTATGAGCAGACAGTGTATGAATACAGGATTAAGTGTTTGGATCCATATTTGAGAGTGTTCAGCGAGTGAGTGGATGGGAGTGTCTGTTTTTATATCCTTGCTTCGTCTCCTTGACCATCTTTTGTCCTTCACTAAATATGGGACCTATTTTTCCCTGTCATGGTCCTTGGCAGAGTCAGATGCCCCAGCCCACGGGTGTACTTGTGGTTCTCAGTGTGTGGGGCTGGGAGTCTTGGTTTAGTGCTGGTTTGGACACAATGAGGCGCATAGTTTGGATGGGCCTCCACTGGGGGTTTGGTGTGATCCTTGGGTCTCATGTCTATGTTTCTGTAGTTGGATTTGCTCTAGTTTAGAGTTTTGTTGGTGGAGGCAATGAGCTGGTCGCTGCCTCCCCCCTGGGGCTTCTGAAACGTTGCTACTGGTAAACCTCCACAGGGCTCCCCTCCGCTCCTCTATGGGAAGTTTGGTTCTACCACTGGTGGTCCTCTTGGGGTTCCATGCTCAGTTTTTTGTGGGATGTCCATGCTAGGGGATGAATCTCTGACTCTCCACACTTTTTATTGTGCATTTTTATATATACACACATGCATGTTCAAACACACACACACACACACTCGGGTGTTTTGATTTAGATTCTCATACTCTCTTTCTATGAATATATACGCTTACTCACTGGTGAGATACATATGTCATTTGTCATTTGAGGTTCATGTTTTCTTTTTTTTTCTTTTTGTTACCCAACATTTCTGCATTTGCAGAGGCTGATTTTAGGCAGTTTTTTTAATTCAAACTGCAAATTGGATCAGTTGAAAATGTAACAACATGACAGTTTTGGCCCGCAATTAATCAAGGTTCCCGGGGCTCAGATGTGAAAACAAGCTTAGTCTATCGTTTTTGTTAAGTTTGTGGTGTGCATTGTAAAACTGCTGTTGAAGAGAAGGATTAAAAGTTAGTTTGGTGCTAATACATTTTGTACTTTGCTATATTTGTTGTATAACAATGCACTATTCTATGGAAAGAAATCTGTCACATGTCTATTCACATATAGACATTTATAAAAAAAAAAATCATTACAATTATGTCTTTGTGAGTAATTTCGTATTTCTTACACGCAATACTTGAGCCCATGTTTATGTAACTTGGTATTTTTTCTAATAATTTTATTTTCAAGACTGTATTCCATTATTATTAACAATATTATTTAGAAGTTATGTATCTTTTTCAGCCTACTTTTACAAATTGTATTCTTTTTTTAATAGTTTTTTAAGAATATTTTCCACATGTTTTGGCTTTGGAAAGTTGAGCAATTACACATTATTATTATCTTTTTTTTATTTTATTTATCTATTTATTTTTCTTTATTATAGAATACAATCAAAGCATTTTTTAAATAAAAAATTTAAAAACATACTTTGTAACTACATTTTTTGAAACCTGTTCTGGAGTTGCAATAATATGGGAACTAATTTATCACCGCACTAATCTAGTGAATTTTAACTTTTCCCCAAATTCAGTCTGAAAACTGTCCCTGCTGGAGTCTTCCGGCCCCTCCAATCTCTGGAGATGCTGGTTCTGGACAACAACCTACTGTCAACACTGAGTCAGTCAGCTTTGGATTACCTTAACAATCTGCAGGTGACCCTCTAAACATTTTTTTGTGTTTTCTACCTAAATTTACGTAATAAAGTGACAAAACTGACTAATTACTGAGCCAGGAACTCTACCTGAGGAACAACGAGCTGGACCAGCTGCCATCCGGTGTGTTCAGCAACTTGCCCAAGCTTTCCCAGCTTGGACTCAGTGGAAATCGCCTGAAGACAGTGGATGGAAACATGTTCAGCCATATGCCAGGTTAGATGGCCCCAATTCCTTTACATTTAATCCAAATGCCCTGATTAAACCTTTTAGCAGGACTCCTTTCTTCTTCACCTCAGAGCTGAAGAAGCTGTACCTGCATGATAACCAATGGCAGTGTGACTGTAAAATTATCTCCTTGGTGAGATGGATGGGACAGACCAAGGTCACCATGTCACCCCGGGATGCCCTGAAATGTTGGAGCCCACCACAGCTAAAAAACAAGAGTCTCAGCAGCCTGCAGCCAGGGAAGCTGCATTGTAACGCCTAAGATCCAGAAACAGATGCCAGGGGTAGCTGTGACAGCTATTAACCAATTAGGCTGAACTGATTTACTTCTTAGTGTTTCTAGGGTTCTAAGCTATGGTGTAGGGAATGTATTTACCAAGGTTTTATGAAATGTAATTTCTATTTTCAAAAGTTTTTGAATTTAGTTTTTGTAGTTTTTATCTAAACCTCTGAGCTGAAATGAGGTTTCATGTTATATGTATATTTTCAGGGTTTTCAACAGCTGCTTTTTATTTTAACTTTTTAGACATCATGAAAACATCTTCTTACAGCATTAAAATCTATTTGCTACCCAAGATAGATAAGATTTTAATTGGACAAACTGAGGACAATCTCCACCAATGGAGACCAAGTCTTTTTTTAATCTCCTAAATTCAGTTATGAGACGAACATTAATCTCATAATCACATATTTCCTAAATAATCTATGCATGAGTCGCAACTGAGAGATTAGTTGCAAAAGGATTATTTTAATCTTGTTTAAGGAGGTTCTCTTAAATTTTTACATTTGCAGCACAAAGTAGAAGAAGGACTTGTCTTTTGATGTAGTGAAATGAATGTCAAAATAAAACTAAATAAAGAGGCAGTTGATTAATAGTTGTTTAATCTATATTTATTATTTAGAATAATAGGCTATATCTGCATATGAAACCCAAAACCTTATGAAGGTTTAAAACATGTTTAATCTTACATTTTAATACAACTATTAAATTAAATTAATAAGATTTAACTTTTACATTTTACAGCCATAACCTTTAATTTATTTTATTACTGTGTTGTGAAACAAACCAAAGTAGCTGCTATAGGTGAAATAAATCAAACTTTTACTTAGAAATCTTGTTCTTTAGCTTAGGTTATTACAGGCCTATTTTACTTGAATGCTTTAAAAGTTTAAAAACCTACAATAACTATACTGAATAAATCCACAAAATGTGGCCATAAAGTTTGTGAAAAGCTGATCAGAGATAATATGAAAATAAATGTAGTTAAAGACAGGACAATAATAGAAACATTCCTGTTGGACGCTGCAAACAATTTGAGTCTGGCATGAGGTTCACCTTCTGGTACAACGATTTAAAAAAAAGAGCGACAATAGAAAGATTTAAAAACATAATTTTATGTTTTAGAAGGGCCCAATATCCATATTAAATTAAGGGTCTATGGTAAGAGCAGATAAATGATGTTTTCAGGCTTTTTCTCTCTAACTTGAACGACTGCTAGCCAACAGCATAGGCATAAGTATTAGTCTGTAGATTTTTTTAAAACGAGGTGAGCTGAATAAAAACACAGATTGATACAGATCAATAAAAAATTAGAAAGGCTATTTATTTTACTTGTTATGTTTATTAATATATGACTTTCTGTTGATCTGGCACATACAATTCCAGTAAAATTCATTAAGGTTTGTGGTTGACCAGTGGGACAGTCTGAATAAGGATTTAGATTAAACTTCAAATCCATCACCTCATTCAAGCAAGCAATTACGTGATGTTTTATTTACACATTATTTTAACAGGACAAGCTGAACTAAAATGTCCCTCAGGGTCTGACGCTATAGTGATTTCTTTTGTTCTAGCATTGTTTGAAACTGTCAGACACTTGGGCTCAATGGAAGGAAAAGTAAACCCTTTTACACTATGTCTTTGAAAAGAAAATGCCAATGTCTCCCACACCAGCAGGGAAGATAATTTCCACCTGCTTCTGAGAGAACAATAGGACTGTTAGAATCAGAATCAGAATCAGGCTTTATTGGCGAAGTATGCTCACACATACAAGGAATTTGTTTTTGGTTACACAGATGCTTGCAGTGCACGAAAAATACAGTAAAGAAACATTTTTTAAATTTAGCATGTGTAATTTATATTGTAAAAAAAAGTGAAGTTTTGTTTCAGTATAAAAACTATAGAAGTTATAAAAATATATAAATAAATTGTTCAATTGTTCATGAGAATAATGGAAGTTGGAAAAAAGCTTCTCTGTAGCCTGGTCGTACGGATCTTCTTGTGGCTGAAGCGTCGGCCTGTTGGAAGGCACTGAAACAGGTGACGGCCAGGGTGAAACGGGTCGGTGATGATTTTCTCTGCACGCTTCCTGGTTCTGGAGGCATGCAGGTCCAGCAGTGTGGGCAGCTTTACACCGATGGTCCTCTCTGGAGACTTGATAATGCGCTGCAGTCTCTTAGTGTTGTGTTTTGTGAGAGCACTGCCCCACACTGTGATGGATGTGGTGATGATGGACTCTATGATGGCTGTGTAGAACTGCACCATAAGCTCTTGGGCTAGGTTGAACTTCCTCAGCTGGTACAGAAAGTACATCCTCTGTTTAGCCCTCTTGATGATGGAGTTGATGTTGCTGTCATACTTCAGGTCCTTGGAGATCGTTATGCCCAGGAACTAGTAGGACTCCACAGCCACCACAGTCCTGTCTAGGATGGTGAGTGCTGGCAGGGTTGGGGGGCTCCTCCTGAAGTCGACCGTCATCTCCACTGTTTTTGCTGTGTTCAGCTCCAGATTGTTCTGACTGGTCCAGAGGACAACCTGATCAACCACCCGTCTGTAAGCAGACTCATCACTAACATTGATGAGACCAATGACTGTTGTGTCATCTGCAGACTTCAGGATTTTAACAGAGGAGTCCATTGAGCTACAGTCATTTGTGTACAGCGAGAATAGCATTGGGGAGAGTACACAACCCTGTGGAGCACCCGTGCTGATGGTTCGGGTCACTGAAGTACACTTTCCCAGCCTCACCTGCTGTTTTCTGGCAGTAAGAAAGTCAGTTATCCACTGGCAGGTGGAGGCTGGTATGCTGAGTTCAGTCAGTTTGCTGTGTAATTGTCCTGGAATAATTGTGTTGAAGGCTGAGCTGAAATTCAGGAACAGAATTCTTGCATAGGATCCTGGGTGTTCAAGGTGTTGGAGGACGAAGTGGAGACCCCTGGTTACTGTATCCTCCACAGAATGGTTGGCCCGATAGGCAAATTGCAGGGGGTCTAACAGGGGGTCCGTGATTTCCTTAATGTGGTTAAGAACCAGTCATTCAAAAGACTTCATGACCACAGAGGTCAGGGCAACAGGTCTGTAGTCATTTAGTCCTGTGGTAGTTGTCTTTTTAGGAATGGGTATTATTGTGGAGCTTTTAAAACAGGACGGAACAACACACAGCTGCAGTGATCTGTTGAAAATCTTAGTAAAGGCAGGTGCAAGCTGGTCTGCGCAGGTCCTCAGGCAGGAGGGAGAGATTCCATCAGGACCTGGGGCCTTCTTGACTTTCTTTTTAAAAAAAAGTCTCAGCACGTCTTCCTCGCAGATCTTCAGGGCAGGCTGGATGGGTGGCTGATAGTCAGATGGGTGTGAAGTGGTGTTGCATGGGAGCTCGTTGCTGGGCTGCAGTAGAATCTGTTAAGGTTGTCGGCCTGTTGACGATCTCCTACTGTCTGTGTAGGTGGCCTTTCGTAGCTGGTGATGTTCTAGAGACACCTCCAGGCAGTTGATGGTTACTGGACATCATGCTGCTTAGCTTGTTGGAGTAGTTCTTCTTTGCAGCTTTGATCTCTTTAGTTAGGGTGTTCCTTGCCTGGTTGTACAGCACCCGATCCCCACTTCTATATGCTGCCTCCTTAGACTGCATATATATAATTGAAACAAACAGCTGTTTCAATTTGGCATTAAACCAGGGCTTGTCATTGTTGTATTTAATGTGAGTCCTGGTGGGAACACATATGTCTTCACAAAAGTTGATGTAAGATGTCACTGTGTCCGTGTATTCATCCAGGCTGCTTGTGGGATCATCAAAAATACACCAGTTCTGAGGCTTTGTTCTGAGCCATGGCTAATTGTGCCTCTGTTAATATCTTCTGCAAATGATACAGGAGAGTCGGGGGATTCTTTCCCCTTTTTCTTTTCTATCTTCCTTTTGTTTTGATGTGTTTTATAAAATTATTTTTTGTGGAACCTGCTTAATACTGCACATAAGAAAACAAACAATTAATTCTGTATTTCCATATAACTGAGTTGATGGTGTTGGAAGCTAAAGCTTAAAATATTTGGTCCAGTATTGCATATCATTGGTATAATCCTATTTCTTATTGAAAGCATAGTGCCTATGTATCTTATCTGATTGTGATTGAGTAAGCGTGAGATATTCATCTTCTTCTAAAATATGTAATTTTTGTTGAAGGAGAAGAAAAAAATACTAACAAATTCTGACAGCATCACTCCTGACTTCAGAAAAAGGCATTAAATAGCATATCCTCCGTTAAATAATTTACAGTCACTTTTTTAAACAATTAAAATCAATGTAAAACTGCTGTTGAAAAAACATCTAAACTTTGAAACTTGGAGTCGTTTTTCAAATTCATGTTGTGTGTGAAAGTTTTTTCTGATAATACTTCCTCTGTGTCCTACCCCAGAACCACCTATTTCACTCTGCAGTATACAGAAACTGGGTCACACTGTGGGATGTTTGTAGGACAATGCCAACATTTTGTTGACCCAAAGTAGATGCTAAGAGTTAATTTGTCTTTTTTTTGCATCATATTAAACATTTGATGTAAAGTTACTTGATAGCTGACTAAGCATGACCTAGTTGGTAACAAACTTCCATCAATTTTAGATCTCATTAACACGTTAAATTGAACCATAACCGTTGATAAAAGACACTTAATTACTCTGCGTCTTGTCTATTTTAAATATTTTCTAAACAACAGAGTTGTAACATTTATAACAAGGTAATTATTTTTATTTCATAACTTTCTATTCAGCCGTTGATACCACAGCACTAAAAGTCTTGTGGTGTAAGTTTTATTTTACACACATTATAATCGGGTGCCTTTTTAAAGGCTGCTCTTCTCTTTAGTGTATTTCATTACTGGTTGTAACACAGGAGATCATAAAATACTTACTAATAGTGTCACGTAAAGAACAATGACTCGAGCAGAGGTGGAATTGCGGAAAGAAATAATTAATTTTTGGGGAAGAATAATGAACATAAACATGAACCGGAACATAAACAGGAGCTAGGGCAAAGCGGAAACGGAACAACGCGGAAGGGTTGGGGTAACAAACAGAGACCGGAAGCGGGACGCGGGACTACAAACATAAACAAAGCGGAGAACTGAAGCGAGACGCGGGAACTACAAACGTAAATAAACACAACAATCAAAATAAACAAACCAGCTAACGAACACGGGAAGGGGAAGTAAACAAACGGAATAACTAAAGCTGAAAAGCTGAACACAGGAACTATGGAGTGAGAAAGAATTAAACAATATAAATAAATAAACAAACTACTAACAACGAGGGGAACCAAAGGCAACAAGGAGCTAAACTTACAAACAACAAAGAAGTATGCAGGGGAAACCAGAGACTACAGGGAAATAAAACCAGAAAAGGAATAACTAAAATGCGAATGGAGGAGGATGATGGAGGAGGGAGAGAGAAGTAGCACAGAGAACCAGCGAGCAAGAGGGAAAAAGGCTTACGAGGACACGGTAGGTAGACGGCAGGAGAAGCAGCTGAAACACGGGAGGTAAACAGCTAGAGATGACACATAGAGACGAGGAGGGAAATCAGCAGACAATCCAGCGGTGAGTGAGTGAATGAATGTGGCTTAAGTATGGAGGAACCGAGGTTGGATTGGTGGAGAAGATGATTAGATAATTTAGAACAGATGTGAGTGATAATGATGAGGGAAAACACAGAGAGAAGAGGGACAGAGAAGGTGAAACTAGAGAACAAAAACAAAGACTAAACCAAAATACAAAATAACCTAAAGAGAACAATAACTAATGATAACAAATCAACTACAACAAATTAAACAGCAAACTAACAGAGAACAAAACGTAGATCATGACACACAGGGAGAATAAGAGAGCAGACAGCGAGGGAGAAAACAAAGACTCAACCAAACTAGAAAATAACCTAAACAAAGCAATAACTAAATATAAATAATGAAAACAACAACAAACTGAACCAAACCAAACACAAAACCTCAGAATATATAGGATAACATCATTGCTTACATATAAATGCTGGTGACTAAAGATTAGCAATTAAGATGTTTGTGCAACAGGAATTATCATGTTGATTGTTATTACAAGAGGGGAAAAACTGTCAAATCACAACTATTGTCTAATGACGACTGTGACAAAACATGCATGGATAAAATGAGATATTTGTAGTTTGTTATTCAGAAATATAGGCGGCATAGTTTTGATTGGCACTTTTCTGCCTGGGCATCTTCTTCCGCATATATATATATATATATATATATATATATATATATATATATATATATATATATATATATACTTCTGTTCGAGTTTTTAGAGTTCAGGCTGTAGAGTATAGTCAGACTTGTCAAGAACTATATTCAGGAATTTTTGAATAATTGCTGTTTTTATACATACCACAAGATTTAATCTAATTTCTTCATATAAATTTATATTTCTGTGTCATGATTGGATTAAAGTCCTCTATGGTGACTTTTTCACTGTGTCTGAGAAGATGAGTTAAAATATCCTTCAATTTGGAAAATTTTAGAAAATATTATAAAAGTCCTTTTGTTTGTTAAGCTCTCCACTTAAAGTAATGAGACTGAAGACTACAGAAAATATGTAATGAAGTGTGGTGCTAGTCTCAGACTGGAATATTACCAATCAGATATTCTAATACTTGGTCATCATTGTACCATTTTTACAATATTATCGAAATAAAGGCTTCTCTGTTAAACAGTTAATAGAAAGTCATATTAATTCAAATCAAACAGGTTGAAGCAGAAAAATGTTGAACACATATTTCATATACTATCAATGACCAAAGTTGTCAGTAGTACACATTTGTGTATTACAGAGATATCAGTTCTTTAAGCATATTAGAATTCTAACAGTGTATTTTTCTTTTGCTCTTGGTTTTTGTACTTCCAAAAAGATCTTTAGGTTTTATTGTCTGTATTTGAGTTGTGTCATCAGAAAAGTTAAATCCACATCAACCTTTTCAGTGGTAGAGACACTGATTTTAAAACAAAATGTGAGATGGAACATACTTAGCTACAAGTAAAAATGATGACAGAGGCATGCAGCAGTGATTCTCTGCTAAGAGATTCCATCAGAGTGTGGTTTAGCAGAGCCCTGCTGATCTGGCAAAGCTACAGTCAATCACTGTTGCCTGTGTTTGCATTCACATCACACTCTGCATACCTTTAGGCTAAAGAAGTGAGGAAACATGCAGCTACTGAACTCAGAGGCTGTTAGGTAACCACACTGCCTGACAGTATAGGAGTGTTAACTAAAAAGTCTGCAAACACCAGCTAGATCCTCTGCATTAGATGATGCATTCCTTTAGTGTATGTAGTTTTCAAATTGAAAATGTGTTATGATTACTCCTTAAATTTATATTGATAAAACCCTGTGGCAGAATGTGTATTATTAAGCATTACCAATACAAGCAGTCAACAAAAATCTATAAACCACGATTTCAGGTCCCTGAACACCAATATGGCTTGATGGACTGGATATTATCTCTTCACTGTAGGGTAAATTACTTTAAGCCTTGTTGTTAAAGTTAATAAAGGTGTAATCAACAGAAGCATGTTGTGTTTGTTGCTTTTAATGCATCAAAAAGGAAAAAGCAATCTTTTCAAAACACCAGCTCTGTTTGTAATGAAGAATAAACAAACTGATAAAGGCTGCATCTGTTCTGGGGACAAATGTGAAATCTCTGGAGATAATGATGAAAAGAAAGATTTTACATAAAATGAAGAAAATTATAAACAACCCTGGACATCCTCTTCATTAGATTGTTACTGGAAAACAGACTCTGTTCAGTTAGAGGCTTCTTCAGCTTTGTTGCAAAACAGAACGCTACAGAATATGTTTCCTGCCCACAGCCATCACCAGCTACAAAAACTCTTTAGTTAAATGAATTACTCCAACACCATTTATTTCCCTTTTTGGGATAAATAAAGCATTTTTGGTTTGATTTTGATATCCTATAATTCACTTAAAGTTTAAATTTTTCACTCAATTCACTTACCTGAATCCATTAATTGTTGCTAAATATTCTGTTAGCCGATGAAACTTTTAAGTGCTTTACAAATAAAATAAGCTAAAAAAAGTGAGACACAGATTAAACAGACAATAAAAAACACTGTGTAAAGTTAATTAGTTAGCTTTTCTGTTTGAAAAGTTCTTCATTTGCTTTTGATGAGTCAAAGGATTAAGTGCAATTTAATCCCCATGTGTTTATAACCAGGTTCTTGGGGTTACCATCAATTTCTTACAAGGTGAACTCAGCATGCAGACAAAACGCTGATGTTTTAAAAGATCAGGAAAATGTTGAACACCTTTACCCTGGAGGGCCCTAAATATGAAGACCAACATATTAAAAATTGAATCTAAAATTTATAGGCAAACAAGTAAAAAGAAGCCATCCAAGACAACCCACCCTCTAAAAACAACAATTTCACATATCAAACAGGGTGGTGGCAGCATCACACTGTGGGCCAGTTTGCCAATCATAAAAAGACAAATTGATTATCATTCTACAGTAGCCGGAGCTACAATGGAATGTTTTGCATAGTGTTTGGATGGTCTGGTCAAAGTCCAGACCCTAATCAAAATTCAAATTCAAAATTGTTGGTTATCATCAAGTTGGATCTATTTTACCCAAAGATTACAATAGATTTACAAAGAGATTCCTTGATCAAACTATTTTGTCTCTTAGTTTTACTAAGTTGTCTCAAAGAACCCTCGGCAGTATAGGCAGTGATGGACAAAGTACTCAACTTTAGTATTGATTCAATGTGTTAATATTTATAGTGAAATCTTTCTCAACTACAACAACATTTCACCCAAGTCAAAGTACTAAAGTACTTAGTTTAAAAATAGAAAATTTATGAAATATACAAAAATCAGTAAATTACTTTTTCGTGCATAAAAATGCAAAAAAGAGAGAAAGAAAACAAACGAAAAAAACACATTAGTCAGATATCACAGTAGTGCCTTGCAGAATCGCAGCGATGCTCTGCCTTTGCTATAATTGGAGAACATACAAACTTTCTCCTTCCTGAAATCTCGTTCTCCACTTGAGCTTCTCCTGTCTCCATTGCTGAGCTCTGTTTAAATGAAAGAAGGAGAGCTTGGGCTACCAAATGAAGATGAGAAGTTACCAAAGCCATCTGGGATATAAGCCTCGGTTGTAATTAGTTCCCTCCTTGTGAGTACCACAACCTATGGCTAATCACATATCAGGTAAGGAAAAAAAAGAAACAGCAGATTAAAAAGCTTTGTTAAGCCAAGAAGGAATGAGTAACCAATAGCTAACCAATAGCTTCCTAGATTGCCGTGAAGTTGAACATTCAATATTTGTCTTGATATGTTGTCGAGCGAAAGACAGACGTTTCCCAAGAATACTCAAATAACAACAACAAAAAAAAACGTAGAAACAATGATTAAGTAAATGTTCTTCAGATGTTGTCGTCCACCACTGAGTAATCTGCACTCAGACACAGAACCTACAGCTGGCAACAACAAACAAGCTGCACAAACAAACAGCATACTGACAGATGATTCAGAACACTCCCAAAGAGAACAATGCTCTTGTGCCATCCTAACACCACCACTCTTTCCCATAGTTGCCATGGAAACCCTTGCTAATGTCATCTTCCAGCAGAAGTGTTGTCTTGCTTCCTACCAAGCTGGGAGTCACGTGCTCAGCTCACAATGCCAGCAGGAAAATCCCTGCTTCAAGGACAGCAGTTAAAAAAAACATGGAGGAAAAATATCATATGTAGTGATGTAACTGTGAATCAATTTGCATAAATGCTCAGTTTCAGTTAAGCTGTTTGGGGATATTCATGAGATTTTAGAAGCAACGACTTCACAGTTACCATTATAATAAAGCAGTCTTTATTTAAAGTGAAAATAAAAATACATCCCAGTAACTCATACCTTTATCCATGAAGCAGTTTATCTCATAGTCAGCGCTGCTGCTCTCACTGGATGCTGACAGAGGCTAAGGGAGGAAACTCATAAAAGGCAATAAACAAAGTAACTCGATCTTAAGGCAGCTGCAACTGTGATGGATGCAATTTATGGTCACTGTTTTTAAAATAAATAGGAAGTAGAAGGGACACAACATCAAGTGCCCCTGCTGTCTTGGTAGCTGCTTTATGAATGGTAATAAGCGGAATTTTACTTTGTCTAGAAAATCTCCAATAAAAAATGTTAATGTCAAAGTGTTTTAGCTGAGGTCAGGCTTTGTTTGGGTCATAAGGTTCATGATGTCTAATCAAGCCGTTGAAGTCTAGATGCAACTTTGCCAAGAAGCTGCAGAGGTCAGCAAATCACTGCAATCTTGCACCTGAAATATTTTGCTTTTAAATGGAAACTATGTCATAGATGCAGGAAGTAAAAAACAAAGATTTATGAAAAGAAACTACAAACAGATGCTCTGACTCTCCCTCACCTAAAAGATATGTGCTATAAATTTTTTTAAAGATATTTGTAATGAAATTATCCTGATAGCATATAACAATGGTGTAAAGTTGATATGGCGAATACTTTATGTCCATTATTGTGAAAAAGGTCTTATTCAGAGTAGTAACCTTTACAAATTATCTTGCGATTTCCCATCACATATTAGTTCACAGCCACTCATCCAGCCTGATTTAGCCAACTTGTGTAACAACAAAATTCTCAAAACACAAAAGACCACTTTGTAAGTCATTAATAATCTTTAAAACACTCATTTGATCAGAAGACTGCAGCTATAGTGATATGTTGTACACTTGCTATAGTATTTCAGAAGAGGGATTTGAACTCACACCTCTATTGAGAAACCGGAAACCTGAGCGAAAATCTGAGGGAGGGGTTTGTTGCACATCGAATGCATTTGAACATCTGACAGTTTGCCGTTGTAAAACAAGTCATTTTGAAAACATTTAGACCATCAACAGTGTATAAGATTGTCAGACTATCAAAAACTGAATAAAAATCCACTTTTTGGTTATATGGAGATCCTTCCTGAATTGCTCACTCCTTCATGATGCTAGTAAAAACCATGGTTTAAAAAAGGATTTTCTTCCATGTGGTCTCGCACACACTTAACTACTCAGAATATTGCAGATTTGCCATTCATAATCGAAT
>JAVLVB010001173.1:0-12359 GCA_032876305.1 Orestias chungarensis
TTTAAGTTTTTCTATAGTTATGCTGCTATAGGCTTAGACTGCTGGAGGACAATCTGACCACTTCTCTCTCTGCTACTTTCTTCCTTTGTCCAATCTACTTAGTTACCGTTATTTCAACCTTGTTAACCTTTTGTTTTCTCTTAGTGTTCTTCTCTCCATAGTAACCACACCTGGCCTGGCGTTCTGTTAGCTGAGACAGATTCTTGGATGAGAACATGGGCTGAGATGCTTCCAGTGACGTTCTACAACTGCTGCTATAAACTTTTATTTCAGTATCCTGTGCTTCTAATTTAGCTTTCTGTCTTTTCAAACCCCCAGTCGGTCGTGGCAGATGGCTGCTTGTACTGAGCCTGGTTCTGCTGGAGGTTTCTTACTGTTAAAGGGGAGTTTTTCCTCTCCACTGTCGCTACATGCATGCTCAGTATGAGGGATTGCTGTAAAGTCAACGACAACACAGGCCATTGTTTCTGCCTGCTGATTCCAGAGGAGTGAATGCTGCAAGTCAATGACTCGATGGAATCTGCTGGGGTTCCTTAGATTGGAAACTGTTTCAAATTGTTTTGTTAGAATGTATCCTTTATTTTAATTAATTTTCTGTGAAGTGCCTTGAGAAGACACCTGTTGTAAATTGGCGCTATCTAAATAAACTGATTCTTCATTCTTGACTCTGCTTTCTGGTCTGGACCCTGGTTTGTCATTAATTTGGAGAGTTAATAAATTCGTCCATATTTCTAGAAAGAAGAGCGGCTCCATCCAAAGTGGGATGGATGCCATCTCTCCGGATCAGACCAGGTTTTCCCCAAAAGGTTTTCCAATTATCAATGTAACCCACACCGTTTTCTGGACACCACCTAGATAACCAACGGTTGAATGACAACATGCGACTAAACATGTCGTCACTGGTCCGATCAGGCAGGGGACCAGAGAAAACTACAGAGTTTTCACAAGCTCACACACCGAAGAAACACTTATTTTAGTGACCTCCGATATGCGTAACCGGGAGTCATTACCGTCAGCGTGAATAACAATCTTACTGTATTTACGATTATCCTTAGCCAGCAGTTTGAGGTATGATTTTATGTTGCCTGTTCTGGCCCCTGGCAAACATTTGACTATGGTTGCTGGTTTCTCTAAAGCAACGTTTCTGACTATGGAGCTGCCAATTACCAGAATCTGTTTCTCAGCGGGTGTATCCCTGAGTGGGGAAAATCGGTTTGAAACGTTAACAGGTTGGTGGTGAGCCAAAGGCTGGGTTCTGGGACTATGCTTTCTGTGTACTGTCACCCAGCCAGGCTGATTTCCCAGCTACATGGGAACTGCTGGAGGATCACTAGGGCAACCTGTTCTTGTTGGCCTCAGCAAGCTAATGCAAGTCAATGACTCGATGCAATCTGCTGGGGTTCCTTAGATTGGAAACTTTTTCAAATTGATTTGTTAGAATGTATCCTTGATTTTAATTGATTTTTTGTAAAGTGCCTTGAGACGACACCTGTTGTAAATTGGCGCTATATAAATAAACTGATTCTTGATTCTTGATTCTTAATGGGCCTCGGCTATCTGAGGGTGTTCCAATAGCACGGAGCCGAGCTTCCAATTCACACACCCTCGCCTCCAAAGCTAAAAAAATGCTACATTTAATGCATGTACCATTATCTCTAAAGGAGGCAGAGGAATAACTAAACATCTGACACACAGAGCAGGAAAGAAGAGAAGCAGAGGGAGAAGCCATAGTACCGCTAGAAGCTAAGCTAACTAAGCTAGCGAGTGCTCACGACACAAAAAAAGGTCAGTTTAGAACAATTGCGGTTTCTAAAAACTTCAGTGAAGCAACAGAAATGTGTGATTAATGTGAAGGTGTGTTTAGAAACGTCTCGGGCCAGCTGAGCGCAATTACGATGTGGGAGACCGTGAGTTGCTAGCTATCAAGCTAGCACTAGAAGAATGGCGTCATTGGCTGGAGGGTCCTAACCATCCGGTGCTGATTTGGACCGACCACAGAAACCTGGAATACATCAAATCAGCTAAATGCCTCAATCCCATTCAGTCGCTGGTCTCATTTCTTTTCACGCTTCAATCTGTCCATCTCTTACAGGCCCGGCTCCATAAACCTCAAACCCGATGCCCTCTCCCGTCAGTTCTTTCCGGACGAATCTATCACCGACCCTCTCTTTTCTTTCCCCCTGACTGTGTGATTGGCTCGGTATCCTTGGAGATCGAGGGCATAGTTCAAAACGCCCTTCCACGTGAACCTGATCCTCGGACTCCTCTTCAGAGAACCATGTATGTACCATCCGCCGTTCGCTATCAAGTCATTCTCTGGTTCCACACATCCCGTTTTTCCTGCCACCCTGGTTCCAGTCGGACCATAGTCCTGGTTTCCCGCAGGTTCTGGTGACCCAAACTACATAAGGACATCTGTGAATAATTTCAAGCCTGTCCCACCTGCTCTAGAAATAAAACCAACGATAAACCTCCTTCCGGCCTTCTGCACCGACTTCATCACCGGCCTTCCTCCCTCTCAGGGTATGACAACCATCCTCACAATTGTTAACCGTTTTTCCAAGTCCTGCCACCTCATCCCATTACGCAAGTTACCATCTGCTTTTCAGACTGCCCGACTCCTGGTTAAGCATTCCTTCCGGCTACATGGCATACCCATCAATATCCTGTATAACCGTGGCCCCCAGTTTGCTTCTCAAGTTTTGAAGCATTTCTGTGCTGCTCTGGGGGACAAATCTAGACTCACGTCTGGCTACCATCCTCAATCCAACGGTCAGACAGAGCGGCTTAACCAGGAGATCGAGGCACCCCTCCACCAAACCGACTGGAACCAACACCTCCCCTGGATTGAGTACGCACATAATTCTCACGTCTCTGCTGCCACTGGTTTGTCCCCCTTTGAGATCTCCTTAGGGTACCAGCCACCACTGTTTCGGGCCGACGAGAGGGATATCCCGGTGACCTCTGTTCATCACCATATCCGCCGCATTCGCAGCATCTGGAAAAACACCATTGCAGGCCTTCAACATTCATCTGCTCTCAATAAAAGGTATGCTGACCGGAGACGTACTCCGGCTCCCGATTACTCTCCAGGTCAGCAAGTATTGTTATAGTCCAGAGATATCCCCCTCAAATCAGTCTCCCGCAAGCTCTCACCTCACTTCATCGGCCCATACACCATTGAGTCCATTATAAGTCATCTTCGTTTGCCCTCAACTCTCAGAGTCCATCCAACCTTCCACGTCTCCCAGATTAGGCCGGTCCGAACCAGTACTTTGTGCCCTCCAGCGGAAGCCCCTCCACCCGCCCGTATCATTGATGGGCACCCGGGCTTATGATGTCCGGAGGATTGTGGCTGCCCTTCGATGAGGTCGAGGTTACTAATACCTCGTCCATTGGAATGCTTACGGTCCCAAGGACCGTAGCTGGGTTCCCCGCTCGTTCATCTTGGACCCCAGACTTATTGATGACTTTGAGGCCTCTACTTCATCTTCTGGACAGCCGAGTGGCGGTCCTTGAGGGGGGGGGGGTACTGTCAGACTGAGTCTTTTCAGCTTCCTCGCCAGGTTGTCCACATTGGGTCGCCAGTGCTCTCTCTGCTGGAGTGCCTTCCACCTCCAGGTGCGCCCGGTGGGCATTGATGAGCTGAGCCAGTATAAGAGGAGTGGTGGATCAGCTACTCGACGCCTGAGTGTTTGTGTACTCCCGGTAATTTCCGTCCTCAGTGCCAGCCTCAAGTCTCTAGGGTTTTCTAGGTGTTTGTATGATCTCTAGTTTTAGTGTTTCTCCAGTGCTTTCTAGATTTTCTCCAGTTGCATTTTTGAGTTTTATTTGATACTTTGTTGTTTTCCCATGCCCCTAACTCCCTGTGTATTCACCTCAGGTTTCTTCCAACATCAGTGCTCATATCCACTCAAGATCTCTCTCTGGTTTGCCGCATCCATTTGGTTTCCCCACTTCTCTTGGCTTGGCTCGGTCTGCCCGTCCCAGCATTGCTCTATCCACCCCACACACACCCTGGACAACCACACCATCGGATTTCTGCTGAAAAGACTCACCACTCACTCCTTCCTGGCGTCAACTACCCATCCACTCAAAGTAAGATCGTTTCAACATTACTCTCCCTCCATAATACATCAACTCACCTGCTCTTTCCTCACCCTCAGAAGTCTCCGGTCTCCCACGTCGTCTTGTTGCTCAGAGTCTCCTGCCGTTTGCCCCTGCCTCAGCTATTCCTGTTGCCCCGCCGTACATTGCCGTTGCCCGCTGCTTCCTGTTGCCGGATACCCCTCCACACTTTTCAATAAACACATTATAATTGATCTCCTTAGAGTCCTCTGTTTATGTGGGTCAGAAGCTCAAAACAGCATGACACCGTCCTCCTTGACTTTTGAGAGCATGCTGCTTACGTTTTAAACTGGTTGTTTTGTTAGCCAAAAGCCGGATAATTTTTTTCTGTCTTTTCAGTTTCTGATGTGAAGGCGTCAGTTTAATGTTACATTTTAAAATATTTAAAGCAATCTCGCGCAAAGTATTGAGAAAATTGTGAGAGGAGTGTGCTAGAATATCTTTGCACTTCTGTGGAGTGGCGTGATAGAAAGCCCTGAGTAAGGGGGCTTATCTTTTTAAGCGAGTAGACATGGTATCTTATTTTGTTTTAGGTACGTAGACAACCGGCCACTGATGAGGAAGTATACCTGTTCTCAGTCTGTAACAATCTGGACAGGCAGCGGTGAGATCAACAATTAATTAACCGTGAGCTTTTTTAGTTGCATCTTCAAAACTCTCCAGGAAGAGAGCCTTTGTAGACGGAAATATTTGAAGTGCTAGGATGTTAACTTGTAATTCATCTCTAGGGTTCTTAAACAACACCATATAATTACTGTTTAGACTAATAGTGTGATTGTACTTTCCTTGATGAAATACATTTTCAGTTAACATCATTGAGCTCATATTACGATGATGTCTGTACAGTGTAAAAATCTTAATCACTTCAGGATGATCCGACGCTTGAAAAATGATATCATCTAAAATAACCAGATGGCTTTGATCAGGAGGAAACAGAATTTCATCTTCAAAAGAAGCAGGCATGTCTTTGATGAATTTAATCTTTGTATTTATGTTTTGCAATTCGGCATACATAGGTTGAAACAAAGTGCACACCTATACAATGTTATCGGGCATTACATCCAACAAAAAAAGTTTTTCCACACCCACTCGGACCCACGATCATACACGAGAAAGGTGTCTTAAATCTAGAATTTGAAAAAATGTCCTGTACATCTCTTGCACAATGCATGATTTTATTTATGTTTTCCTTTCTTACACCCCAGTAACCAACAGGTGGAGTTCTCCCTTATCATACATTATGCAAAACTTTTTTGAGAAATGTCACATTCTTCAGCACAAACCTCTTTTTATCCCATCTTATAGTATGGGGGGGATCTCTATGACACCGTCCCGAGACCCATCTAAGTAACCCTTCACCAGCTCTCTAATGCTGTCGAAATTGATCCTCTCACTACATTCATGTGTCTGAGTTATGGCTTCAACGTGCATTACAACTTTCTTCTGGTTTTTAGGACCCAAAAGCGTAACTTTTGGGTCCAGCTGTAACAAATTCCTGAGTGTCACCTCCCACCTCGTCTGTTAAATCCCCAAGGTTATTAATTACCCAGCTCCAAAGGAGTCTCACCTTCTTTCAGCACATAGATTAGACTGTCTGTGTCTATGTAGAAAACTTTCTCCTGCAGGCCCTCTAAACAAGTCAGAAGCTTTACAATACATAGGCTGTGGTAAATGCAGCAATAAACACATTATTCACCTTGTTTGGAGGAGTAATGCACTTCTTTTTTTTATTTCCATTGCACCATACACACCTCAGGATTGAAGAAGTGGAAGTAGTTAAAGACGTATTTACCTGAGAAGAGAAACTTGAAAAACTTATCAGTGGTAGTGACCATGCTGATCTGAGCTAAATTGGTTCTCTGGGTAAATTTTCCCCAAAAACTATTGAGACATAATTTGGCCACTTGTCCTTTTGCTGAGTTCACTTCAATTTTGTCTGCATCTAACTGAATACCCTGATGTTGTAAACCTGCTTTCTTGATCCACAGCTTCAGCCGGATTGCCTGAGGCTTTCTGTTTACCCTTCAGAAATTTGTGGATGTAACCTTGAAAGATTGAGCTACTCTGTCTTGGAAAATGCGAAACTTCTGTGATTTTTGCAATGCGGTAACCACATTCCAGCGCCCTTTGAAACTCTACACTCACCCAGACACCTGTGAGAGCCCTCTCCTCATCGTTATAGTTGCAGGAACCTGTGTGATGATTTATTTCAGCACAAGTACGGTACAGAGTGAACACTAGTTTACCTCGAGAAGTCCTGTAGGGGAGAATAGGGAAAAACAGACCTCGCGGAGGATACACGGTTGCTTTGATTAAACCGAAATAGCTGCTGGGGTCATAAAAATCCCTGAAACTGATGATGGGATGCCCTAGATGATAGGGGAAGCTGCAGTTCACCAAAGGGGTAGAGGGAGGTGAAATCCACATAGTGTACTGTTTCATCAGGTGCTGTCGTGTACCTTAAACGGAGGGCACAGGTTCTTCCCCCAAACAGAGCTTGTCGGGGCGAGAGGGGTTCTGGAGCATCAAATTCCTTGAGAAAATTGATTATTCCAGGATGTAATTTTTTCATCTCAAACCATTCATGTTCCCAAAGAACCTCCATACGCACACCATACACAGACAGTAGAATCCTACCCCTCTCACTGGTAGCTGCATGAATCTGCTCGAATGCAGTTCCTCTCAGAGGACATTTATCATGCGGCAGAAAACATTTGTTTACTCCACGGGTGCGTGGAACAGACACACGTAAAACTCAAAAACAACCTTTTCAAGGTTGATTTCAGAGGCGCAATCAACGTAAAACAGCCCGATTTTTCTCTCCCTGGCACTTAACTTGTGTTGTATGTACAGTAATACAGATGCTGTTCTGAGGAGAAAAGGTGTAAAAAATTACCTTTGACATGGTTAGTGAAACCTAAAGCATTCGGCATAGCACTTAGTTTCACGGGCAAAAATGACAGACTATCGATGAATCTCAAGCTGTAGTCACGATCTGTAAAACACAGGATTTTGCTTCCCTGCATGATGAGTCGGGGTTGAATGCCTAAATGTACCATAGCATTAAGGATTAAGTAACTGTCATATCCACGTGCATTGTGAGCAATGAAAGTCCAACCCTTGTACAACGGCCTCCTGAAATGTAAAATTAATTTCTGAACACACTTTAGACCGTAAGCATACCATTGTACACCAGTCAATGTTTTAGCAAAGACCAGAAAGGGAACATGTACCCCCCTCTCATCAAAAAAGGATTCAAAATCAGAAAAAATTAGCTTCTCATCAAGTTGATCCTCTGCCTTTCTAGGTTGAATGTAGCACTCATGTTCACCCAGTGTAACATCTGTACCGGGAGGCACTTTTTCAACACACGTAACACATTTTACCTCACAAACATGCAGAGTTTTCTGCTTTGTTATTGGGACATAATACCGTCTATTACACATACGGCACATTTTAGTGGGGTCACATTCACTCACCAGTGCTCCTGCACGGTTCTGTTGATGGAATCTTTATGTCTTTCAAAACATGTGGCGTTCCTACAAGTTCTGGCACAATATTTACAATTTATAAGTGTGAAGGGTAAAGTACTGCATGAAAAGCTTTGGCAGACACAGCAGTAACCCTGACAATGATGCGCGTTAGGATTGTCATACCCACTGAAGCAGTAGGAACAGACATGCCTTGACCCTATAAAACCTTTGAGGCTTTTTATTCCATAATAATCGTTTTTGAATAATAATTAAAAGAGAGGACAATAAAAGAATGATCAGGAAAGTCAGTCTCAAATTTAGATAGAGCAGAATCGTGCGTGGTTCTGAAGAATACTACAATTTTTTGCTTAGAATGCGTTCAAATTTACCAATATCGCTGAATGTAACAGATGTCTGATCAGTAAGACCTGCTTGATTTTGCCACTCTCTCCCTTGTTCTATAGCCTGTTTGTCGTAAAGTGGGGATTTGTCAGATATAGTCCAAACTTATTGCAAAACAAAGACGGTTATCCATATTTTGTATAACATAGAGATAACGTATTTTCTTATTAAAGCTGTTCACAGTCGAGGGTTTTTACAGCTTTAAGTTTTGAGCCACCTGCAGGATTCCTAACCACCTGAAGAACCAATTTTAGGTTTTCATTTATAGGCAGTTCTGCGTTAGATTGAACTATGTCGTCTAAAAAGTCTCTAAATGCTGACAGAATGTCTTCATCGTCTGTGACCGGAATTGTAATGTGACGATCAATGTTTCCCCCTGCATATTCTAACTGCACCACGTCGTTACGCCCCGCTGAGCAATCTGCAGTTTCAGCAATTTCTATAAGAATGTTCATGGCATAGGTATAAAACGCAGCCATGTCCGGAACCGCGCCCGGACATGGAGGTGGGGGTGTAAAAGACCGTCCTATTTCTAAATTATTAAAACCCTCACATTCAGCTGCAGGAACCGGATCTCTGTTTTGTTCATGATTAAGAATTTCCAGATTACCCCCATGTTCAAGTCCTGCATTTTCTGCACCGGGTGTTTGACAGTTATTCAGTGCTGGTATAGTTTGAGAATTGCTGGATGCTGGTTCTGGTATATTTACATCCTCTGCTGCTGCATTGATAGTATTAAGATTAGGTGGTTCAGTAGCTGAAGTTTGCTGAGATACATTTATCGGGTTATTTAACTTATTTGGCTGGTTGTTTAAAGATGTATTTAAATCTGGAAGCACATCCTCTGCTGCTGCATTGATAGTATTAAAATTAGGTGGTTCAGTAGCTGAAGTTTCAGCTACTGAATATAAATAACCCGATACATTTATCGGGTTATTGAACTCATTTGATAGGCTTGCGTAGCAAGCAGAAAAAGACTGAGGGACAATCCAGAAGAGTGAATCAGGAGCAATCTTGAAGTTTTCAGCAAGATGTATAAGATAAAACTAAGCAAGGGGGAAAAAAACCTGAAGGGAACAAAGGTGCATTATACCTGAATGACCAACTAATGCAAAAGAATGCTGGGATTTCAAGGAAAGCAAGATTTCTAAAGAACAAAATCAAGGATCTTTGACTGCATGTTAAACGTTGTTAGAACAAAGTATTACCTTGGGTTCTAGATATATGCTAAGGTTTAATCCTTAAATAAGCTTGTCCTGCAGGAATGCTGCTGTTAAGCAGGTAGAAAAGGCCAAGTTGTTTGGTGTAAATGTTGATGTAACACTTTCCTGATAAAATTGTATCTAAAATGAGTAGATATATTTCAATTTGAAGATGATCTCACGTATCTGCTGCTTCAACAGTAAAGTTGGCCCTGCAATCTTTAGTTTTATCTAGTCTGGATTACTGCCCAACAATATGGTCCAGTGCTGCAAAGAAAGAGTTAGATCAACTCCAGCTCACGCAGAACAGAGCAGCATGCCTGGCTCTCGGCTGGGATTAGTAGTGTTGAGAGGATGCACACCTCATTGTCCTGGATAAAAGTTTAGCAAAGGCTGGCATATAGCCTGGTGACATTTTTGTTTTACATCTGGCATGTTGGTAAACCTAAAAATGTAATATATGGAGTAAGAGAGCTGTGGAAAAAGATGTGTGCACAACTTTAAAGTTAATATTTATATTTGCGAAATTCAGTGGATTAAGGATTATTTTTTATGTGAGTATGAATCTAAAATCTGTGAGTGCTGCAAGTAGTGCACCAGGAAATGACTTGAACAACAGCCTTATTACCAGAAAGGAACCAAGCAGGTTATTTCAGAGAAACATAGGGAAGGCCATGGATTGACATTTCAAAGGTCTTTGTGGTTCCACTGTATAGTTTGTTTATGTTTATGCATTTAGCAGATGGTTTTATCCAAAGCGACTTACAACGTAGGTGTTATAGCAGATGTTAATTCATTCAATGAGCTGGGCTGCTACAAATCCTCAAAGAGAAACTTCTTAAAATAAGACAGGAACCCTTTCAAAATCTCTAGTGTCAAAAAGAGAAATCCTGGCTACAAATTCAAAAATTTCACATCAAGAACTAAGACGTTAACGCCACAGAGAACCTGTAGGCTTTTAAAAGGCAGGTAGCGAAAAGAAGCAAACAGAGACAGACTCCAGACAAATCAAAGTTGATGGAAATGTAAAAGAATAACAAAATAACGGCACTCAAAATAGAACCAGAAAAATGGAAACCAACAATTAAAAATCACCGACCAGAAAAGGCACATCAACGATGAAGTAAATGTTTTCATTGTTCCAGCTTGTTATGATGTTTTCTCTATAAACATATAATTTATGTTTTTACTGTTTACATTTTCTACAATTTAATATGAAAAATAAAAGATTATAAACTTTAAAAAAATATTTTATTAGTACAATGTATGTAACAGTTAATATTTCTACTTTACACTACACTACACAACTACACTTTAGCCTGTTCCACCTGTGCAAGAAAAAAAATAAAGGTAATTTTGGTTATTAAGGTCAGATATCAGTCAATGGATACTTTGTTTTCTCTCTTTAAAATCCTTTTGTTTTTTTCCTTTGTTAGTTTGTTTGTTTGTTTGTTTGTTTTCTGCTTGTTTGTTTGCTTTTTGTATGAGTAAATCCAAAACGCACAGCAGGTAAAACCATCACTCCGGACTTGCTTTCAGTGACCCCATGTGGCAGAATGTAGTATGTGCAGACTGTCTTAAAGCAAGACGTTTTCACTTTCTGTTTTGAAGAACTGTGACCGAAACTTGCTTTGACATTTCAGGGTGATCTTTCCCACTTTCACCAAAAGCCCGCAGCTGTCCATGGAAGATACTGAACCAACCCAGAGCTGTGGAACATGGTAAGAACAGACATCATAATGAACATAATAAAAGAGAGATTTAGTTGTTCAAATTCAGTTTCATTACTACTGTAACCTAATAAATACTCTGAGCAGTATTGTAGATGTGTGAGGGTGGATTGACGTGTAAATTAAAGAAAAGATTTGGTATCAGAATAAACTGTTAACAGTTTGATCTGCGATCTATTATGAAGTTGGTCAATGTTTTAATGCTCTTTAAGGAGATTGCCTAATAACAGCACAAGTGCAGAGGCTGAGGTTTCACTTCAGTATGGCCTAAACCAAATGACTCTAACTAAACAAACAATTCACTTTTAGGTGTTAGATCCTTTCTCCCCCCTCTGATAAGACTGCACATTGTTTAAGGCCAGCTTTTATTAGCCTTTAAACAATGAACCAAATTAGTTTTCAGCACCTGCAAAAAGACTTCCTGGTTTAATCTGTATATAGCTCTAGCTGATCTCAAGAAAAAAAAAATACAACAGATCACACAAGCCATATTTTATAAATATCTTACACTGTATTTAAAAGACAAACAACAGCCATGTTTTAATAATCAAATACAATTTACAATTCATCAACAGATAGGACTCATCAACCAACAAACATTAATTTTGCTTACATTAGATTTGTGCTGATTTGTTGAAATATTTTTTAAGTATTTCTTTACTTTTTTCTTTGTTTGCTGGAAGATTAGTTTTCCCTCTTTTGTCTTCAACAGTCCTGAAATAAAAATAAGTAAATTACCGAAAACTTGAATTGGCACTATTATTTTATTTTATTTTTTATTTTTTGCCATCCAGAGGTAGACTTGCTGGTTTTCTATCTCTGTCCTGCTGGATAATCAAAGTGTGCCTAAGGTCACAGACTGGGGGTTAGACATTCTCTCATTGGGATTCACAAAGCTCCAAAAAATGTGTTTAATCACAGTGAGTTTGTGTTTAGCAAATGGGGTAATAACTGTTTTACATGTGGTTTTACGTGTTTCCACATAGTTTTGAAGATTTTTTCCCTTTATAAATTAGTTATAAATAAGTTTCCCCCACAGCTGGGCTCTATGAAGAAAGAAAATCTAATCTGGAAAATACTAAATTCTAATAGGTAAAATGTTAAATAATTATTATGTTTTATATACATATATAGCAGTCATTCCCACAAACATAGTAACTACGAGAGTAAGATAACTTCCCAATAATCCGATTAGTTTCATTAGGTCTTTGTATAATCATATATCAGAATCAGAATCAAGAATCAGTTTATTTATATAGCGCCAATTTACAACAGGTGTCGTCTCAAGGCACTTTACAAAAAATCAATTAAAATCAAGGATACATTCTAACAAATCAATTTGAAAAAGTTTCCAATCTAAGGAACCCCAGCAGATTGCATCGAGTCATTGACTTGCAGCATTCACTCCTCTGGAATCAGCAGGC
>JAVLVB010001173.1:12459-23078 GCA_032876305.1 Orestias chungarensis
GGAGTTCTAAACTACGACTCTGCTTCCTGGTCTGGACCCTGGTTTGTCAGTAATTTGGGGAGTTAATAAATTTGGCCATATTTCTAGAAAGAAGAGCGGCTCCATCCAAAGTTGGATGGATGCCGTCTCTCCGGATCAGACCAGGTTTTCCCCAAAAGGTTTTCCAATTATCAATGTAACCCACACCGTTTTCTGGACAGGTACCATAAGAACCGTCAAACTGGTTCTTATGATCAGACCAGTTTTTTGCTTCCTACCTGATAGTTTCAGCTGCAGTTTCTGCCTTCATGCGCCAAAATCTGTATAAATCAGCTTACAAGAAACATCACGTAAAACCTGTGACATCTCTGATGAAGGCAGCAATCTGCAGCCGAAACTGTCAGAAAGGAAGCAAAAAACTGGTTTGATCATAAGAACTTGGATATAAGATATCGTCCCTCCAAACCTTATGGTAAAAACAGATAATTTAACAGCTGTTTGTTTTTACCAACACTGAAAGTTTCAGATGTGCTTGAATTTTATGGTTATGTTTGTTGATAAAAATCAATCAGAAATGTTTTATAAAATGATTTGTTATGATTTCTTTAGCATTTTAGTCAGAATGACAGCTTTTATTATATTCTAATCAACAACAGACCCTTAGATAGCTGGGTCAAATCAGTCAATCCGATGAACTAATAGCCTCAACTGATCGTGCGCTTGTTCTCTTTTAGCCACAAGGAGGTTGCAAAGGCCAACTTCGCCCTGCATGAGAGTCACTGCAGGCGATTTTTGAGCCTCTGTCCCGACTGTGACGAAGCTGTCCCTACAGATCAGCTGAGCCAGCACAGAGAGGAGCAGCACTCCCAGGTGATCATCCACACAATCCACACTACCATGCTTCCAATAGGCTACAGAATATCTAACTATTCCTGTTTTTCTGAAGGTGAAATGCTCCAACTGCAACAAGAAGATGGAACGTTGTCACTTGGAGGATCATGAGGTGAGTTTGTAATCATTGAAAAGACAGCTATAATTAAAAAAAATTTGCTACACATGATTGATATCGACAAAATATTTAGTAAGTCTACATCCTATCATGTAGCCTCATGTACTGAGTAAATGTATGGTTGGGCACAACAGAGCAACTCTGCATCTGATGCAGTTGGATTTCACCCCCATCATTTAAAAGCAGGCAGCATTCAGTGTGTTTTTTTGGGGGGGAAATGTTTCCTTTACAAGTGCATTTGTAGTCCATACACAATACTCCATATTTCTGGAACTAAAAAAGGCTTTTGAAACTGTTGACCACAGTAAATTATCTACTTTTATTTTTCAGAAATTGCCATAAACTGGCTGAAATCCTATGTTACTAATAGGATGGAATGTGTTGTGGTTGATAGCGTCAAAGAGCCATATTGGGAATGTTACCTGGGAGTTCCACAAGGTTCCATACTAAGTTGAATTCTTTTTTTATGCAAAAACACTTATTTTCATGCAAATGATGCAGTAGTATAATACTGTGACTAGAATCAGTGAATAATGAATAATTTAATGCATGAAAATGTTGTTTTCTACAATTCTTACAGCATCTTTGGCTTGAATTAAGTCAAAAATATCTGCATCTTCTTTTGTTCGTTTATAAGTTATTGTTTCTAAGGTATTGTTTGTAGTATATTTGTTAAATATTTGTAATATAATTCTATTCATTTTTAGGCTGGATTTAAAAACTGGCACATGGACTATAGATTTTTTTTAAAACTTTTATTATTCACTCAACCACATTTACATTGCTGATTTTGGTTAATGAACATTGTCCCTTACAAAATAAATTATTTTGAAATTTCATAAATTTAAACTGGATCTTTTCATCTCTCTTCTTTTCCCAGGCTGACGAGTGTCCGGAGCGTCTGCAGAAGTGTCACTTCTGTGAGCTGGAAGTCCCGTGGAAGCAGCTGCAGGACCACACTGTGGTCTGTGGGAGTCGCACTGAACTCTGCGGAGACTGTGGTCACTACGTCAAACTGAGTGACCAGCTACAGCACAGCTCAACCTGCTTGACCGGCAATCAGGAATCGCCTCAAACTGCAGACAACTTAACAGACACAAGTAACAAAATGCCAAATTTAGCACCTAGATCACTTTATGTCCAGATTAGATTTTCCTGTTGTTTAACAGAAGCTTTGCTTTTCGTAGCAGATAACAGAGTGAGCTGTAGAACCTGTGGAAGATCATTTCTGACAGAAGAAATGAACCAGCATGCAGTATGTTTAACATTCTCCTTTGTCGCTACAAACTGTTAACTGGACTAAATTGAGTCATAAAAGAAACAGAAATAATAATGCAGTGCCATGTGAAACTATTCTTGCCAATTGAATATTGTAATTTAATATAAGGCTTTTGGTACATGATTCTTAAGATTTTATTTTAAACAATAGATTTGTTGCTAAATTTGTTAAAAGCACGACTGATGGTTGTCTTGCAAAATAATGTTTCTACCTAAACTACCTTGGGCCTCTTGTCGCCATTTGTGGTTGCATTGGAACAAAATGTTTTTTAGTTTACTATTTATGAAGATGTATCTGTGTTGAAAACTTTTAAATCAAAAAGAGCTTAAAATGGGTCTATGTTTATATTCTATTTTATTTAAACTTTATTTAAGCAGGAGGTCCCATAGATATTCAGAATCTCCTTTTAAAGAGAGACGTGGCCAAGGTAGCCGCCAAACCACAAAACAATTCATACATAATAAACAACAAGTTACATTTTCGTGATAAAAAAGTACAAAATGTTAAAAACACAATGAGCCTCTCAAGAAAAACAAGAACAGATCTCTATCCCAACACTCTTCATAGTAGTTTTAAAATCATTAATGGACATGAGGGTTTTTAACTTTAGCTCTTTCTGTAGATTATTCCATCCCCAAGATGCTGAATAGAAAAAAGCATTTTTTCCCAAATTTGGTTGCAACTCGTGGTACATTTAAAAGCCACCACTTTGAGGAGTGTAGCTGGTAGGTACCAGAGCAAACAGAGAGGAGGTTACAGAGGTACGGAGGAGGTTTGCCAAGTATAGCTTTATAGATACAGATGTACCAGTGCTGTTGTCTACAAATTTTAAGTGATGTCCAACCAACTAAGTCAAAAAAAGGCATGTGATGGATTGTATTGATGCATGATACACTGAGTCAACATGATGCAAAATGGAGGATGCTGCATGCATGTAAAATATATCTCGATATTCAATTACAGACAGAAAAGCAGCTTCTACACGTTTATTCTGAGCACTAAAAGTGAAACAAGAATTGTTTCTGAAATAAAATCCAAGCTTGAATTTAAGTTTCTTGACTACAGCAGTAATATGAAAGTCAAAGGAGAGGTTATCATCCACCCATATCACCAAGTACTTGTATGAAGACACTCTGTCAATTGTCATTTAAGGACATGAGACCCCAATTGTCAAGTAGCTATGTTCGAGCTTTTAAAAAGACTAGAAAGCTTGTTTTCTGTGTATTTAAAACCAGTTTTAGACTTTAATAATGTGTTTTGCCTGAAATGCAACCTTAATTTCCAGTACTGCTGGTGCTGAAAGGGTGGAAGCCTGGGTGTAAAGAATCAAGAACGATCAAGAATCATTTGATTAATATAGCAATAAATTTATGACATGTGTCTCGAGGAACTTTACAAGAAAATCATTTAATTAATTACTTTAAAAAAGGCTGTTTTTAACTACTCTATAAAATGTGTTAATGGAAAACATTAACTTTTCAATCAAATCACATGCAGCTTCCCCTAGTATATAAAAAGCCTGACTTAGCATAATTTGTTTATTTATTTCAAACAGTTTTATATATTATCAGGTCTGGTTATGGTCTTCCTAATTTCGTAAGACATCGGATGTAAAACGGTCTGTAACATTCATATGATCCCTATCAAATATAAAAGCCCCACCGCTTGCTTGGCTCCCTGCATAAATGGGCTGAGTTAGAATCGTGCTGCTAGAGGCTCTTGATCAGGCCATTGTGAGACTGATGTGAAGCGCATATATCAAAGAATAATGTGCAGCGTTTACGTTTACATCTCACACACTTGCTCACATAACGCATGTTCTTGCAAGATGTGTCTGTGCTTCAGTTCAACACAAAATTGAAAAAAATAAATATTGTTATAACTCAATTGTTATTATTGTTATTGTTATAACCAGGCTTTGATTCACAAGAAGAGCAGTTATCCCCGATAGCATAGTAATTGTTTTTAAAAATTACCCCAAGATGTACCAAAAACCAGTACACACACACACACACACACACACAAACACAAGGTATTGTTCTCCAGCAAAGGTTGCAGGAGGCAAACTTTACATCAAACTTTACACACAGGGCCTCTGCAGGCTGTTAAACATGAGGTATAGATGATCAGGTTTTTTGATCAGCAACAAAAGGTATTGATTGGCCTTCACCAGTTCTGTACTTTTTAAACGGATTTCAGCCAATAATAATGTTTGACTGAGTGATCTAAATAGTATTAATTTCCGGTAAATTCACTGACACATATCTGCACTTCTCTTCCTTTCTCAACACCAGCTGATGTGTTCTCAACCATCTCCATTAGTCTATGAAGAGTTTAAGCCGGACAAAGAAGAGGATGAGGAGGATCAAGATGACTTCTTCAAGCAGCAAGACCAGCTGAGCAGTGCTTATAAAGCAATGAGCCTGTCATTCAAAGACAGGCAGGGACGTTGGGTCAGAGGAGGAGACCAGGATCAGATCAGCACCTGCCCTCATTGTCATCTGGCTCTGCCCCTCCTAACACTGAAATGGCACGAGGTAATATCTGTGACTTGGCTTTTTATGACCTTTAGGCTTTTTATGGGCTATGTCGAATATTTCCTCACATAACAAGGTTTTCTTCTTTTCCGTCTTGTAGGCAAAATGCCGAATCCATGTTGCCTTGAAAGACAGAGAGGGATAAAGAGAGAGAGAGAGAGAAGTACTGTGCTGCCTGAGAGAGCAATGATCAACACAAAGACCATCCAGTCTGTTTCAATCTCACTTAACACAGCTTTGGTCTTAGGACGTGTTTACATGTTGTTTTATTATTATTTTTATATGTAGCTAAATGATCTCTTAAAGCTTGTTTAAATAGATTTTCAAACTGTCCAAAATAGAAGATAGATAGCACCTGAACTGAAATGTGGTGTGCTTGGAGACAAGAGGCTGGACGGCAGAACGTGGCTTAGCTAGGCTGCAACAAACAACTAGACCATTTTTATTTTTCACTAATGTTTGTAACATTCGGTGGTAGAATGTATTAACATAAAATGATATATTAAGTATGTAAGTGCACTTTTTCTGTCCTGCTGTGCATGTTGTGGTTATGTCAGCACTGGTGCCACTTTTCTGGGACCTTGCTACCTTGTTTTATTTGATTTTTTTATGATTTCTTATCATTTGCAGATGAATTATTTGATGTTGTTTACAAAGTCCCCATAAGTGGTTATTGTTTACAAAGTGGGTGAGACTGCATCAGATCCATCCTCTCCAATCACTACATAAGCTTTATCTTTAGTGCAGACAGAGCATCTGGATAGTATGACAGGACATTAAGTATTGTTATTATCTGGTCATTGCTGCAACTTAAGATTTTAGAGTGTACACTCCTGCAACAAAATCTTGCAACAAACCTAAAAAAATCTACATCAGCCCAGCAAAGCTGGAAATGATATGTGGTACATAAATATATCAAATGTCTCATAGGAAAGCAATGATAGAGCATTATTTACTTGCTTACTTCACTTACTCCCTCAAAAACAGAGGGTGCATACAGTATGCAGTAGTTCCATTATAAGACTGGTGTGTTTTTTTTTTTAGAGTAGCTTTTCAAAAAGCTAGACATGATAGATGAATTGGAGCTAACAAAATGTAGGGCCAACAAAGCAGTGGCTCTGTTACAAAGCGCCTGAACTGGTGCTGTGGTGCATCTTTAAAATAAAAGCTAAATAAGCAATGGAGACAAAAGCACCTTAAACAAAAGAAACGGTAAGAAAGCTAAAGAATAACCCAGTGCCAACTTTATTAGGGGCTGCTTGTACTGAGCCAGGTCCTGCTGGAGGTTTCTTCCTAACCCTATGACTTTAATTGATAATCTTGTTAAGTGCCCTGAGACATCTGTTGTAAATTGCCGATATGTAAATAAACTCATTCTTGATTCTTTAGTTAAACTGCAAATTTGTGAGAAGAAAATGTTGATTCACTGAGACAAAAGGAACAGTATTGTGATTCAGTTGCATGTACCAAAAGCCTACAAATAAAATTCTCACTTAAATTCTTGGATAACCTATTGTCACTTCTGTTCTGCTGGATAAATTACTTCATTAAAAACATGTGAAAATCTTACCTGATAAATTTACTGTACCTCCCAAAGGTATTTACATTAAACATTTTCTACATACTGTTACCATAAACTCTGGAATTTTATTATAGAATGGAGAGCAGAATTTTATTCAAAGTAAATACATCAAATAATTTCAAATATAAGTGACATTTTTTTAATTATATATGACAACAGCTTGTGAGGCTGAGAGATAGTTTGTCTAACCAGGTGGTTAGCAGTATAGGAGCACCACAGGGGACTGTACTCTCACCATTTGTTTTCACTCTGCAAACCTCAGACTTTTAGCACAAATCATGACTCGACAATCACTGGGTGTATACTACTATAAAAAACTGGTGGAGCGATGGAGACAATCACTCAGAACAAAACAAACAAGATTATAAATTTTACATGAAACAGTTTACCTGGAGAAAAGATTAAAGTGGATATGCAACACTAAATCCATCTACAAGAAGGGACAGATCATAATGTACTTCTTGAGGAAGCTTTGGTCCTTGACATTTTGCAGAAAAGTGTTGTCTTCTATGTCCTTTGCGGAGAGTTTAGTCTCTTCTGCCATCATCTGTTGAGGCAGCGGTAGCAGAGCCAGATACATCTGATGAAGAAGGCTGGTTCTGTTCTGTGGATGAATGTTGAACTACTGGAGATGATGGTGCAAAAACAGATTCATCAGAAACTGAAGGATTGTATGGACAGCCCTGACCATTCTCTTCATGTGATTGTTATACAACAACAGCGTTTCTTCAGTCAGGTGCTTAGATGCTGTTATAAAGACCACTACAGGAGATCCTTTCTACAACATTCACCGGTGTTTACAATTACCCTTTGAATAATCTTAAGTAATAAAGTACTTTTGAACTGCATTTGAACATCCCAAACGTTAAACATCTCATCTCCATAATAAAAAAAGACCTGAGTCTTATTTAGAATCTCTGCCAAGTAGTGTATGTGTATGTAGAGACAAACCAAAAGATTCTACTCTAATTAAGCAGTCAGTAACCCCTTTGAGTCTTTCAAACTACTTGTCAAACTGATGCCACAAAATAAAACTTGCCTAGAGCAGAAAAAAAATATTTTTTAAAAATGTAACTATTTTTGAGAATCCCAATTGGCCTTTTCAATAAATATGATAAATAATGAAGCATACGTAACATGGTTGAAATGGTTACTTTTAAAAGCTTTCCTCAAATATTAGATTCAGATTCGACATAATTACTTAGTCTCAAAATTCAAAAATCCTTTATTTTGTGTTTTTATAAGCAACCGTATTGAGGCCAAAGAGAAATGTGGCTTTGGACTCACAGGTTTCAGACCTGTAAATAACTTAGTGTGCAGAAAATAAAAACGTAACCAACTTTTCAGAAGTTTTTTTTTTTTTTTTTGGGCAAAAGGGTTTGAAATCCATGTGTTATCTTCCTTAATTTGTTTTAGGTGTACTGACACAAAAGTTACAGTGAAGGGGGTTTATATGACGTTGTTTGTAAGTTATTTATTCATGGACACAAGGAAACTGATATTTTACACGATGGTTTTTATGGTACATCACATTTTACATGTTCCCAATGAACACACAGCACACACATGAAGCTTTGCTGCTGATTGGTCAGAAGTTGCGTATGATGATGGGCTCCCTGTGCTGCATGCAGAGGACCTCATCGATGTTGATAGAGTTGGCCTTGGCGTCGATGCTTTCCTTCAGGTCCACCTGGCAGCGAACCAGCGCCCTCTGTTCCTTCTCAGACTGGGCCATTTCCTCACGCAGTCTGACAGCACACACATATAAAAACACAATGTACATGTGAAGAATGGGCTTCAACAAGAGCTCTGAGAACATTCATGAAACCCGGACTGGAGCACTAAAAATTCTCTCTTTCTTTGCTTTGTTTCAGAAATTGTAACAGTACAGATATCATTGGCACAGTGGTTAATGTTCTGCTGTTTTCGGAGGAGTGGTAAAAGGTAAGCATGAAACATCCAACGGATAACTTACTTGTCGATGTGAGCGGTGAGCTGCTGGACCTCGGCGAAGAGCTGGGCCTGTGCGGGATCGTGGCACTGCTCTTTGCCGGGCCGCTGATGACGCAGAACCAGCCTCGACTGGGCCAAATTCAGGAAATGTTTGTTTTCTGTGATGGCAGCTTGGAAATCCTCTCTGATCCTCTGCTGGTTGTTGATCTCCGACAAGATCTAGAGAGAAGTGAAAACATTAGAATTATGATTTTTATTTCTCACCGCACTCCAAATCTGCATGTATGTACATGGGATTTTTTTTTTATGTATGACTTACATCATTTAACTTGTGGTGACTTTTCACACTTGAAATTCATGGGATGTTTCTTTAAGGTTTTACCTTTCTCTTCTTAATTCTTCACAACTTTTTGTCTCTGCCGTGTTTGCGGTGATTTCATTAAGCATTTTGATTTCTAAGTGATCTTTTTACTAATACCACTCTGTGTTGTTCTACCACACAAAGTCATAATAAAATACACAGATGTTGAACTCCTTGTCTTCTTAATAAGATACATTCTTATGTTTGAATGGCACAAATGCCATTCAAACAAAGGCATTATCGCATTATCTTAATAAAATTCCAGCGCATTTTGGAAAGTTTACAAACGAGATAAATCTTTTCTTTAATGTAACATCTGAAACATCTCTTTGCATCTGCCTTGAATAATGGAAAAACCACACTGAGCCCTACCTTAGGCAGCTTCTCTTCCAGCTGGCTCTTGGCAGACCTGATCTCCTGAATGTTGAGCTGAAAGGATTCCGTGGTAGCCTTGAACTGCTTCTGCATGTCCGCAGCCGTCTGCACCAGCACAGACTCCACCAGGGCACGCAGGGATAAAGAGTTGTTCTTCTGCTGCTCCGCCTTGGCTATGTTGAGGTCAGAAATGTTCTCCCACTGCTTTGGAGTGACTGCCGAGCTGGGATAGGGAAACAACACGGTAGTGACAGCTGGAACTGAAAGCATCTGCTCACTTTATGATGTTCTCCTGAAATCTTGAGCTCCATGAATATGTTCTACAAAGCACATATAGATGGATGGATGGAGGGAGGGATAGGACAGCTGTAATGAGTTTGTTAAAAAAGTTAAAACCTGCTAAATGCAGATATTTTAAGGGGATTTTAAAAGAAACGTTAATATCTGTAGGTTATGTGATGTTATAAAACAGAGACTATGATAGGTCGCTTCATACCCTTTTTTCATTATAGTGTAACATTTATAAAGAAATCCGTTTACCAGAAAATAAGTCTCCTACATAAAATGATTTAGTCTCACTAACAAGAGTTCTCTGAATCCCTCCAACCGTGAGGACATCTTTTGTTCCCAGGCTCCTAAGGTGACTCCACAGATTATATGTCAGATTTTAAAGCTTTACTTTCCCCATATGACCTCATCTTTGTTTTTGAATGCATTCTTGGACTAACCAGCAGCATTGGAGTAATTAGTTTCTTTCTTCACTTGTAATTTTATTTGTTCACAGTGGGTGGGGGTAAGTAAATGGCAGGTTCCTTAAATGGCAGACACAGGTGATACGGTTTTCTTAATTAGCTTGGGTGTCTTCTTCTTCTTGTTTGATTTTATTGGCGGTTGGCAACAAACTTATAGTAGCATTACCGCCACTTACTGGTATGGAGTGTGGTTCGAGATGGTCTATAAATAAATACTATATATATATATACACACACACACACACACTTATACATTACTATTTATTCTACCCCTCTATATTATTCATACATTCACACACACATTTATTATAATCAAATTCTATGAAATAATTTTGTCCTTTTTAAATATCTAATAACTATTTGTATTTGTTTACTCCCCAAATTCTTCCTCAATATATCTAATAAATTAATCTTCTCTTTAATATGGTCAAATTCCCTCTTCATATTACTTCTTTCTCTTTCATACCCACGACATTCTAACATAACATGTTCAATTGTTTCTAACGCTCCACAGTGATCACATTTGCCAGTATTATGTTTTTTCATTTTAAAAAGTGTGTAATTTAGTGCTGTATGCCCAAACCTTAACCGTATTATTACTCTTTCCTCCTTTCTATTTCTTCTACCATTTCTTTTTTCTCCTACTCTCTTCTGAATTTTATAAAACCATCTTCCTGTGTTTTCTTCATCCCACCTTTTTTGCCATTTTTCCATCAGTTTTTCTTTAACAATACTCTTAGCCTCAGATTTACTTAATTTAACTGTAAAACTAATAGGATATTTAATTGCCCT
>JAVLVB010001174.1:18306-29347 GCA_032876305.1 Orestias chungarensis
GGGGGATCCAATCTTCTGGTTGTTGAGAGACTAATTGTTTTCTTTAGAACTTACTAAATGCTGCAAATAATAACCTGCATAACAATGTGAGTGTTTGTACTACAGCATCAAGAAAAGGGTTTATAAGTGTAAATATTTATTAAAAGTTAAAACTTAAAACTTGTTGTGCTCGCTCAGGAGCTACGACAGTTGAATTTCCCTCGACTGATAAATGTTGAATTACAGTGGCCGGGGTAGTTGTTTTGCTTTATAGCCCTGCTTCTTTTTATGTGCACAGCTGTCACATAAAGAGAAGCCTGTGCGAGGGTGATGGGAACGTGGAGGTCCCTTTAAAGATATTCTCATGACGACTGTGTGTGAAGGCAGAACTTCCCCAGGGCTTCTTTCATGCCGGCCCCGTTGATTATTGCGCCGTTTCGCCCCGAATCCTTGGGAGACATCAGAGCTTCTATTTCACACTTGGCTGCTCTGACTTTCTACCCCCCCACTTCGCCTTGTACTCGACCCAAAACAAGCTTTTGCTCTGTGTAAACGTGTGTATGCGTTCACGCATAACTTAATTTTTTATTTTTTTTTAACACTAATTAGAATAACAAAAACTGGAATGTGGTTTGATGGTCGTCCTCTTCCAGTAGAACAGTAGAAGAGCAGTGAGAGGGAGAGCTGTCCCACGTGTTTCTGAAAGGGCACACGCCTTTCTGTTCAGCCAGATGTGAAAAGCAAGGCAAATTGTCTGCATTCTGTCTCTGCCTCTATGTTTCTTTTTTTTTTTTTTGCTTGCACAGTATATTTCAGGATCAAGTCTTATGGGACTCCTGCTGGTAAAGAGGACTTTTCAAGATAATTGGCGGTGGTGCTATTGTTATTTTAAGGTCCAAAAATTAAAGAAAAATTGTTTTTTTATAGCAGATTCTAAAATTAGATGGATGTAATGCAGCATTATACGAAAGACAAGCTGTCATTTGTAATTTTTTTTTTTTTACATGGCCACTCTGCATGAACAAAGAGGCTCAGCTTTTTAATTAAACTCTTAACTACACAAGCTAAAAATGTATTTTTCTGGTATGTGATTGAAAACAGGATTTGTTTATACATTTGGAAAAAAAAAACTTTTAAACCCTTGTGTTGTAAGCACAGTGTAGGGCTGTGCTTACAACTTTGCATCCTGATTTAATTATTTTCTATCCAACAGGTATTCCTATAAAACCTTTGGGGCTTGTTTGGAGGCAGCTTTGCAGAGCCGAGCCATGTTAGACTGTTTATCTTAGAGAGAAAATGCTACTTGTTACGTTTGGCCGACACGTCATTCTTGGGAAGTCTCGTCGTGGCGGTCTGTCATAGTCTGTCTAAATGTGCCGACTGAGACGCATCTGAGCTTACTGTACACTGTCTTCGTTCACATATTTGAAAGATTTGTAATCATTTGCTGCATGTCTAGACACTGAATTCCTGATAACGTTGAAATGGCTGAAGTATGGCCTAGTCCATGCTAGGAGCCAGATACACTTTTTTCTTTTTCTTTTTTTCTCAATATTTTCTGCCATTGGCATTTTTATTAATTGATGGCAATAAACTGCAAAAACTGAACTGGTAAATGTATTTTGAAAATGTATTTTGATCAGTACTGACGGCGTTATCCTTAAACCCTGTACATTTTTGTGGTTTAAGTAAGGCTGAATGGATATCCCTGAATACCATGATCTCAATTTTGCTCTTTGTCTGAAACAAATAACGACCTATTTATAATGCACTAATATTTATCAGTATTGTCTATTTTTTGTGTTTACGTTCAATATCTGGGGAAAAAATGTAATCAGATGATAAAATGGATAATTAAAAAATTAAAAAGATATAGAAAGATAGATATAGAAAGGAAAAGGGGTCTGCATAGTGCCACAATTTGTAACACTTGTGCCATGCATTAATAAGGTCCTGGGTTTGAATCCGAACCTTGGGTCTTTCTACATGGAGTTTTTATGTTTTCCCTGTGTGTGCAAGGGGTTTTCTCTTTCTAGTACCAAAAAAAACAGGACTCTCAGGATAATTGCTCTCTAAAGGTGTGTGTGTGCACGTCTGTGTGTCTTCTGTGTCCATGCAATGCCCTGTGATAGACTGGCGACCTGCTCTTGGTACAACCCACTTGTAGGCAAACAGAGAATGGCAGGGTTGTGTATGAATAAGTTAATGAATAAAACTCATCTTGCCTTATGGGAATCAAAACCCAAATAAATGAAAATACGTAGGTTGCAACACATTGTTTTTATGAAATAATATTCGTCCATCTGTCCATAATACTTATATAAAAATCATGAGAAATACAGAAATACATATACAATATAATATAGTAAGTTGTATACAGATATTTAGCATTGTTCTGTTTATGTATCTTCTTAATTCATAACAAATACATATCAAACAAAAGAACATAATATGCACACAAATTCATATCATATGTTTATTGTTAAGAAATGGAGGATTAGAAATGTAATCGTTAAGCTTTACAGTTTATTGTATAAGTACGGAACTGTGATGTGAGTTTAATTGTAATTAATTCATCTGATCTAAGTTTCAAACAGTTGTCTATAATAAAATGCCACAGTCATACCTCTAATCAAACAAAGCAACTAGATGGTAGGTATTGGTTAGAGTCATCTCACATGATCACATTTTCATCGAGTAGGTTTTGTGTAGTTTACAGAAAATAACCAAACCTTCACCAAACGCCTCTGACCACCTTTGGTGTTCAGACCATAATATGCAAGGATAGGTTGATAAAACAATGAAAAATGTGAATTTATTATGTACATTGTGACAATAACAACTTAAAATATTTGTATCAATAAAAGAAACCCTATAATTGTTTCTGATGTAATTGCAGACATTTAGGTGCCATCTCATTGCATCTCGATGCAGACAGCACCTCTGAGGAGAGATGGAAGTGTCAAGTGTAGAGAGACAACAATCATTTGTTGAGATTGACAGATTAGCCCCAGCTTCTTGGAAAAAGACTGATCCTCCTTGGCATAACGTTCAGTACCTTGGGGGTTGCTCGACAGTTGCCCATCCCCATATCTCTGTGCTAATTCGCGTCAGTCCCAGCCACCCACCTCCTCCTCCTTTTTCTGTATCTACCAACCCCCCTCAGGGAGTACACCCTCAAATATCACTATAGCTGTCAGGGGTTGAAAACATGTTTTTTCGTAAAGGTCGTCTTTAAACTGTGTTGATGATATGGTTTACCTTCCGAATATATTTTGTTCGGTCAACATTTGGTCAACATTGTCACCCATACCTTGATTGAAAGTGTCACTAAAAAGAAGTAAAATGTGTTTGTTCTAGTGCTAAAAGGAATGCTTGTTAATTGAATGACAGATCAATCCTTTTAGTAGCTTATAGACATGCAGAAATCTCACCTCCTTATACTAAACTCAACAGCACATTTCTAGAGGAAGAACTATTTAGAGCCATCCTTCATGCACTGGCTCCACTCGGAGTCACTGAGGCCACCCCCATCGCTTCTACACACATGCCCAAGCCCCCAATCCATCCCAATCCCTCCCATTACCACCAAGCAGCACACAGCCACACTTCCCTGCCGTTCATGAATAATCCAGGCTGCCCAACAGGCCATTGCACTCAGCTTTGTGGGGGAAGAAGCTAGAACAAAGGACGGGCAGCTCACAGAGCAGCTTCGCCTGAGTAGGCTCGGATGAGAACACAATAGTAACTAGTGTCAGTACAGGCTGGGGCAGGAGGAAAAGACTTTAGAGCAAATCAAATATCGAGGTGGTGGCTCGTATGTCAGCTCTGCCATGCAAAACAAAGAAAGAGGGAGAGATAAAGGGTCCTCATATTTCCCAGCAGAGGATTGGCTTCATTTTACCAAACCAAATGTCAGGCTAAAATTCGATTTTATTATGTTTAAAATATTTTCCCCAAGATAATTAGTTTGAGCATGCTCATACAGTTACTGATGAACTTGTACAAGAACACCAAGGTACTGACCCTCGTCCTTGTTCAGCTGCTGAGCCCACGCCCCTCCCCCCCTCTGCCAGGGTTTTCTGTTCCAGTCCAGTTCACACCTTATAACAGCTTGAAAGTATTTGACGTCTCAAAAAACACACGGTACCTGGATTAGCAGATGTGGCTGGACTGAAGCCACAGAGGCCGTTATTGTATTAGGCTGTGCTCTTTAGGAGAGGTGGGGGCAGAACTAAAATAAAGCCTATCATCTGGTACTAACTGTAACTTTCCTCAGCTACCCTTCATGCTTGGCCTTATAATGAGGGGATTTACTGTGGACGAGTCTTACTATGTTTAACAATAACCTAATGAATTTCATAACCTGACAAAAGTTGAGGTTCTCTGATCAGTTATGGAGAATTAAACTTTTTTCAAATAACTGTTTATCAGATGTAATCTCTCAGGAATTAGGGATGTTAGAACCTTGTAATGCAAGCCAATTAATTCTCCCTTTTATTCTTAGCTAATTAGGGATGTAACATCACATTTGATGCACACTTTTTGCTCAATGAGACACAATTAAAGTAACATTAGTTGTTTTTTTTTTAAAAAGGAACTATACTGCCTGTTTTTAAGAAAACTGCTATTAAAGTTTGAATTCTCTTGATTCCAGTATTTTGTTTAGGAAAACACCATCTAAAATGACCATAATGTGAACAAACACATTTTGTGTCTACAAATGGAGGAGAGATTTCAGATTCCAAACTAGGTTTAAAAGACAGTATCTATATAATAGTGTCCAGCTTTTAGCTGTATTTCTAAACAAGTGCTATATAAATGTAGTCCGTGCCACTCAAGGCACCACATTAGGGAGAGCAGAGCCAAATTCCTCATGTTGAGGTCACAAACATGCATTCATGCACCGATAAGTAGCCAACCTGAGGTTAAGTGAAAATAATAATCTTTTGGCAAGATGAAGGTGAGCCAAACCAGTTTTGGATTGAAGGCTGGCTACTTTTCCCACTTAGCCACAGCTGTCCCAGAGGTAAGCTAATAAATTGGCAAATAATTTCCCCCAATTCAGTGTTTTATATAAAAGGGCAAATTAAATTGAATTTTTTGTTATTGTACTTTAATGTTGAAAGCAAATACAAAAAATGTTGTGAGACCTTCTCTGGGGGACTAATAATGTGAATAAAAGCAATATATAATATGTATGTTTATGTACCGTATTTACCATCTAATTTCATTGATAGTTTGTTCATTACGAGAATTCTACCATTTAACAATCTGCTTACTATGGAGTGGAAAGAAAATAGATTTTTTATTAGTTAGTCTAACAACTCATAGCTAGCCTGGATTCAGGTGCACAGACATGCTTGTGGTTAACTTGCTATGGTTTCAAACTAGTCATGGGTTGTACTTTAATTTCCATACCAAAACTGCCCTTGGTTCTGCTCTTAGAAGTGCTTTCAAACAGAAGTTAGTTTTTTTTGTATGGGAAGGAAACGCGACATGACCCTTCTTTGTTTCAGCCAGCTGACAATAAGGTAGCAGCGACAGGTGGTCCCTCTCAGAGATGGGATAATGTATGCTTCACACACTTACTCCTTGTCACGTCAATGCAGTGACATTTCAAAAGTTATATTTTTTTTAAGAACAGAAAAAAAAGGTATGACAAAGACATTAACATCTATATTTTTATTCATCAAAGCTACAATTAAGCTACAAACATATTAAAGCTACAAAGCTACAATATTTTTTTTGTACTTTAACCCCAGTTTCAGGATACCAGAATGCACTATTTTAAACATGAATACATTTGACATTCAGCAGCTTGGAAAAAAAAAAACAATGCGCTGACGGCACACTAAAAGAAACACATGCAGTCATATGTAACCAGAGCTCCTATCCTTTCATCTTATGGCATGAAGTTATTGGATGTGTGTAAAGCTTCGTCAACTTGTTAAATATTGTCCTTAATTATAGTGTTTGTGACCTGTTTATGATTTTTTTAGAATCAAGAATCAAGAATCAGTTTATTTATTCTTATAGCGCAAATTTACAACAGATGTCGTCTCAAGGTACTTTACAAGAAAATCTATTAAAATCATGGGTACATCATAAACTAATCAATTTGAAAAAGTTTCCAATCTAAGGAACCCCAGCAGATTGCATGGAGTCATTGACTTGCAGCATTCACTCCTCTGGAATCAGCAGACAGAAACAATGGCTTGTGTTGTCGTTGACTTTACAGCAATCCCTCATACTGAGCATGCATGTAGCGACAATGGAAAGGAAAAACACCCCTTTAATATGAAGAAACCTCCAGCAGAACCAGGCTCAGTACAAGCAGCCATCTGCCACGACCGACTGGGGGTTTGAAAAGACAGAAAACTAAATTGGATGCACAGGATACTGAAGAAAGATTTTATAGCAGCAGAATATCAGTTTGAATGAATATCAGTTTATTAATTGATAAGTGGAGTTGTTTTTTTCACAGTTTGGCTGAAAACAAACATCTGTGTTGACATTTAGCCTTAGCCATAAGCTAGATTTTTGACCTCATCCTTGCATGTGAGCTGTGACACTATGGAGCTTGCTCTGCTGAAAAACAAAAAACACTAAACACACAGGCGCGCGCACGAATACACTCACAGCCTTGGGGAAATCCGGCCGAAGTTCCAGATGGAAATCCCTGTAGATGTGTCTTTATGCAAATCTACTCCTACTAGTTGACTGACAGGACAGACAAACATGTTGGCACATTGATTAAATTATTCAAAGGTCAGCGTTAATTCTATCAGGATGGAGGTGGGGGGGAATGAAACCTTGACTCTGAGGATTAGTTTACTCCACCAAGCCGATAGTTAGAATTACTCACGCTGCTGTCACCACAGGGTGTTTTGCAAATTGGTTTTACCTGTTGCAACTCTGCAACAATAATAGCAGACAGAGCTTTATAATTATATATTTAGAGAATGCACCTGAACTTAAGAGGTTAAATTGAGTAAGAAAAGTTTTTTATTAACTATAAAATGTAAACAAGTTTTTTCAGTCTTTTAAAAATCTCTTTCCTCACAAGGTGCAAAATAAACCAGGAGGCTTTGATCATGATTTTAAATAGCAAGGAACCATGAAAATCAGACCTTTTTATTTATTTCAACGGTGGTTGGATATAGCAGAACGTTTTAGGACGTTCCTCATAGGAAAGTTGAGTTCCATTAATAATATTTGCAATCTGTAAAACATCTCCAACCCGAAACCTAGAAATATGTAGATACTATTTTTAAAAAGGCCAGAGTCATGGTTGCATAAAAGTCTATAATCATCTATGCAAAAATTTGGCAGAGTCTGTTGCAACGTTTGTTTCATGGGAAGCATGCATGGTAAAACAGTGTTATGGCTAGCTGGTCCAAGCAACTGTATGAAGGAGAGTAAGCCACTGTTTTCATGTACAGTATTAAAGTAGTGAATATTTATTATTGGTTTTTAAGACACCTTATGCCTTTTTTTCAGTAACGCAAAACAAATGGGGAAGTCAAAGAAAGCTTAAGTACGAATCCCCTTGGAATCAAATCCCAAAAAAAACTGAATTTCTTTTAAACACGTTTGTTTTATACAGAGCCAAGTTATTTCCATCTAAAATCGTTGTGCTAAGCTATCTGGCTGCAAGCCAGCAGATCAAGCAATTACTCTGTGACTTTTGCTCAGATGAACATAGGCTGCTCTGACTTTCTGGATGTGGTTGTGATCGTGTGATTAGCTGGAACGGCTCCACTTGTGGGTGTCGGGAACTGCTGGGAACTGATGGGTTAAATGACATATGGTTATGAAGCTTGGGAAGGAAGCTGTGGATGAAATGGGGGTGACCTCTGAACAGTCTGACCCAAGTGACATTGATTAGAATTAGAATGTGAAGTGTGTACGGTGGCATGGATCGGGGTGACAGGCAGATCTAATGCATGGCTGGAGGGGGGACTCGTACTGCTGCCATCAACTGAAAGAGGGGAAGTGGTGGCACTATTGCAATGCTAAACAATTCATCTTATCGGAGATCTTTTGTTTAGCTAAAACAATTCTATTTATCAAGTACAAAAGCCGAAATGCATTATCAACCCTGTTTTAAGAACATTATATTTTTGGGCTTCTGCCCTTATTTAAGTGAAAGGTCCAGTAGGCATAGTTGGCCTGTTGTGTCTGCTGAGGTTTCCTCTTGTTTTGTCTGATCATACTTAGTTAGTGCATTCTGTTAACCGCATCCTGTTAACAGCCAGACATAAATGGGTCAAAATTAATGGTCAGCTGTGTCTCAAGTGTCCTCCGCTTTGTGGGCTGCTTTGCATTTTGTATTGACTTGGTTGGACCTGTGCACATGAGGGGAAGCTAGAGGCAGATGGGGGTAGGGTGAATGGCATGCGACGGGTTTTAAAAGAGGAGGAGGAGGAGGAGGAGGAGGAGGGGTGTCGGGGAGACATGCTGTTCATTGGCTTTCGTGTGGCAAAGAAGGAAAAAAAATGCTTATGGCTTTGCTGCATGACTGGGCATTTGTGACAGCTAGAGTCCTGCCTGTCACATCTGCTGAGGGTAGTGTGCCGTCAGCCACAAGGCTGGTAATCAATCACTTACAAGCGGTGTCTAAAGAGGCGCTTTCACTTAAACAAATTTAAGTTTTGGTGGAAGCGTTCTCATTAATTGAAGGTTTTTGTAATGCTTTATCTGAATATGGGGCACGATATTGACAGAAGTAGCAAGCTGCCCCTTTTTTTAGGCTGAGACTCAGCTGCTGGAAATGTATAGAAGAGCAACATCCCCAACAATGTTTTAAAGGACATGTCACCTGTAGGTTAATGACTTTCTGTGTTGAACTATCCTTTTTCATGGAAGTGGGTTTTTGGGTCATTTTATGTAACAGCATTCTGAGAGGGAGATATGGAAAACCTTGTACACAAGACATTGGAATAGAAGTAAAAGAGTTGTTCCCTTTGTTTTTGTCATGTTTTGGCTATCAGACAGGATCTCTGTAAGTCACCTTCTTTGACATGGGAGGTGCCCTGAAGCCCTAATGACTGGCCTGCCTAGCGGTATATTTAGGTCACATTTATTAGAGGGAAAATCATAAAAATCAGGGACTAGTAGTTTAGAAAAAAACAATTTGCTTTGCCGTTTTGGTCTGTGTAACATTTTTTAACTTACACAGAACTGGTTCAGCCTGTGCCTAAGAGAAATAAAATAACCCCATTACATAACACAGTGCTCAAAATAGCAATGCCAGCAGATAAATCCTGTCATCAAACACAGCAAACCACTTGAGGTAAAATATTACCATAATGTTACTCTTTACAGAGCTGGTGTAATGATTAGGCTTTCTTCTGATTTGCAGTGCCTGTAAAATATTTTACATTCGCATTACAGACCCAAAACTGATTTATATGTGCAGACCAACAAACAAAACGCTCAAAACCCTGAAGTCAAAGGATAAGTAATACGTGTAACCCTGACCACACTATGCCCGTGGTGAAACATAGTGTTGGCAGCATCATGATGTGGAGTTGTGTGTCCTCAACAGATAGAAAAGGCGGTGAAAGCTGACGGCAACATAGAAAGAGCTAAACAAAGTTGCTAAGAGGCTGTAAAAGGTTTGCGGCTAGGGTGAAGGTTCACGTTGCAGCATGACAACAAACGTAATCACACAGCCAGAGCAACAATGGCCCAATCAAAGTCCAGACCTTAACTCTTTAGAGAAATCTTTTGCAAGATTAGAACATTTCTCTTCACAAAAACTTTCTAAGGGAACTTGGTCTATTTTGGAAAATAGAATAAGTAAATATTCCAGTGTCTTAAGGTGCAAAGCAAGTAGACACAAATACTTGAAGTTTTAATGACAGTAAAATGTGGTTTAAAAAGTTTTCCTTGTAGGGATAAAAAATATACACTTCTACTTTATAAAAAATGGATCAATCTGAAGGCCTTATTTTGTCTTTGACTCAAAGTTGCACTATTTCTTGTACGTCTGCCACATAAAATTAGTATAAATTAGTTGAAGGTTTTTAATAAAATGTAGAAGAAGTAGATGTATATAAACATGAACATATTCTATGGCTTTAAGGAATGCTCCTAACGGCTTTATACTCATATTTCTTCTTTTTTTGTTTTTTATCTCTGGCAGTACATAAAGATTCCAGCACTGACCACTGAATCTCCAGATGGATTCAGAGTCTTCTCGTTTTACCTTTCCAGTGACAGCAAAGAAAAGCCTCAGTCCAGCTTTGACTGCATTCGGCAGTTTATCTCAGGGTGAGAAGCACACAGAACTTTTTTTTCCCCACTGTCGAGCACAAATGGAATTTAAAGCAAATGTGGCGTCAGGCTGCAACCGCAGAGCTTGACCAAACACTGGCTTTTCTCCTTATACTCCTGACAATGGTCACAATGCTGGCAACTTTCAGCTTTAATAGTAAACCTGAGGGCGGTCGGTCCGCAATGGACCTTAGAGGTGTCACCGATGAGAACAGAGATCAGCTTCACAAAGTCAATGGACGGCTTAGCAGATTACACCAGTGGCAGAGTTCAGTGGAGGACAATATGCTTCATGTAGTTCCAGAACCTACTGTGTTTAACAAATTGATTATACTCTGAATTTACTTTGCTACTTAAGTTGAAGTATTTAAACAACTTGTTTTTTTTCTATGTACAGGGAAGGCAGGGATCACCTTGAAAGCCAAGGGAGCATTCAAGACAAGATCACCGTTTGTGCCACAGACGACTCTTACCAGACCACACGGGAACGTATGTCTCAGGTGGAGAAGGACATCTGGAGCCGGACAGCCATCGAGATCAAGCCAGGACCAAGTAAGCTTTGGCCAAAATGAGGTTCCAACTTTTGTTGAGTGTGTGAGCATATAAAGTTCCAAATGTAGATAACTTTTTTTTAAACCAGAAAAATCTCAAGAATATCATAGCAGTTGATGCGAATGCAAATTTATAAACCCCTCATATTGTCGTCATGTTTGCTTTGTACATTTATTAGTATAAAATTCAAGCAAGCAGATGTCTGGTGAAGCAACATCCTTCTTTC
>JAVLVB010001174.1:36852-57254 GCA_032876305.1 Orestias chungarensis
TTTTTTTTTTTTTTTTTTTTTTTTTTTTTGTCTTCCAGAAAATACAGCACTGTAACAACACTGGAGAAGCGGCAGCAGTACCACGATGACTTTTGTTCCGAGTACGATGAATACAGGGTTCTTCATGACAGGATCGGTGCCATCACTGAGATGTTTGTTCAGCTGGGGTCAAAGATCAACACTCTCACAGCGGGAACACAGGAATACAAGGTTCTTTCCGTACTGGGAGCCTGCAGAAGCTGCTCTGTTTAGTAAAATACCCCAAAACAAGATACAGCATGTGCAGGGCAGTAACCCTCTCTTGTTCTTTTTCTGTATCTTTTTCTTTTTTTAGCTCATGGAGGTCCAAATACTACAAAAATATCGAACATGCAAGAAAGTAAGACATTTCAAAAATGTTCCAACACTACACCTGCTCCTAACCCGCTTAATTGAAAATTCAATTAAGGTTTTGTGGATTTAATGTGAAATATTCTTTGATCAAACCCTAATCCTGACTCTTTTCCTGTATTTATTTGAAGAGGTTTCCTGGGTACCGGGAAGAGAAGATGCGGTGCGAGTACCTCCACAAAAAACTGTCACACATCAAAGGCCTGATCGCGGAATATGACCGAGCACAGGGACCAGTTTCCTAGTGCCGACACTCTACCCACACTGGGTTGCAACAGAGTGGACCAAAAGACTCCAGGTGGACCTTAAGACTGCCCAGCCAGGTCCGAAAGTTGATGAGACAACTCACTTTCCTCCACAGTGTTAATGGCAGTAAGGTTCCCTGTCAATACTGGGCCCAAGCTCTATAGTTCCAGCTCTATCTATGGCTGGAAGAGCTGGTTTCTGTTCTGCTGTAAAACATAACAGATTTAAAGAAAAGGCCAACAAATGTGATTCTTCCTGCCTAACTAATACTTTTTTTAAATTATATTTTTAAACTGGTTAAAACTTTGAAGTATTGATTTGTAAGTAATGAGGTGATGGTACAATCAATCATAGGGGTATAAAAAAAAAAGTATATTTAACAACAAACATTTGTTTGTGGATTTTGAAGATGGAACATATATCATGTAGTCATTTCTTACAATAAGAAGAAGCATGTTGACAAAAAATGTGATCATGCTAGTTATAGGTGCACTGTCGGGCTTTTAAAATGAATTAAATAGTTCTGGCAAAGTAATCATTCGATCTTATTTAAATTCATTAGAAAAACCAGCAGAGCTGAATCTTGATCATATATTCATCACTAAATTATGCGCGGATTGGCTAGAGAATAGTTGGAACATGTGATTTGAACTATAATCAAAATAAATTAATGCTTTTTTATGTCTTATTTCTCAGAAATGCCACAAAATGACTGTAGTTACAGCACTACTGTGGGGAAGTAGTAATATCGTCAAGTGTTTTTGTCAATATATCATTAATGAGGCTACTGCCATAATGTTTGCCAGATGGTTCGAGAATAACCCAAGTAATCCACAGATACGACGGATACAACACCAATAGGTCCTTAAATTATGTCTAATGAAGCATAATAGCACAGATTACACACTTGGTGGAATCTCTTCAATAATTTTACCTTTTTGGTAATGACAAGTTCATGAAATCTCCTATTTTTGAGAACCGTATCTTTCCTTAACAAATGTCCCTGTCAAGTATTTCCATAATTTTTCATTTGGATTCAAGTTTTGTTGTGTAACTGTGTCATTCTAGCTGCTTTGGATATTATTGTCTTGTAAACCTGTTTTTAAACATTTCTCTAGTAATTCTTTCTTCTGTTACTTGAAGTCTTTTAGTGTTAAGTCTCCAGATGCGATTCCAGTTCCACATAATGTTGCAGCCTGTTAGTTTGGTGTTTTTGAGGTGAACCATTTCTCCTCCCCACATGCTCAGCGTGTGATGAAATCCAGAAGCCACAGCTCTGCTCTCATTGGTTCATCCGAATGTTCTGCAGCAAAGTTTAAAGGGTTTTGAATGCATTCCTTCTTCGTTAGTGGAGTTTTATGCAGTAAGTAAATCTGGAAGCCATTGCAGAGACATACTGTTTAATGGAAAAAAACGTACCTACTAATTCTAGGTATTTATTATATAGTCTGTGGTTTTTGGACAAACCTTATTGTTTTTTGACGTCTTTGTCAGTAATTTTGCAAAGACAAGTTTATGGCTGATTTATGATTAATTTATCTTGTTTCAACTTCTGTACTATAGCTCAGATGGGGACCACTGTAAGATTCATGAGTGTAGAAATGTCCATAATCACCAGATGTATGGCTGCTTATTATGCTTATTCTGTGCCAATAAGAAACCCTTTTGTCAGATCTATTTATTCAAGTGGTGATACTCTGTCATCCCATTCTGTTACACATTACCTATTAAGGGACTTACATGTTTCATTTATACATATGTGTGGGTCAATTGGACAGATGCAGACAATAGGTGTAATCTTCGGTTATTATTAAAAACCCAATTGGAACCATATTGACCAAAAATAATATTGGCATGTTTAATACATTTGTCCACACTGTAAAACTGCTGGATTCAACATAGTGCTGTGCACTTTTAGTCAGTTTCACATAAATGTAGCCTACAGTGCCACGAGCTGCCTTTTCTATTATTAAATGATTATCAATGTATTAATCGCTCAAGTCTCTTGAGAAGAGGTTCACGTCTTTAGAAATACTGGTGTTCCCACTGTAGACAGATGATCATTTTATTGTCGAGTTGTACTGTGCTGTTAAGGCCATGACTAAGGTTAATATAAAGTCTGGTCTTAATGCTATAAAAACTATTAAATTAAGGTTGTTTTTTTTAGACAAATGTGAATAAAGTACGTACTTTAAAAGCTCCACATGAGGTTGGTTCTGCAGATTTTTCACTCCATCCTAACTGCTTGTGTTTCAGCTGGATGTAGGGACCAGTGAGAACACAAAAGGACGAGGATTTTAAATGCCAATATATGTCAAGGTACATCTAATATTCCGCAACCTGTTTTTTTGTTGTTTTTTCTTATAATTTCACCACAACAAGTTGTGGTTCTGATGTAGAAATAAGAACATTTGTGGTCGTCTTTGAGCCACAGTAGCAGTACTCAAACCTGTTGTCTTAAAAGTGGATTAAAACGGTTGAATGAAGTTAACGTTTGCTTTGACATGCACTGTATATGTCAAGACATTTTCAACTACCCTGGTTGCCTGCGTTGCACAATGCTTCTGGTTTATCCTGCATCGATTAACGTTCACAGATCATGTCTATAGATTTTTTTGTGCCCCCCCCCCCAAGTTACTCGTTAGCTGTGTATAAGTTGTCAGTTTGTTTATTTCTGTTTGTGCCATGTGCTTTAGTCTTAAATTCTTTTCATAATTTTTCTTCTTTGTGTCTGTGCGATAATCACAAACTGTACAGAATTTTCATTTATTGTACGATTCTGTCAGAACACTTTCAAAATGCAGGAATCTATAAAAATTGTATGTTTGTTTTCTTATGATGATGATGATGATTTCTTAGTACAGCAAATCTATTGCCAAATGCTTAGTGGCCAAATGTTAATTTATTTTACTCTGGTATGTTTGAAGGATTTGAGTAACAATAGTTGTTGTTTTTGAGCAAATTTTAACCAACAACAATGTAGCACTACTGGGAAAAAAAATAATCTGATCCTGCCATTTTGAAATACAAAGAACAAAACAAGAAAATTGAACTAAAACTTAACATGAGGAAAACTTAAATACATATCCGTAAAATTTATTGGTAATTGTCAGTGTTTTTTCTTTTCTTTTCACAACTATAGAAAGAAACAGTAGAATTTTTACAGTAGAATTAGGACACCCTTCAGCCCATTGTAAAACTATTTTCCCTAACAAGCTTACAAATATATACCTCTGCCATAAGTATCACAATTAATATCACCCGAGGGGGAAAGAAATGCCAACAAATCTGTGACAGTATCATTAAGACATGCATACCAAGTTTTAAAAACAGAACACGTATGTATCTTTTCTTTTTTCTTATCCCTTTTGCAAGAGCTACTACTGAAGGTGCCTTTTTTACTCAGACCCATTTGATTATAAAATTATTGAACCACCAGCAATCATTACAAATCCGTAGTTTGACACTGTTGCCACTTTCTGAAAGTGCTTCTTTTTTCTTTTTTTTTCTATTTAAATAATCTCAAAAGATGCCTTTTTAAATGCACAAACAATAGTCATAGGCATATTTGATAAGTTAAAGCAAGGATTTCCAGACTCGCTCTTAATTGGATTGAATACCTATTTGGACACTAATACAACACCAGGGCTAGCATGTGCTTTTAAAGTAACGGTCTAGATTTTGGTTTGAGCTCCACATTATTCCATCAAGGTGTGCTTTCATAGATTGCTGGTACTGGACATGACACACTGGTGGAAATGTGAACAAAAAAATATCAACTATATTATTACTGCATTTTATCTGATTGGAACAAATGTATTTATTGTTTTGTATGTCTTTAGATTTTTGGGGTATTATTTTGTGCATCACTTTGTCAAACTTTGCACAGCCAAACTAAACAATTGTGAAAGACACAATGAATTATACTGTATTTTTTTTTCAGTATCTGGATGAATATATGATTTCATTCTCTTTAAGAATATTCTACAACAAAATGTAACGTCATCTGGGTGAAACTGAGAATAAAAAGCTCCTTTTTTGTCTAAAGCGTCATGCTTCCTGTGGAGGGCAGTGTAGTTGCATTTATGAAATGATGGTGCATCGAACAAATTTAAAGACATTTGGTTGTTAACAGTATTTCCTTAATATTTACAACAGAAAATCTTAAATAAAAATGAGGTTTTGCACAGTTTTTCCACTTAATCAGTTAAAAATGTTCCCTTGGTAACCTCATTTAGTGTTTACAGTGAAAAGTCCAGCAGTCCTAACTGATAACTCTTCATTCACATCAATTAAGCAGCATTTTTAATCACAAATGAAATAGTACACCAACGGCAATGGGCCACAAATCTGCACTCCCATTATGTGGCCACGCATTCCATCTTAATCTTTTTGCCTGCAAGCAAAAGTATTACAATGATTGGATATCAGTTTTGTTTCTCATCGCCCTTTTTCCTTGAACTTTAAGCATTATTTCTCTAGAAGTTTACATAATTCTCAATTTTTATCGACTTGTTTTTCTGCTGTAAAAAAAACCAAACAAGCATTTCATTATTGATAAAACCAAGGTAACCGAGTGGCATCCTGCTGGAGAATCTTTTTGGGGGTCACAGAATCGCACAGTAGAAAAGTCTAGAAAATTCCTGTTAACCATTAGTCACCAAAGCAATTACATATTGCTGTATGTTCTGGACAAAACATCTTGCATAGTTCAGTTAGGTACAAACCTAATATATTGCAAAATTAGGAAAAGGGATAGATCACCAGTGACCTTCCAACAATCAGAAACAGAAACCATTTTCTAAAGCATATCAACAACCTTGCAATATAAAACGAGCCCTTACATTTTACATTATTCGAAAGACTATCAGTTAAAAAACGCCCAAAAAAAAGCTGATTTATATGTTGCTTATTTTTAATAGTTAGGAAATGTTTTTAAGTAAATCCATATTCTGCTATAAATCAACACAGCTACCACAGATATGTATGGATTTGCCTGTTCTTGGTAGCTTGTGTCATTCATTCAAACATAAATGCTAGATCCTTTTTTAACCTTTGGCCTAACTCTACCCTCGTTATCAGGGTTTGATCCTTAAAGTGGGCTGTGCAAGGGTTAGAATGCCGATCAGGGAAGATATCAGGCCACAAAATCCAACTACTCCTGAACTTGACTTGTAAATGCCCAGCCTATCTAAAGGAATGAAGATATCGCAGATGTTTTTCACAGTATCCAAGGCAGCAGTTGGCTCCGATCTCAGAGTCTCCAGTAGCAGGAAAACGAGGCCGTCTAGCTCAGGAATTGCGACTTCTGCAACTTCAGGACACTCATTGAGATGCTGGCTCATTTTGCATTTGAAACGCTCGTCTCTCCTTTTCTGTAGCATCAGCTGGAGTATTACATACAGGTCTCGGGTCAGATACATTACCAACGAGAAAAAGTAGTATCGAGAGGCACTGATGCTCCACCGTTCCTTGTCGATGCTGCGGATCAGACCCACATTTCTGGCCCACAGTACATTATCACAGACAAAGTAGAGGGCCCGGTTGATGTTGGCCACAGTGAGGCACAGGCAGAGCACTCGGTCCGCGAGCTGCATGCTTTGTTTAGCAGCCACAATGGAATTGGCCGCATTTCCCAGCCTGAGCACTGTGACAAAGGAGGCAGAAATTGAAGCATGCATGAGTCTCAATTAGTGAGTTTGTGTTTTGCTACAAGCATCCAATAGCCACACAACCTAACAAGTTTAGTTAGCAGTTCTGTAGTGCAACTGTAAAGGTCCACATTCATTTTGTGTGTTCATAAATTGTCTGAGGATGCTTGTTCCAAGTGGACGTTCCACCTAAAAGTTTTGGCTAAGAAATTCTAATAAAGTAATGTGTCCGAGTTATCAAGTCGGGCAAAGGTTTACGTTTGCGGCTCCGATGCAGAGGAGGCAATTATGCAGTGCATCGATACCACAACCCTCTGAGGCCCAGCTTTGGACATAGTAAGGCTCTACGGCAACAGAATAAGGAAATACTAAATATTTATGCCTGAACTCGCTACCAGGCATTTTTAACTTGTCTCAAGTCAGTCTTGTTACATTTGTGTTAAAGTGGAGAAACATTTAAAACCCATTTTGGTGAGACTTCAATGGCTGATTAAATTCTCTTTAGAGCAGCAGCGTAAGTGATGCGTGTTACAATCCAAAATAGTTTGGGATGACAACAAAAATTATTGTTCTAAATTGAAGTGTTTGCAAAGACAAAAAAACTGTAAAATATAAATCACGAGATTTAATATTAAGAAAACACTTTCTAATTTGTTTGATTTTAAAATAGTATAGCTTACTTTTAATATATGAGCTCGTAGCAATTGCTGGTAAAGACAGAATTGATACTCATTCAAAAAGTATCAATATTCGTACCAAAATCACATATCTCCCTTTTCTCTCTACAAGTGACCACAAAAGAAATAGGAACATTAGACTGTGAAGTGGAGCCCTGCAAATCCATATGAGGGGTTATTGCCTCCTAGGATAACCTTTGCGGATACAACTAACAAAGGTAGTTGGTCAAACCCTGGTCATGCATTTTGAAGACATACAAAATAAAATACAGGTCCAGATCTTCTTCTAAGTCATATGTTTGTCTGGAGAGATAAAAATAAATAGATCCTGCAACAATGATGGACAAAGAAAACCAAAAACACCAACTTAAATTAACTTTTGTCCTCTTCATGATGTGTGTTTTTGGTCCTCATCTCTGAAGCCATACATGCCAGTGTGGTTTCTTCCTGTTGGCCCTAACAGAGGAAGTCCTGCGCTTTTCAATATGACATGTGTGGGCGTAGAGTCTTCACAAATTCTGTCCCTGGTCATTAACACAACAGAGTCCTGACGCCCTCTCCAAAGGACATAATGTAAAATAAGAGTAATAAAACGTTTAGATTTATTTTATTTTATTTTTTTAATTCAAAAACCTTTTCCAATCCTGAGTCTCAGGAGGTTACAAAATTAAAAGCAATTCAACATTTTAAGAAGAATATTATGTTATATTTTAGTATACAGCTGCATTTCTTTTTTAAACCAATTATACTTACATTTCCTGCCAGAACTTAAATTACTTTCCAAACTTGTGAGTCTGGCCACCAGGTCTCTTCTCTCGGGCTTGTTTCGTAGGGAATATCTGGACAGGGAACACGCATACTGTGTAGCTCTGAAACACAAAACACAGGAAATGCCGTAGAAGGAAGCGATATTAACTGAACTTCATTAACTCCACCTATGCAGTGTTTGTAATAGAAAGCTGCACCTGAATATGCGGTCTCTGCCTTGGCTTTGGTTGGTGAATTTCACAACGGCGTCCATGATTAACAACATGGCGTCGGAACGGGCCGTTCTGCTCCGCTGCCAAGTTTTGGTTCAGTTCAAAACTTTACCTTAGTGCCTCGTCAGCACCGGTGGAGCTCATTTTGTAGCCGAAGAAAAATAAAAAACCAACACTCACAAAGGGGGAAAGGTCCACCGCCATTGCGTGTCTCGTTTCTATGAAGTTCAGCTGACCGGAAAGAAACGACACGCCGTATCAGCACGAGCGTTCACGGCAGCGGAACGCACGTCGGACACATTTTAGGGACGGACCATAGTTACAGTTACTATGTAAACCTCAAACATCATGGCGTGACACGTACCTATCTATCCTAAAACCAACAACTGACATTTAAAACTAGACATTTATATAAAAATATATTTTGAATTTTTCCCTTCTTTCTTTTTTCATTCCACCAGTGAATAAAAATGTCAACCAAAGTAATTTATTAGTCTGATTGACTTTAAACATTTGGATCGTTCTCTGTTTTGTTTTAAATGCTCTCTAATAATATTAAGTTAGCAAAAAAAGGTATTTCCCTAGGTCAAAAGCAAGAATATAGTAATAAAAAAAAGATGCAGCACAAAAATACTTAGCCTCTTAAGCCAGTCTTCATTATTAAGACAAAAAAAGCTAATGGATGTCAACATTATAAAAAAAATCGTTAGTACGCCACTGATGACATCTAAAAAAAGAAAATTATTGTAAATTTTTCATACTGTGAGTCACAAGCACAGACAAAAAAAGTCAAGAAACTAATTGAGTGTCTAAGAGGGCCTTGTTAGATAGATACACTGATAAACTTGAACTCTGCTCTCTTGTGTGAGATCTTTTCCAGCTATTTGGGGATTTCAGTCAATTTGTGACCGGATGTTTTAAATCCCAAATCTTTCACTGTCTCTTACTCTTTCCAGACCTTCTTCCGGACATATGCTTGGATAGACCTCTGCCTCCTTCTGTGTGTATAGCCTGTTGATTCATATTAATACTACAACTAATAATAACTTGTTCCTCTTTTTTTCTGTGTTTTCTAAAGTTTAGCAACCTTCTCTTGTCAATCTCTTGGTTGCCTGTTTTCTTCAACACTGTCTGTGAATATCTGGATGAAATGTGCAGAGGGCTTTCCAAAGCAAAGAAACTCACTGACTTGTTATGTAGACATGGATTACAAGCAAACAGATTGAATCGTAACATTTGTACTCCTGGAGATCTGCTTGTAAGTGTTACGACCAACATTTTTAGGTTTTTAACCAGTCACTTCGGTAGGTTCTCTTGTCATTATGATGTAAGAAATAATAAATAAATTGTGCAATTATACATGGCTTTGCATTACTAATATCCATAAAGTAACCCAATTGTATTACATTCATATATTCTATGAGAAATCCAACCGTTTTTAAGCATTTTGATAGTGAAAAGATGCTTTTGAACAGTAACTTGTTTGGAGGTGAAACGCATAACCACACTTTAGTAACATTTAAGCAAAAACCTGACCAAGCTTCAGGCATTCTTGTAGGACATACTTTATTTAGACATTGCCATGCCATTTTCTGCTGTGCATACAAGAAGCCTCACTTCTGCAAAGCTGCCTCATTTTCCATTTCCATTTATCCAATTTCGTGGGATGTTGACTTTACAATCTTTTTCCCATCATTTTTTTTATTTTTTATGTTTTTGGTCATCGTGTTTGAACAGTTCATTCAATTAAGGTGAAACGTTATTGCATATTCATTGAGAATGTAAAAGGCTGGCTCTGTTGACGATGCAGTTAATGTTGACATTGTTCTGAGTCACATACTGATAATGCATTGTGTGTTGTTATTGAACAGCAAACCTTGGTCAAGCCTGTTTAAAAACAGCAATCAACTGGTAGATTGAGTTTGCTTTTTGTCTTTTATTTCAGTGGAAAGGTTGTGTAGTGTGCAGAGGCGGGTGGGGGTTGGGGGGTTGATAAAATGCTTTTTGATAGAAAGTGGAACATTTTTGGAAGTGGTTGAGTATTTTATTTAAACTTTTTAACGGTTTTAAAAATAATTTTTCCAATTCTTGAACACAAAAAACAGAGCTATAAAAAAGGTCTTTGTGCTCTGAGCAATTTTCTTTCTATTCTTTTTTATTACCTCAGCAGTATTTCTTAAACTTCAATGTTTCAGACCATTAAATGAAAAAAATCATAATAAACACAAGTAAATTAACTGTGAGCAGTCTGTTTCGATTTCACCAAGGACAGCCAGAGCTGACAGATTTCAGACTCTGTATAGTGTGAAAAAGCAGTTTTAAGGCATACAGATTCTGGGGAACCACACTGAAAGTAATTATTCACAAATTAAGACACATATAATCGTATTGAAACTTCCTAGGAGTGGTTGGACAACAAAATTCTTCAATTTCCAACTCCAAATGTACATTGGAGACAATCGATGAGATTGAAAAAGAATGTAAAATATTATCTCCCGCGCTGAGCCTTAACTAAGGCAAGGCTTACTCACAACAACAACAAAAAACACATTTGCAGTGGCAAGGGTAGTGAAATGCAAAGCTTTTTTGCCTCATCAGTCAACATTAAAGCAAAGACGACAAGCAAGAATATTTTCCAATGAGTCATACATCAGGTCCATATAGCTGTATGCTGCCAAACCCTGAAGAAATCTACAGAAAACTCCAAATCTTTGACAGCCAGAGGATGAGTGATGAAGAACACAAAGTCACCGTCAATTTGGGGGGAAAGCTGTCAAATGCAGATGGGTAACTATTAACATTATTCTGAAGCATTTTAGGGTGTATAGGATTATCCGGCCACAGCAAAAGTACAGAGATTTTCAGTTAGGGTTTAAATTGTGATCATGGTCAGACTGGTGGTTTCTGACAAATCCACTGGATTGACTGACAGGTGTCAAATGAATTAAATGTCCAATTAAAAAATATATATTTTGTGATTACTTAGGTTATATTTGATATAAAACAGAAATTTTTGTGATCAACAAAATGCGGATATGACAAAGATTAACAGATCTGTAAGATTGGAATAAATGTACCAGTGTAAAAACAGAATGATATAAAAACTGTACCAATTAAAGAAAATAAATATTAAAATCAGATCTCCATCAAAATAAAAAAATCAGATAAATGCTAGTTGGGTTTTTTTATTGGTTGGTTGTTTTTTTCTGCAGAAGTATGTGTAAAAGAGTGAAGTGAACAGTTAAAACACTTGTCTCTTTGTGCATCTGAGAGCATGCGTATGCAATAGAATGCATATCTTAATAAAAATAAAAATAGATGTTTCAATTATAGGGAAACCTACTGATCAATACACATGCAAACATGCAACAGTAACATGCAGTAAACATGTACGCAGGCACGAAAAAAATGGTAGCTAGATAAGTGCTAATCCTTCGCTAACATTTTGACACAATGAGGAAAAGACATGCCAATACTTATAGATATCAGGTTTTGCTGTAATTTCCTATGTTATCAAATTCCATAGGAAATTACTGCGGATATTTTTGAATCTGACTATTAATCCAAGTGTTAATCTGTGTAGACCATGAGGTCACTTACGAGCTCTTAAAAACAAACAAAAAAACAAAACCCATATGCCATAAGAAATCCTAAATATTATATCTGATTTAAATGTAAACAATGTTTCTTATTGGACAAAACAACTAAAGAGGGAATTCACAAAGTCTTGTAATGTCCTCTGTCTTTGCAACTGTCTCCTGTTGCTTGTTTCTGCAAAGCGTTCACAAAGCTGATCGTTTTAAATACACACAGAGTCGAGATAAGCGCAAGGTAAGACATACTGGTAAAACTCTATTTAAAGAACTTATGAAATTTTTCTTTTTTTCTGAACTTCCAGTGTCTACATCACATAATTTCTACAAATTAAATTTTTCTGTGTCAGGTATCACGGCTCAGCCTTAAATACACTGGCAGGAGCTCCTCACTCATTACAATCATTAGGGCTTAACAACCAATCAGGGGCTAAAAGGAAGAGTCTGTTTGGCAGCTAAAAGTTCAAAACAGGCCTAAATTTCACAATGATAAAACTATCATTACAGTTTTTTTTGGTTATTAGAATTATGATGGAAGTGGATAAAATGTCTCCATCGATAATGACAGAAAGAGAGAAAGATGTGAAGAAAGTAACTGAGCTAACCAATAAAACATTTTTTTGAGAAAGGGAAAGGTGAGTTGAGTCAATTGGGAAGCAAGCTCTTACTACTTTGTTTTGCAGCACATGTTTGAATTTAATCAGAGAGAAGGAGGATGGATTTGAGTGTGCATGTTGGTGCATTTTCTTGTATGCATGGATAATTTTAAGTTTGCAAGCGTGACTTTTTATAGTTAAGTGTATGTGCAAAAGAGCAGCTGCATTACAAAAGAATGTGACCATGGAAGTTTGTTTTACTGTGCTTTTCAACTTTTCAATTTTCAACTCCGTGTTGACTTCATATGCATTTTACTATGAGAAGATAAAGTTTAAAAAAACTAAATATACTTTTCTTTTACCAAGGCTGAAACATTTATTCATTTTATGTGCAGTAATCCAGACAGCGCATTTTGTTACTTTCAAATCTTCACATCAAAAATATCATACATTTGTCCTAAGATATATGTCCATTCCATTTAATTAAAACTCTCACTGATGTTTTATTTACTGAGAAGGGGGAAAATATCTTTCATCATCTGCAGCCACACACAACTCTGTATGCAATCAAAAGGAGAAAAAATAGCTGTGAAAAAACAGATTTCTAACAGACTCCCAGGTGGGAACTGTAGGCAAAAATTAAAGAAGCAAAATCGCTGAAATGGGTTGATGTACAGCAGTGTTGACTTTAACCTGATTATGTTTTCTTCCCGCCTTATTGAATGTGTGTGTGTTTCTTGCTGCCCCCAGTCTATTTGCGAAATTATCCCTGACTTAACCAGATGTTTAACAATTTGTGGAAAATTGAAAAGAGCGTCTTGCATACCAACTTCTTACACAGCAAGCCATTGACTGAAATGCCAGATTACCAGTTTAAGAGAAAGTCTTAAGTTGACTAATTGTATTATTATTATTATTATTATTATTATTATTATTATTATTATTATTATTGTTAATGTGAGGCAGACAAAGATTTATTTTGTCTGCCTCAGCTAGAGTAGTAAACAACTGAAAAACCATCCAGGATCACCAAATAATGTCTATTTTAACTCTTATTGGCTGTAGTGTAGTTATCCATTGAGGTTAATTTAGTTCACAGTGTTCCACAAGGATCTATTCTTGCTCCTCTTTGGTTTAATTTTTACAAAATTAATCTTGCGTCTATGATTGGACAACAAGATATATCTTTTCTTATTCATTTGCTGATGGCAGACAGTTATATGTATATCTTGGTTAGTGTAGTACAGTTCAGTTTATTTAAAAGCTATTAACTTTAGGAGAGTCTTTTTGTTTATGGGTTCAACCAACTGGAATTTGTTGATGGTCCCTAAGCAAACCACCACGTTCTGTGGATAGTAGACGAGGTCTCGGTACCTAGCATGAAAAGCCTTTCCTGCCTGTAGTGCATCACAGACAGCATGTCTACAAAATATTGAGCTTGAAAATAAATTGGCTGTATGAGTAAAACCACTGTGAAAGTAAAATCGGACATTTGGAGCGAAGGAGAAACATCCAAACTTTCTTACAATCATACCGAGCCATATTCTTCCAACAGCCAAACCCATTTTTAATATGATTAGATTGTTACATGAAGGTTTGAGATGACATTGACTAATCAAATATATACTTACAGATTAAAATTTACACGTGTGGAAAACTTGACCACAAAGTTTTGTGGTATGTAGTTTTTGCTGTGTATCTTCAAAAAGACTAACACAGTATGTGGATTGGTTTGTTTTTTTGTCACACATGGATTTTGACCTCTTAATGATCAAGGAAATATTCTCAGCCATTTTGGTTTACAAGGTGGCTAAATGTATTCAAACACATTCTGACTGAGGCACAACATTTTTATATCCACACTTTTCATTTAGACATGCACAAAGAGGAGATCCTCAGTCATTTTATTTTACAAGATTACATAACTCAATTCACAACTCCACAATATGATTTATAAGTACAAAATGGTTATAACTGCAATTTGTGCCCATAGAAATGTGACCTACAATGAATTTGAGATGGCAGGTGAAAGCCAGATCACATTTGGCGGATGGTGAGGGTTTGTGAGCAGGAGAGCAGCATGAGACATGGCAGGACATGGAAAACAGAAAAATGATGATACTGTCCTCCGCTAACGCGGGAAAAGCTTAATTTGTCCTCTCTTTTGTGGTAAAGAAAGTCAGACATGTAATGCAGGTTTTTGCAAACCAAAAGCCTGATAATTATGTAAATCAAGCTTACCTTGCTGCATTAGGCTCTTCTGTCCAACAAAACCTGGTATTGTTTCCTGTTGCACCGTCCTTGGACAGACAGGGAAACTTCAGAAAAAACTTCAAAAAATTTGTATTTTTTTCAGCTAAGAAATTTGGAGATTTAGAAGGATCTTAACCATCTCCATTCAGTGCCGAATGCTGCTGCAAGGTATTCAACAAATACACAAAACAGTTATCAGATCACAGATGTTATATCACTTTCCTTTGGCAATCACTGCGTTTGTTCGTCCTACCATTTCCGTTTTTCAAACATGATATTTCACATTGAGACGAATAATATTCAAATGTTACATTTTTGAGTACTATGGCAAGTATTGATGAAAACAGTTAAACCAAATGCTTGGTTAAAAATGTAATTAAAAAAACTCACACATGTGAATTACATCCAAGAAACCCCATGTTCCAAACATGCGTTTTACACATTACAGGTTTATTTTCTAAATATAAAACATAACAACTCTGTTGCATTCATTTCTTATTCAGGATTAATTATTCTTATCCTGTTAAGCAGGCATTTCTTGACAATTAGCAAATGATAAAAATAACATCCTTGGTGATACCAGCATACATTTTTTACATGTAAACCTAACGTCACTTTCAAAAAATCATATTGTTGAAACAAATTCTTGCTGTTTCTATACATCATACAATAAAACAACAATATAAAAAAAATAAAAATAATAATTTCAACACATAAATGCATACAAAGCCGTTTATTTCTAGATCTGCAGACTTAAGGGCCAGGGGGAAAAAAAAATGTCACAGATTGTTAACAGTGTGGGAGGCTGTCTTGAAATCAGTAGACCAGAACCTCAAACATTTCATCTTCTTGCAGTCTCAGCCTCAACAAGAGTTAAAACAGTTAAGTCAGGCATCTCATCAGGAAGCTCACTTGGTGCCTTTCTTTTGTAGTGTTCCTGAGGATGGAGAATCTTGGCTGGTAATGCTTTGGTGTTCACCAGAGAAAGCGGGACTGTGTTACAGGGCAAAGTAGTGTTTGATTTTCACAGCTGTTATCTCCACTATCGAACACTGGAATGTTGGATTGATAAATGGATGGAAAGATGGATGTTCCATTAGCAAACCCAAGATAAAACGATTGTACGAAATGGTTGTGGATTTTAGATTACAAATTACATTATCTTCCCCTGGTCATATATTATTCAAGCTGCCTTTGGTTTTTTTAGACAAACATCTAAACAAGACAACATTTAGCGATAAGGACAGAAAACCTCCTCTATAATGGCAAAGACTTAACATGCCTCTCCAACCTTGGACGTTTAATATTTGATACCATTTGCAACTATCACAATGTTTCAACCTTGTGATTTCTTCAAGCCTAAGAAAGGAGAGGTTGGTAAAAGGAAAAGACAAGGCTATCTGTTGCTGAGCAGTGAAATGTTGCATACATGTAAGAAAATAATGACCACTGATTTTTATTTTGTAGGTAAAGAATATGTAGGTCCAATCAATACCCATGATTAAGATTACTTTTAAGATTACTTCATGAAAATATCCAAATGATCCAATGTGTTCAACAAGATTTAACATGTCAGCAGATGTCCTCACATATATATATATATATATTTGACCTTTAATCCCTCAGGAATGATCACTCTTTGTTTGACCACACATCCAATTTATCAGATCAAATACCATCTAAAGGGAAAGTACAATTCCTTGCAGCCTGTGTTAAACCAGAAAGAGGTTAAACACATAAAATCCTTTTTATTCCTGGTTTTAAGGCTTTCATATTTTGCAATTTATTTAACTAAAATATGGACAATCATACCTGTGTTTTTTGTCACGCACGTTCCATGGTATCTTTTGTATAAATAAATATCTGTACTAAGGATTTGACTGCCTATTAGGAATACATTTGCCGTATGAATTGGGTTTTTACTGACATGTGCATCTATTTCGATGTACCAGTGCACTTGAGTGATTTTTATTTTATTTCTATTTATTCATTTTTTTGTTCCTGGAAAATTTGGACGTTGAATGTTTAATATTTGTAAATCTAAAGGTTTTTTTTTGTTTTGTTTGTTTTCTTCTTTCTTTTTAGTTTGGTTTTGTTTTTAGAAATGAAAGCTAATGAAACTAAATATGAAAAATACTTCATCAACGCAAACAAAGAGTAAATAAAGCTCAGATGACAAGGAAAACGAGTTTAAATTTTACTGATCAGGCCTATAAATATGAATTGGAAATCAGCAATTAAAAGGAACAAAAGTGAGAAGTTGAGTGAGAAGGCAAATGTGTGGAACACATCAACACAGAGGTAAGCGAACAACATGAGAGTGAAGGTAAAAAAAAAAATTATTTATATATACCAGGTGAAACACTATTAACTTAATCAAATTACAATATAATCAAAAACTATTTTTCAATCCATATTTGTCTTTAAAGACACCAACTTGGTAATACTTATTAAATTTAAATCTTCAAGGCTAGTTTAGTCTGTACCTACCAATAATTATCTTGTTCCCTAAACAAAGCAAGCGTAAAGTGAGGTGGTGCTTTGACATTTTCATGTCTTCAGAATTTTATTAAAATTAGACAAAAAAAAAGAGTTAAAAAAAGGATGCTTAAGTATCTAATACTGACCTCGTAAAAGCAGATAAATGGTTCTTGATAAAACACATGAGAAGAATAAAGTGAGCATGAGAGGTTTCATGGTTTACCATCTTTTACTATCTTTTCCATTTTTTACAAGCTGAACAGAAAAAGCTCTTCCGTCCCACGTTTTGCATCCAATAAAAGGGAATGTGTGATCTTTCACTGTGTCTTAAAGTTTACATTGTTGACATCACACTGCCGGCTATCCTGAGGGTTCACTTGCTGCTGTCTAAATGTGATACACCAGTTACTAATGCAAAACACTGCATGTAAAAATTGAAAAGATACAAATTTCTTAGAGAAACACGTAAAAAGAAACTCAAATATATGTAAAGAGAAAAGGGTTCAAAACAGGTAACCCATATATGTTGCATCCTACTTATATTACTATATAATTTGCCTGATTTAATAAATGAGAATATTTTTTTATATTAATCTCAAACCCACAGAACACTCTTTGGGTATACTTGAAAAATGCTACAACAAAAGTAAAAATAATTGAACAGACTCTCTGAATGAGGTGCAATTATTTTATTTATTCAGAGAGTTATAAATACATCCTTCAGAGAGAGGGCTATCTATTAAACCTTCATAATTTTCTCTATTTGTTCTCATATTATATAGTGTGAGTCTGAGCCAAGACCAAAAGGAAGACTGTGACAAGGTTATATAACAATAACCAAAAAAGCACAAAAAATTTAGCGTTTTTCAAGCAGACAATAGAAAAACAGGCAAAGATTAGGACATATAACGGATGAGCTATTGGAGAACAATACAATCTGAGAACGATATACATATATGTGGTGCATGGTGACAATGGTTACAGGTAAGGCAGTCAGGAAATGAGGGCCAACAATGTCAGCCTGAAGGGAACTGTGGAAAGAAGACTAAATGACCACAGATGGAACAACAAAAAAAGGTGAATTACTGAAACCACTATAAGGAAACACTAACCTGTGGAAAATCCAAATGCACAAATAGAAGTAGATAACAAATTAAATCAAAAACACAAATGGGGGAAACAAACTAATATGAAAATAAAGATTTAAGAAATTAGATAGAAAAGAAAGATCAAAAAAGGAAGCCAAAATAAATCCAAGATTAAAGCAACCAACTCAGAAACACAGAACACAGAAATTGTAATACTTCAACTAAAAACTGGATCTAGTCACTTGTAACCTCAACTATTAGTCTAATACAACATTATCTGTGTTTATATATTCAATTCTGAACAACAAATGTTCACAGAATCAATAGGTAAATATGATAATAGCTATTACTGATCTCTCCCTCTCCCTCTGTCTATCTCTTTCTCTCTTTCTATCTATCTCTCTCTCCCTCTCTCTCTCTCTCGCTCTCCTAAAAATAATGATGAAGGCCTTTTATTCATGTCAGGATTCTGGGACTATTTTTGTTTTCCCCGGGGTTTGCATTGCATCACCTGTTTGTTTGTATTCTACCTTGGATATTTTTATGTTTTCATATTCTGTTGGTTGTTAGTTTGCTTTAGTTCATTTTCTTTTGTTCGATTTACGGCTGCAGCCTGTCACTAATCAGCCAGCAGTCACTTGTCAGGAATCCCACTGAACATTACTTCACTGCTGGATTCTCGTTTTTTGTTCCTGTCCCTCCCTGCTTCACTGTTTTTGTTTCCCTGTCCATTTCAGGCCCAGTTTTCCCTCAAGCCACTTGTAAGCTTTGTATTTATTTTTAATTAATGGTATGGTATGGTTATAATGGTTTATGGTATGTCCCCCAGTCCCACTGTTAAACAACAAGTGAGTAACTTTAACTCACACAACTGGGCTAATCCTCAAACAGATGTTGCTTAGTTACAAAAAACTGTAATAAAACAACAGTTTCTGTCTAATTGGCAGGACGCTCCTCTGACCAGTAACGTGATTTTCAAACAGGAAAAAAGAAAACTCTATTCATTTTCCAAATCAAAAATAAATCAAATTTAGAATATGTTTTAACGACATTTTACATATAATTACACAGAAATGTGGTTTAACTGTTAATTATACTATTTCTTTAAATGAAAAATTAAAAAGTAACACACACGGATGCAATAAACTTGGCCTTAATGCTTATCCACAAATTACCCTTTTATGTTTCAGTTATTTGCAGTGTTTGGGAGGCAAGGCCCCCCTGAATGGAGGTTATACATTCAGAAGTGTCACTCAGCAGTAAGAGGCTTATGACAAGAATCTCCCAGCGTTCCTGACCTTGTCACTAAAAATATGTCTGGGTGCTTCGGGTCACTTGTCAGCTTTCCCTTCTGAAATCCTGAGCATGTACCTGCAATCATGCTAGGTTTGGCGGTCTAGTAAGATCTGCAGACAACAGCACATTTGTGATGGGTATTAATAATAAATTGTAAGTAAAAGAAACTCACACACACTGTTTTAACAAACAAAATACTATTGTTAATATTTTCAAAATCTAAACAATGCAGTGAATTAACTTAAAATCTAACATGAAAACAATAAAACGTAAGCATCAATTAATATTTTTAGTTATACTTTATTTAAAGTGCCAAATGTTTCTGATTAAGTGGCACAGCTTAAGGGGCCTGTTGGGATTGGTTGCTATTGTAAAGTTCACTGTGGAAAAATGCCTTTTTTCAGTTCCGCATGTTCTGGTGGAAAATAAAATGCCCTAAAAAAACTTCACTCGTCATCGTGATACATATGGGCAACCTGGTACCATGGTAGAACACAAGATATTGGTTTTAAATGAACATATACAGTACCAATGCAGCTCTCTACTTGTGGATGGTGAGGGTCGTTAACCAGACAGTATATTAGTAATTGTGCGTGAAAGCCTTACACCCTGATGATGTACGTTCAGTATCCGACATCAATAAAGTGCTAACTGCAGCGATCATATCATTTTATCATTGCCAATTTCAGGTGAAAGGGTGGCTATATCAGATGCATTTTTTTTCCTTCTGTATATGTTTATTAAAATGATTTATTTCTGTGAAGAGAACCTTCTCTTATTCTCATTATAAACAACTTGTTGGCGCCTATGCAGAGCTTTGAGGAAAATGTTTTCCAACATTTTCTCAACAAGAGAAAAACCACTGAGATAATAAGTCAGTTTAAATTGTAATAAAAGTATTTAAAAATAGCTGACAACTTATGAAAGATTACACGTTAAATAAAATTTTGATTATTTTGTTTCAACTATTTAAGTATTTTAAAGGCATTTTTCTCATGACATTTTTTATTGAAAAAAAATGTAATATTCTGAAAGTATATTAAAGCATACAACAAAGTTTGCAAAGTAAAATTCAACACCATAAAAATTATATATATATATATATATATATATATATATATATATATATATATATATATATATATATATAT
>JAVLVB010001174.1:63777-93643 GCA_032876305.1 Orestias chungarensis
TTTTTTTTTTTTTTTTTTTTTTTTTTTTTTTTTTTTTTTTTTTTTTTTTTTTTTTTTTTTTTTTTTTTATTTCTTTTAAATTCAAAACTGATTTTATTGTTTCATTTTCTGATCTTTTTTCTTATGTAAAGCACTTTGAATTGTCTTGTACACGAAAATGTGCTATACAAATAAACTTGCCTTGCCTTGCCTTGCCTAAATCTAGCACTAAATTCACACCATAATCATACACCTGACATCTGACATGAGAAACGGCTCATGTCCTCATGGGAGCCAGGCTTTGGTCCCCATCAGGGGCAGTGAGTCCCACACAATGATAGTTATTTGTTCAAAAAATGTCCCCACAATGCAACACACACACACACCTCTATATCTCTTCTATTCTGTTCTACCTCTATTCTTTTCAGTACTACTTTTACTTTATTCTATTTCAGATCACCTTTAGGTTTGTTATATTTTTTTTCTTTTCTAGATCTCTTCTGTTCTAAAATATATTCTGCTTTAGCTCTATTCTAGTTCCAGTTCTTATAAGGACAATTTACAGAAACTAATTGACCTAAAAGTCCTGCTTTTGGAAGCTAGAGTATCCAAAAAGCACTCATCTATGCACAGGGAGAACATACAAACTCCGTATTTTTTTGCAGCCCAATTCAAAACTATTTCTACATTATGGTTATTATTGTGACCTTTTAAGTTGAACTACTGTTAATCATTTTTTTAGTTCTAAATCAACTGAGATGCCCTTGCATTTTTTTTTTTCTCTCATGTCACAGACAACTTTCAGCGTAGAGAACATGTAAATCCGTCTCCTGCTGTTGGGGTAGAACGTTTTGGATCTCACCTGCGGCAGTGACAGGATGAAGCTCATGCTCCACGCCACGCTCAGCATGATTTTGCTCCTCCTTTTGGCCTCGCTGATTCCCAGCGGATTGAGGATGGCCGACTGCCTGTCCAGGCTGATCACCACCGTCACAAAGGCGCAGGAGTACATCGCCACCAGCTTCATGAACATGAGCAGCCTGCAGGCGGCGTCGCCCGCCTGCCACTGGACCGTGATGTTCCACGCCGCGTCCACGGGCATCACGATGAACGTGACCAGCAGGTCCGCCACGGTCAGGTTCATGATGAGGATCCTGACGTGGGACTTGCGCTTTCCGCCTCTCCCCGCGGCCCACAGGACGGCCAGGTTGCACAGGGCGGACACTGCGCACAAGGTGAAGGTGATGATCACCCGGACTTTGGCCGCCGTGGAGAAAGTGGGCAGCTGGAGCGCGTTTCCATCAGCGCTCGTCTTACAGTCCAAGGTGGCTCCCTGACAGCTGCCGTTCACTGTCTGGTCCTGCAGCTGGTGGAACATGGCTCCGACTGATGGAAAAGGTTGCCTAGACTTTATCTTCGCACCCATGCATCTCAGACTGGATCCCAAAGTGAGAAGAATAAAAGAGGAAGATAAGGATTATGTGCCAAGTGATAGAAACAAGAAGAAAAGATGTAGGTTCTTAACAGCAGTGCAGAAGGTAAATCGGAATTCATTCTGTAGTCAATAACCCTTACAGCTGTATAAAAATGTTTATACAAGGCTTTATGAATGCATAATGTCAAAGAAGCAACATGTTAAAAAACCGACCCTTGCAACTCAACTTCATTTGAATATCTCGTGTTTCTGTTCTCAGGTAATCTAAATCATCAAAATGATAGTAATAATAACAAAATAACAATAAATGATGTTGTGTTTGATATGATTTCGATATGTCTCACCTGGATGTGCAGGAGCCGGCATAGGTGAGCTCACAGAGCGCCTTTCCTCTGCAGCCTCTGTTGCTTCAGCCAGTCGCTGTGACGCGCAGAGCGGCTGCTGCTGCTGCTGCTGGGATCGATCAGTTTCATCCACGCACGAATCCAAGGGGCTCATCTTTGGGGTTTTCTGCAGCACCCCAAATGCAATCTCAGGACATAAATGTATAAATTTACATAAATAAATAAAAACATATATAACATGGATTTTTACTTTTTGTTTGCTTGTTTTGTGAAACTCCAATGATGTATGTTTCACTGTCTGTGATCCTTTCAAAATAAATAATAAACAAACAAAACAAAAAAAATGGCAACAAGTCATCACACACACACAATGTGATTTAGATGAAATATTTCACCTGAGGTTCAAGTTAAATCCAAGGAATTTTCCAGACTTTGACACTCATTCTTTTTCTATTTTCTAATACGACGACTCTCACTGAAAATCTCACCCCAAGGTTTAGTGACTGACTGATTTACTTTAATAAAAAATGATGATTATCAAATCACTTTAGATCATCAGTGCATGGGCATCTACTCCAAAATCGACAAATGGTCGTTCTACTGTGCATTTATGTGTTTACTCTACTCACCGGAGCTAACTGTGAATTCATCGACACCTCACACATTCACAAGCAAGTCTTCACTTGAAAAATCTTGGTGGGCTTCAATGTTAGTAAAATAAACGTGTCAGTTGTTAGAGATAAAACCATGAACTCAATTTAAGCTTGTGTTTGTTCTCAGAGACGATTCCTTTAAATAAAGGAAAGTATAATTTTGGGCTTTAATTGACTCTCTAAAGAAATTGGGTTGTTTGTCTGTCTTTTGCGTTTAGGTCCACCAGACCTTGCACACGTGCGTTACATTACCTAATGTTATCGGCAGTGCAAGAGGATGGTTGCGATCATTAATTCTTTGCTTTAGTGTTAACCTATAGATGGTAACAGCAAACCTCCCTAGTACCCTGTGCACTCTTGTATTCAGCCTGGCCTTCAGACCCGTGTCGTTCATGTAATCTCTTATGCTCTCAAGCCTCTTCAACCTGCCAACAACAAACTTTCAAATTTTTTTTCCGGCACTGGTGAACGTCCTTCCCAACCACAGAGTCTACTTCTCTCCCCAGGTCTCCCGGTCTCCCACATCACCATCTAATATTATATTCACTTATATTCACTTCACTTCACTTCTTATCTCTGTAAACAAACTCACTTTGTTTGATTTCAATTATTCTTGGAGTCCTTCCGCTTGTGGATCAGAAGCATTAGTAAAACCATGACATACTCATATAAAAATTGGAGAAGCTGATGTAAGTCTATTTTCCTGGCGTGGATCTAGCTTTTTAAAAACACTTAATCAATTTTAAATAGGGTCAAGGTCTGGTGTATTCCAGAAACTTTATGTATGCCTGTCTTTTCAATTACATTATTAGTTTCGGGTCATTGTGTTGTTGGGACTTTGTCCAAAATTTCAAGTATTAATTTTAAAGGGAATTTAAATTTGGAGGTAATCCCCCATCATGTTGTTTCCACCCAGTTTGTGAAACCGCCTTAAATGGACCAACATCATAATGCTACCACCACCATGCTTGACAGCTGGATTCTTCTGCGGTTCTCAAACATCCTAAGGATGTGTCAGACAGTTTAAACCTGTGTCTCAGTTGTTCAGATTGAACAGGGTAATGCATCTGTACAGACATGTTAAGTGAATGCAACTTTGGATGGATCAAGCAGAATGACGTTGGGCTTTTGGTATATGTCATTCTCAAACTGAATTGACTGGAGTTGAAATGATCTTTACGTACTCAAAACTCAACAATCATACCAAAAAACAAGCCAAACAAAAAACAAGTGTTTTTAAAGAAACTGATTTTATGTGCTTATTAACATACTTACATTGTGTCCATGAATAATAATTGTATAAACATGTCCTAGCTCTTCAACTATAAAAAGGCATATGAACGTGATATGAAATGTCTGATTCTTTAGAACAAAACAGTAAAAAAAATTCACTTCAGAAAAATGTAGTTGATCACCAACGCTTTTTAAATATACCGTAGTAGACATGGCTCACAATGCAGGGTGAAATAGTCTGAGAGGTGTGCATTGTTTGGCAGCAGGGTTGAAAGTGACGAGTGATGATGTTAGATTTCTTCTCTGATGCCTAAATCTAGCTCGATAAAAAGGACTAAGCCACCCTTGCAGGAATAATCAGATCAGCATATGATCAAAAATCTAAAACACAGTAAAATGGCAGATCTGATTTCTTTAACTGAAATAACTTTGGAGCTTTTCTGTTTTGATGCGCTATCTCTGTGGGTTTCCTTAGATATTTGCAGACACTGTAATTATATTCATTTTTTAAGGAATTTTATTTTATTATCTTTATTAACTTTAAAATCTACAAAGGATCATTGAGAACTACCTAAAAACATGCTTTTGTTCATTCAAACGTAGTTTGAATGCTTGTAGAATCATAGAAGGAGGAATAAAAAGTGAAATCGTGCTGGTTTTTTGGGGGCTTTCTTAAAATATTTTTTATTTTGTTCGGGCCATTGTAAGAAAAGGAGAAGATAATCAAGGAATTTTAGTATTTGCAGCAGCAAAGGAATAATCCAGTTCAAATATGTTCATGGCATCTGTTCCCTTTTATAGAACATGCTTGTGGGTGTCTATGATTATAAAAGACATCTAAAGGTGCCCTAGTTGTTAGTGGTTTACAGTTATTTAACAAGGAATTACAGCAGGAGCTTTATCGATCCGAACAGTAGTGGATACACACACAAGAAGTAGAAGGCTTGAGAGGACATTCAAAAAATCAAAACAGGTTCTTACGGACAACAGTACAAAAAATCCGTTTGGATTTAGACTGGAATCGAGTTCTTGTCTAGTTTTTATTGTTGTGTTTTCTTCCTGTTTTTATTTCATTTTTTTTTAAACATTTGCAATCTCTGACCAAAATGTTTGCTTTGATTCACTCAGTTAATTATCTACTATGCAATATATCACAAGATAGCCTCCAGAAGAAATGTACAGAAGCACTTGAATAGATTGATAATTTGCTTTTCAGCCAACAGAATGCCAGACCAGGTGGGGTTATTATGGAGAGAAGAACACTAAGAGAAAGCAAAAGATTAACAAGGTGGAAATAACGGTAACTAAAGCAGATTGGACAAAGGAAGAAAGTAGCAGAGAGAGACGTGGTCAGATCCTCCTCCAGCAGTCTAGGCCTATAGCAGCATAACTATAGAAATAACTTAACCCTAGCCTAACCCTTTAGAGTGAGACATGAAGAAGGTAGAGCAAAGGAGAACCGCCTGTCAAGACTGAGTTCTTCCCCCAAAAACATTTTACTTCTTCCATTGTTACGATAATATTATTTTGATGATGGTTTAGCTTCACTTTGTCAAATACAATGAGTTAACCCTTTGAAAGAATCTTTCAAAGACCCGATGCTTTTGTTGTCACTTTGATTTTGTCATGAAACAATTTATTAACTTCTCCACATTCCTACTTCTGAAGTCTTATCTTCATTCTCTTCACCAGCAACAATATGCATGACAGATAATGAATGGCATGTCACTTTGTTTATCACATTTCTGAATTACCATGTTTATTTATGAGCTTGCTAACGGGATAGTCCTTCCTATGATTATGTTCAGTTTCCTGATGAGCAACGTAGATTGATGATCCCGCATTAATCTAAGTTTACAACGATCACAAGTGATGCATTAAATAAGAATCACCCAGGTGTAATCATTTTCTTGTAGCTTTCAAATCTGACACATTTATAGGTGAACCACAGATGTTTTCTATCCAGTGTTAATCTCCTGAAGAATATTTTCCAGAAACCAGAATATCACTTTGAACTATTTCATTTTATGACTTTAAGTAGATTAAGATGTTCAATGCTTAGTTGGTTACATAAAAAACTTAAATTTTCATTTTACCAATAATGCAAATCTATATATTAATATACTACATCATCTTGCAATATAGGTCTGTTGCTTGTTACCTACATGTAAAATGTTCTTGGCCCTGTTTACCCGTATAACTGGATAATGTTCTGTGTTTATCCACACAGGTGTCTGAGTTTAGCCTTTTGTATACCTCTGTTAGTCACTGTAGATACCTGGATTTATCATAAAAGAAAATGAACAGATTGAACAATGGGTCAGATCTAACCCGAGTTCCAGGAAAACCATAAATGGAGGCTAATTTAGTTCTCAAGGTGAATTTATTTGAAAAAAAAAGCCATTCTTGAAGTACAATCAAAACATGGAGGACATTTGTGTCTAAAAATGCAAGAAAAGTCAGTCTTGCAAAAAAAAAAAGGGTTGTTGCATAGTGAACATAGGTAAAACTTAATTGAGATGTCATGGTAAAATAGAAACAAGCAGTGCCAAATGGAGGTTCTTTTCATTGACTATTCTTGTTTCCAGAGTGCCAACATTCGGATGCCACATCAGCACATCTTCAAGTGGCTAATCACACATCTCTGTGAATTTCATGTCAGTGGACTTTTGGAAACATTCAAGCTGAGAAAAGAAGAACCTTATTCTGGGATATAGGGAAACTGTTCAATTTCTAAGCTTAAAAGTTGACAAATAATATACACAATATTTAGATTTGGATGTTATTTTCAAGCATACACCATCAACTCAAGCATCAGTAAATCAGAGTATAAATTATGCCAAATACTTTAAAATGTATAACATACAGTTTCATATATAACCTTAAATTGTATATATAAAGCAAAGAGAACACATGTTTTTCTTTACTCCTTTGTATTTCTTTCATACAACTATACGTGACATATTGTCTAATATAACACTTCATGATATTACATTTTATCATATTTTCTTTTTCGGGATCTAAACGTACAAATATTTGTGTTGAGTCATTCATGTTTTCATGCACAGAAATTTTCTTCATTTATTTATTTTTTATTATTAATCATTTGTTCTTTGCTTGGAGGTAACCTATAGGCAATGTCTAAATACTCTTCATGATTAATCTGATTTCTGCTTTTGAGCAATTCTCTGCTTCCTGTCCATCGCACCCTCGTTATCTAACTCTTCGTGGTGTTTCAACTACATTTGTAAGTGGAAGCTTCGTTTGGTGGGATAAAATAAAATAAGTCTAACATATTTGATTGTTTTTGTTCAAATGAAATGTTTTTGGGACATTTTCAACAGTTGTAAATAACCTTGTAAATGTACTTATAAAGCAAGCAATGACAGAAACGCTGAACATGAGTGAAATATGCAACAGGTTAAATATTTTTATCTTAATCAGGGGTCTAGTGAAATTCTGCCTGCCATATGTTGTAGAGGAGGATCAAGATGCAGTGAGGAGACAGGGAGAGTTACTCGAAAAGATTAGAGTCTAAACATGCAAAAGAAAAAAGGCAGCATGAAGAAACGGCTAGAAATCAGGTGTGCAGAGGCAGGATAAGTAACAGCAAGAGGATCCAACAAGAAACTCAATGGAAGAGACGCTGTATAGTGGAAGGAGTAATTAGTGTAGAACAAACATTTGACTGACTACTAACAGGCTACAGCTATGAGGGGAACGAGAGGCTGAGAGCTGATTTGGGTTGACTAAGAAAAAAGACTCAAGAAGAACAAAATAAACGATGTAGAAACACAAATCTCTCCGAAAAAGAACTTTTATCAACAAAATGCATGAATCTGCTAAATATTCAGGACTCACAAAATAAAATAAAAAACAAACAAAAAAACTGTCTGAGAGATGCCTGCAGTACTGTCAATTAACTGAAGAGTTTGGGGGCTGAAGTGTTAAAAGCCTCATCTCTATTCTGCTTTTACCGTGTCCTCAGCAAGTTCAGGAGCAGCTGGTCAGAAACACAACAAAGCAAAGCAGAGCACAGAAAGGCAGTTGCTCAGGGAGGGGAGGCAGGGCAGAGCAAGAAAAGCAAATTTAATAATTTTCTAATTAACTCTAAAATGACCCATCTGGATTTAAAGGGTAGGATATGTAATGAGTCAGATTTCCTTTTCTCAGTGTTCCAGCTAAAAGTAGCTTTGAGACTTCTGTGTCATATGAAAATAAGGCAATAGTGACTGGCAAATTCCAACATTAAAAGACATTGATCATGTCAAGTTGTAAAGAAGGCCTGACTTTCTTTTAGAAAGTTCTATTTTTTTGACAGGCTGTTTTCATCTTTGCCAACTGCCTCGGGAAAAAAACTGATTGGGTTTTTACTGCTGCAGTGATCTGATCAAACTGTTATCCATCAAAATTGAAGCAGACAGTTGTAAACCAAGAAGTTAAACCATATATGTGGGACAAACATTGCCCACATGAAATGCTTAGCTAAGTGACAAGCTAATTTTCAGAAATACAGTAGAAGTAAATGACTTAAGAGATAAAAAAAAAAAAAAAGAAAAAACATGAGCAGGCAAATTCAAATTCAAATAAAAAATTCATCCCAAGTCTCCTAATGGAAGGCTTGCCGAAATACATTAGGTGTTTCGGTTATTAGAGATGATTGTTTCCCTTTAGCTTTGAAACAAATCAAGTACTTCTTTAAAATGCTCAGATTATTAACATAACAAATAGCAATGCTGAAATTAATATTGAAATAAAGATATTAATGTTGCCAGGCAGATCTTCTAACCACCACCACTATGCCACACAGATAAAACATATTATGGATTTGATTTGGGTTTAGAGATTTATGAAATATAGAAAATGTCAGAAATATCAGAAACAAAAGGACGTGTAATGAGTTTAAAATGTCATCAACACACTAAAGTGCAGCGCAGTGTCATTTCATAATTTTTTTCACCATTTTGCTCATTCATTTAATCATTTATCATTTCATAAATGACCCAGCACAAGGTTCCTCCAACTAACCCTGTACGTCTTAAAATAATAAACCTGTGTGAGAGAAATCCTTTTAGCCTCTTGCACTGGCACGGGTAAGAAAAGGGAGATAAATTAAAATTAGAATCGGGGTGACCAGGGATTAAAATCCCGCTTTTCACCCTCATTTGCAAACTCTGTTTAGCCTCAAAGAACCTCTGCAGATTGGACTATTTTACAGCATATTTTACCAGCAGTAATTTACAAAGTCTGTCCAGTTACTGAGAAGAAAATCTGCCCTTTGTTGCCTATAGCAACAATGAAGCTTTCAGATGATTGAGTCTATGAATGTTGTTGACAATTTTAACATATAGACATCATTGATTTATTAAGTAGCAGAGGAAGACAGATGCTTGTCTCCGACAGAAATCTTTGATTCATTTTTACGATGCTTGTGTTAAATGGTTCATCATTTCCTAATGACTTTGTTTTTGCAGCACTCTTCGTTTGATGGAAAGAGTTTGGAAATTGTGACAGATCAAGAAGCATCAAGAAGTCTTCTGCCATGTACGGATTAATAAAATGTGTTTTAATGTGTGAAGTAAAAATGATGAACGCATGTGAATACTAAACATGCACTCATGTAGGATGGTTGTCTGATTCTGATTTGTTTCCACTTCTGATTAACTTGGTTGCAAATGAAATTGTGGTTTTCACCCTCCACATGTATGGTTTTGTGATTTATTTTTTTATAATTTTCTAATAAAAAACCAACAAATTGGATGTCGGGGTGGCGTTTCTTAAAGTAAGTCACCAACATTCAAATAAATTGCTGTAATTAAATCACAGTGTGCAATACATTCGTACTTACACCATATTCCTTTTGCTGGTTATAATGAAATGTGTTTTAACACATTAAATATGTAAATTTACACAATTCTACTGAGCAGTTTTGTCAATATTAAATTATCCCTGTTGTATTTTCTTTCTATAGGAAACAGGACAGTGTATATGTTGGATTCACTGTTATGCTTCAGCAGATAAAGTGACACATTCATCTCAATCAGATGTTTCTGAGAGGTCTGCAGGAGCATATTTATGTGAAGATAAATGCTTTTATGCACACCGAAGTGAGATAGGACCACAAGTGGACCCTCGGGTCTCATACTGTGACGCACGCTGTGGCACTCCAAGAAGATGAATTAGAAAAGGTTTTTTTTATTCTGATTCACAGCTTTGATTTTTAACAATTTCGTGGAGTTCATGTAAAGTAAATTTCTTTTGAAAGGCCCTTCGGTCAACTCTTGTTGTTTTAAGTATTATAAATAAACACATTAGACATTGACGTTTTCAAAGTAATGGGATTTTAGGCTAGTTACTGCTCAACCGTCCCTGCTAGCACAAGACAATTAGAACCTTTTGTACAAATTGTCTATAGCTGAGTTTGTGACAAGAAAGATAATTTGGGGCAACATAATAAAATGAACTCCACAATGTTTAATAACAGCAAGACTCCAATAAATTACTTCCTCCTGAATTGGTGAGAAAAGAAATATTTTGCTTTTCAGACCAATTCAGCTGCATTTATCACAGGCAGTTTGCTGGCTATTAGCAGAACTCAATATAATGCAAACACTATTTGAATGGTAACAGAGAAATTGGTTCTTTCAATGTTCCTGTTGAATTTGCTGATGGAACACCAGCTTTGATCTTTTGTTCATATGCTTTACGATGGACCCAGGCGTCGCTACATGTCTGCAATTAGCATTGCCGTAATGCAAGCACTGGGATCTTCTAAGTGTTCTGGTTTGATCTTTGATGAAATGGATGTGAAGTGTGTCCAATATGCACTCAGGTGGAGAAAGAAAAAAAGAGAAGATACTAAAAGAAAACACCACATTTAGATTTCAATGTCTAAACATTAGCATTTACGAAGGTCTGCTGGTACAAAGTATGTGTTTTTCTTTGAACCAAAATACAGTATATCTGAGGGCCGTTGATAAATTACTCAAACCCATAATTGCATATTCAAATAATTAAAGCCAGAATTTGTATGGCATTTGATAATATCTAAGAGATCTTTGTCATAACATGGACAAATATATTGTGTGTTTCTTTAATAAGGATTCATTTACTAGGATTTGATAGATAATGCCTGTTAACCAGTTATGTTCTGCAAAGTAAAACAAACGAAAACCGATAAAACAAAAACTAAACCACTGATTCCACAGACTACTACCGCAGGGTGTTATATTATTTAAAATAAAACTTTATGAATAAAATGTTTAATAAATAAAACTGTTTTGATTCTCACTCGGGGAAGTTACTGACAGGGTATGGAGTTTCCAGAAAGTTTACTCGAACAAGAGAAGCACTATTTTATTACAACAAGTAAAAAAAAAAGTGCACTGTGTCATAATCTGTCCTGTTCTTGTAATGCTTTTTTCTTCTCTCTTTGGTTTAGTCCTTTGCTTGATTATCGTCTTATAGGCACCTGTGCTCCTGCAGCAGCTACATCTTTTCACCTTCACCGCTGCCTACCTAGGCCGCTGCTCTCCACTCACTCTTTGTGAGATTGCCTGCTGACAATCTCTGTTTTCGAATGCTCATTAATGGAATGAGCTAATTAATTAATTCAAAGGCTAATTAATTGAATATTGTATCATAGATCTCTAGACAACTTTCTCTTTTGAGGCTATACCAGCCTTCTGTTAAGTGTTGGAACCTCCTCACCTCACTGACCCAGCCCACTATCTTGGGATAGTCCATTCTCTGTGAAGATCATCCTAAGCTCTTCTATCCTTCGGGTGATCCTTCCCTTTAAAGCAGTTTATTCAGGTAAGTCAAAAGTAGGGATCTAATAGTTATAAGGTGATGGCTCTAGAGGACTGGACTCTGGCACCCCTTGATTATATGAAAGACATTTTGAGACGCTTAGAGACTTAAAAAAGAGCATAAAGCTCAAAGATTCAACAAATTTTGAAGGCAAATTATCTTTCTTGAGTAAAACAGATATGTTTTAGGAGAGAGATTTGATTGTATTGTTAACAAGTGGAATAACCCCCTAAAAGGCTGGTCCTTTTACAGGAATTCCTTTACAGGAAACCTGCAGGAGCTTGCTTTTTGTGGAGTGTTTTAGGTTGACATGTTAAGATTGTCATTTGAACGTCTATGGAAATGGAAAAGTAAAGACTCTTCTTCCTCCTCTTTTCAGTATTCCAGAGACTAGAAGTGGTCTCACCTCGGGCCAGCAGCTCAGTCACATTTATGATTGCCGTTTCAAAGACAATTTTCTTCCATGGCTCGAAGCAGAATAAGATTCGAACACTAACAACATGACAGATGCATACAAAACAGTTTGTGGTCTCTAGGATTGCTAAAATGATGTTTTCCTTGTGGAAAAACTGAAAAGGAAGTGAGGAAAAATGTGGACAGATGTGTTTCTCTTCAACCTTTGTCCTCTCTCCAAAGATCATGTTTATTGTGCAGCATCGGAATTAGCTTCAGTGCTGTATTTGTTCTCTGTAGTATTATTAAAAAATGTATTAAAAACATCTTGGATATTTGATGATACTGTAATAAGTCTCTAAAATGGCAATCCTAGTTTTTTTTCAGTCTTTTCTGGGATTTTTTGACAATGTACTTTGCACATAATTTGGTTTGTTTTCCTATTTTCTGCAGGAAAAGAATCAGACTTTTGAAATAGGAAATAACAAATTTGAAATCTACAATAATCTTCTTTGTTTTGTTCACATTTAAAATAACAAGATTGTCCCCACACCAGGCTATAGAGCCGTCCTCCAGCTCTTTGTACTCTGATACTTGTCAATTTCTTATTGACCTGATGCTTAAAGAGACATTTGAGTTATCCTTCAGACAACAGGACGCAAGTCTGAGATGTCAGAGGGAAAAGAAAGGGGGAGAGTACAGTCCCCTGTGGTGCTCCCATGATTCTGACCTCCTGGATGGACAAACAATCTTTCACTTTTTTTGCCTGTTTGTCAGACAGTCATTGATCCAGCCACACATAAATAACACAAATAGTAGTTCAACAAAGTACCCAGATTTTTCATTAACCTGTGAAAACCTTGAATATCTTTCAAAACAGACATCAAGCCAAATTAGTTTTATTCAAATTCACAGTGGGGAGAAAATTGAGGTAAACCTCCAAAGTTCAGTGTTACCATTTTTCTCAGATTACCTTGTTTAAGGTTAATATACTTTTTTAGTTTAATTAATGTAGGACTTTTTCACATTTTTATCAACGGTGCTAATAATTAGTGATAGTAATAATTCACTTCACTGAGCGCCTTGTTCGTAAACTCTGAACTTTAAGTACATTTTTATTTTCTCTCTTTTTTTTAGATGAATGGTTAAAATAAAATCCCCACTAACACTATTCACATTACTGTTGATATCAAAATCAGTGGCGCAACATCAGAACGTATTCAGGGTGACGCTCAACACTGTGTAAAAGTGACTCAACAAGTTGAAAGAGATTCGATTTTTTCAATATTAAAACAAAATTAGTTTTACAAGACACTTTTGTGCCCAAAGAAAACTCAAAATTAAAAGGAGCTTACTTCTATTACATTTACTTATGTTTTTGAGAGGTGGTATCGTTTCATTTCAAGAGACAACCCAATCAAATTTGCTCATTAAATATAAAACCTTTTTCTTTAAACGTGTTCTTCCTGTAGCTTTTGTAACGTTGTCCTCAGTAACACAAGTTACTTTTTTTTCTTAATGAAAAACATAAAGTAAACCTTAAATTTAATCCTTTATAAGGGTGTGCGTTAACACAATTCAAAAACGGAGGAAAAGCTTTAGAAAAGCAACTATTGGTCATCAACCTATAAATTATCCTGAATGAGGCCATATCGGAAATAAAGAAAATAATAATAATAGAAGACTGTTAGTGTGGAAGATTATTCAACCATTAAAAACATTTACAAGACTTTTCAGTTTTCTCAGCAGTGGAAATCCAAGCAAAGCCAGTCCGGGTCAAACTCTACAATTCTCGGTTAAGCCTTATCAGTCCCATCATTGTGTCTAGAAAAAACAGGACGTTCAAACTCTAGTCTTTAAAAACCAGCCTGCAACAATTTTACATGTGTCCCTGATCCAGAATACTAAAACAAATTGCAAAACTATTTTTTGGATTAAGGATACTTCTAAAAGTTACAAGATACTGAGGACAAGAGAAAAAATAAATATGAATGCATTACTTTTGTTTGCAAAGTTAAATTTCTGCAACAAAGGTCTTAGCATAAATGAGACGGAAGGCAAAATATTCTTGGCTTTACTGACTGTGTTGTATTTATTTTAAGGCAAGGCACATAATTTTAACAAAAATAATAATGGCACCCTTTGTCTGATCTTTAATAGTAATACAAACACAGTTGCTTTCAACACCATGCAGCTTTACTGTGCAAATTAAAGTAAAATATGAGTTTCTTTAAATATTTCATTTTATTCAGCTCTAAAATAGATTGCTAAAAACCATTATGTCTGCCACTTCAGGGTATTTTTAACAAATCTGACAGGAGTAAGAGGTATTTTCAGAGTTTTAAAAAACACCCACACCCCCAAAAAAAACATTGGTCCCAGCACAGAGCTGTATTTCTACATGTTGGTGTTTGTTTCACAACAATTTGTTTCAGCGGTTTCCACAAAAAACCTATTTAACTTGTAAAGCACAGCCCGGAGCTACACAGACAACCATTTCAACAGCTGTGAAAAAAAACAGGAAATCTCTGCATACATACACTAACAGATCAGTGATTGGCGATGACAGGTAGAATTAAACCATCCTGTGCTGTTATTGCAGAAGAAAATAGGTCTGAAAAGAAAATTCCTATACAAAAACAAATGGGTAATTAACAATTGCATTCCTCCAAAGCAAAACATTAAAAAAAAAACTTGTTTTTATTTTTTGTATTTCTTTCAGAAGACAATTGGAAACTTTAACATTTAAGCCTTAACATGAAAGGTATTGAGATGTTGTTTTTTTTTTGCCACCAAGCATGGGACTACTCACAGTTCTACCTTTGCTCTAAACCTGTTTGTGACATTTGTCACTTTAACCATAAGATAATTTTATTTTGCGTTGGCTCATGCTGTGATCTGGCCGCAGCTGCACGTCCCTTTACTAATTTCATGCACACAAAGGCATCAGCTGGTCGTTTTTTTTTTCTTCTCATTCATCTGATTATTTTTACTAATGGACTAGGGACAAAACCGCTAAATAAATGTAATTAAATAAAAGCTTGTCTCCCTAATTTTTAATTTGAGAATATCCTACTGAATTAAAACAAACACATGTAATTGGAATTATAAAATTGCTATTAGAATACTCTTACCCCCATTTTTGGATAATTATTTGGTTTTCATCAGACTTAATGGTTGTGTTTATTCTATAATAAACTACTTATTTTTTTTCCATAACCTTTGCGCAACCCTCATCAACTACATTTCCTGTGCAAATGTCACGACATCACAAACAGTATGCCAAGGCTGGGGTTTGTTTCATGGCATAAAACTCTCGAATAGATATTGAACTGTAGTTATTAAGGAAGATGAATGTTATGTAGGTGTGAAGAGAACCTTATTCGAGTGCAAGGTGAATGCCACGGGTAAATGAATAATTTTTATTTGACTGAATAAGTGAATAAGTTGAAGTATTTTAAAACGGTCTTGACAGCCTAATTTTTTGTGGTTGCAAAATGCAGGATTTCATTTATCCACTGATTAACTGATAGAAGGTGATAGTAAGTGGGTTCAAGCTGCAAGTATTATTCTAAAGAGTTATGGGACATGCACCTGTCAGCATCCATCTTTCCACTGTACTTCCACATTTTTATAACTCACTGTAATGTTAACTTGAAAAGAAGTCATATATGATGCACAACTATTTCTGCTTTGATTCATGAATTTATCATCATTTATCATCATTATTATCTGCTGGCTTAATTTATAGTTTTGTGATTTCTTATGACAAAACATTTGAGAATTCCACATAGTAGGCATTTCAAGAAAACAAAAAAGATGAATAAGTAAACCTTTTATTTTTCATTATACACAAACAGACAAGATTTGAAATTTCACCCAAGAATAACTTCCCCCTTAAACTATTCTGTAAAGCGCCATATCTTATATGATATCAACCACTTATTACACACACAATCCACGAAACATTAATGCTTTGTAACTTTACTAGGTAATCCTCAGTGGAGTCTAAGTGCATGTCTTTGTTTTCTGTTGTTTTGTTCTAAGACAAATTAAATAAAAGTCTTTCTATTCCATAGTAGGACATAGTATTGTGAAACCTGTGTTTAAGTTTAAGTGCTACATTCACAATTGTTTGGATGATAAATCCTTTGACTAAACGTTACATCCTATTACAGTTTTCTGACAGACTGTCTTTCTTTTTAATATCTAAATTGTATGTGAATATTCTGTTTTATGTATATATGAACGCATATACAGATACTCAGAGAATCAGAGAAATTTTCAATGCAAATAAGAAAATTCTAATCTGTGGTTTGTTTTATCCATTGTGCTTTGAGATGGAATGGCTTTAACTCTGCTAACAGCCATGTTTTGTTGTTTTTTTTCCGTCCCAAGTGCCTGAGTGGCTTCTATAAAATGCCAAAAATGTGTGCATGTAGGAACATTCAACCCACTGTGTGCGTTTTACCATTTTTGAACATTGACTTTTAATTTCTTCATGCATAATCAAGTGGATCCTGGTAATCTATAATGGTAAAATGTAACTGTTACATTGCTCTGTAAAGTTAGAAGAAAAAAAAGTATAGTGCATATGTCTTTATTATCATGAAGATTCATTAGTTGGATTTCAAAGGTATAAATTTGTATATATATATATATATATAAAAGTTTTTTAAGTAAATGTTACTGTTGGTCAGTTAACTTTTGGCCCTTTTTGACCAAATCTGTGCCTGCAGCAGCTGTCTGGATCAATGGTCCAGTGGGTCTGACAGCCTTCAACTCAGTTCAGTCGTTTTCTTGTTTCTGGTTGCCCTCGAGGTAAAAACGGAAGCAGAACCTGCCTCACTTCATGAACCCCACACCTTTACTCTGGGATCTGCTATTTGAATGTCATGCGACTGCAGGAGGACAAATCAGGTCATTGAAATGAGAACTGTGGCGAAGCCGCCATGTCCGAATGCTGATCTAATCCTTTCCTCCAAAATAGCCTTTCCCTGCTTCTTGTGAATTTTCAGTTTCCCAATCGGGCCCAGCAATTGCAAGGTGAGTATTCCTCATCATAAACAGCGAAATTTGCTCCGGACGAAAAGGTCGGCGCTTGGAGAAAAGAACCACATGCGAATATGTTTGTTTTCCTGCAACATGAACCCAACATTGACTTCCGCTGTGCGGCATCCTTTTTCACAAGACAAAACGTGCTTTCGTCAAACTGTCCAAAGTGTAAAATTGCAGAGCTTTATTCATAAAACATATTTCTGATGTATATCCTGAACTAAAGAAAGACAAAAGACTGAGCAAGCAGAGGTGGGAAAGGTGTATACAAAGATAAACAATTATAAAAGGACACAGGCAGTAAGAGGACGATTCACTGTACCAATCTTAAGAAATAGGTTTATTGTGCTGCCATTGTGTGGACTCTTCCGGAACTGCTGTGTGCTTCTACATTAGGATTTAGCATAATCAACTATTCATTAAGTTTCAAAACGTACACTTTGTGGCTAAAATTTTAATTGTTACTCACTAGATTTTTGAAATGCATCAATTAAATTGATCTGTTTATTAAATTGCAAAAAGAATGGGTATAAAAACTTTACTTTTATATTCATGGTGACCACCTAAAGTCCTTTAAACTGTGGCCACATTTGTCTGTTCACATTCATATGTCTATATAGCATATAGTTGGTGACTTGTTTAAAAGTCTCACTTTCAAATAATTGCGTGGGAAAATATTACAAAACAATGTGTGAGCAAAAATCCCTCAGTCCATTATATTTGGAAACTTTGCACAAGAGCTTACAGAATCACAGTTTACAACCTTGTTAGGGGAAAATTGTTCCTGAAAGATAGGAAGCACAACAGTTTTAGGAAGCTCAATACAAGGTAAAGTTTTACTGCAAAATTCAAAATGAAGAGAAGTTTCTTCCTCAACTACTGAAGGCTATTTCCCTGAGATTAACGGTTTACAATCTACTGAATACCTACTACGGCAACACACTTAACTCTTTAGAATAACTCATATAAATAGGTAAGAAATATTTGAATTATCTGAAGAAATGAATCCTTTACACTGTTTAAATATTCTGCCTAATGAGCCAAGTCATCTACACTTAAAATGTTTAAATATAACTGGATCACAATCCTCTTTCCTTCTGCTTGACTTTAAAATTAGGATTTTTTGGGGGGAGAGGAGGGACCTTTCAGGTGGTGTTAGTTTCCCAAAACACCTTTAAAGTTGTTGTTAATAATATTCATCTGTAACTGTTCAAAATGTGTGTTTTTTTTTTCTTTTGGTTTTTGTTTTTACACCACATGGTTTCTTATGAACGATAAACGTATTTGGTATCATCCTGTCACACCTTCTGTTTTGACACAGTGGGTTAGCTTTGAATTGAATTACATAGAATCCAAGCTCACAAATGTGCCCTGAATGCTATTAACTTTTTATGTCACAGACCAAGTTTTCAGTGTTGAAAAATGAAACAGTGGTGACTCATTCAGCTCTGACATGTGCCTTCTAAGAATGAATTTTTTCCAGGAGCCTGATCAGAGCGTTAAGCAGCCAGCACTGCTTTGTCATACTCACTGAAGTCTCCATGGGTACACAAATAATTAACAGCTTTGAAACTGCAACACAACTTATTTGTATTTGATATTGTTTAAGATGGACGAATTAAACAAATAAAACAGCCATAGAAAAGTTTGTTAAAAACACTTAATGTATGTTCGGCATTCGTGAATTCTGAATGCCACAGCGTGTTCTTCTTCCTTCATCCCACTCAGTGACAGGCTAAAGTTGACACTGCAAGTGTTGCCTTTCACTGTGACCCTGGACGCAGCTCCGCAACTAATGGCATTCTTCACATTCAGCACACTTTCAACAAAACTCCTCCGTTTCTAGCAGCGTTTTTTTTTTTTTTCAGACAGTGAGTATTGCATGAAAGGACAGACCCCTGCAGTGATCTCCACGATTAAGTCATGTGTGACACTTTGCACGCACCCTGAGGGGATTCGTTCCGTACAAGCTGTTTTAAGCTGAACACACTCTAAACAGCTAGCACAGACCTCTAGCACAAAGCCATTTTTCTTGCCGAGGATAAAGATTATATAGGAAAGAATTGGAAATATTTGATTTTTCCTGAGAGTCTGATCCAAAAAGACAAAGATAATTATTTTAATCCCTGACATTCAAGTGATCAAACAAAATTAGCAGTTCTGCCACTGAACATTAGAAAGGTTTAGATCAGGAGTGTTGACAGTGTGATGCAGACGGGACAGTGTTATAAGCCAAAGTCCCCTCGTGCAAGACCATTCAGAAGAAGAGCAGACAATAAACTATGGCTTTATGTAAAGAACTGAAATCCGCAAATGCAAGGAAAATCCAGCCAGGCTAAATCTTATCTTATTTTCTGGTTAAACAGATTTTCTCATAGAGATGATGCCAGCTGTGTAAGGAATGAGAATGGATCTTATTGGTTATAACAGGTTATTGCATCTTTACTGTTTTTTAACATTTTTGCTCCTAAAAAAAATGTGTTTGTATTTTTATTCAAAGGTTTTGCAAAAAAAATAATACAATAGAAGTTGAAAAGTGTAAATTTAATTCGGTCATGTTTTTTCAAATCACACTTTTTGAGAGGACTCTCAGCTAAAAGTTCTAGAAGTGTTAAATATATATATATATAATGTTTATTAAAACAGAACAGCCATGTTGATTTTTTTTAAATTATGACTTTACAGGGCCTCCAAACATCAGATACCAACATTTACTTGATATTTCATTAGTGCCCCATGAATTAGTTTCCTATATTTTGTCTGCCCTGTGATAATTCTTCAGAGACAAATAATAGTTTGTCAGTATTTTCAGTATTTATTTTAACTCGTGTTTCTGGCAGGAATATGAGAAAGCCGTCAGTCAAGCTTTTGTGAGAACAGTTTTCGTTTCAAAATCTAAATGTTAATTGTGTTAATGGTCAATTCAAACTGGTCAAAAAAAAAAGGTGTCCCTTATCACCCAGCTCCCAGTGTGCATCTCATCACCTTTCATGGTGAATCACAGAGACACCATGCCTGATTGCATTTCATTTGGAAGTTCAATCTTATTTTCCCTTGCTAGAAGGAGAGCGCGTTTCCAACCGTTCTTTCAACTTATATTAGATCAAATCGTTACGTTCTGCCTTCCAGACCTGCCCAGCCAGTCTGGAGTCTTTACTTATTAAAAGATCAAATAGGTTAAATGTAATTGGTCCACAAAATCATATCAATAGAGTCCTTTTCAATTAAGCAGAGAGTCTTTCTATGAACTCCTAGTTTTCAGTGCTTTGCTTCATCAACATCAAAGAAATATATTGTGTAGATTTAACAATGGATATAGAAACATGTGGAGAGGAGATTTAAAGTTGTTGAGCACTAAACTGAAATAACTTCTAACAAGCACATAAAAGATGCGTGTCAGGTAAGAGTTATCACACCTCATGAAATTGTTTGCAACTTTAGACGTTACAGCCACACACTTCTTCGTATATTATTGCTATTTCATTTGATAGACACAAAGCAGTATATAAATATGGCTTGGAGGAAAATTATCCATAATATTCATATTATTTTAAAATATAAATCTGAAAGATGTGCCATAAACCTGTATTCACCTCAATAAATAAAAATTTAGTGAAACCAACTAACTGCCTAACTGTCAGGGTTTTTTGGTTATTCAACTTAAATGCTAAAAAATACGTTACTAAAAGGAAAGGTAAATGGGGAACAAGATAAATCATTAAATTTCAACTTGGAAACTACAAATCCAACTGAACCTTGAACTTTTAACTACCTTCACTGCTGGGGGTAAGTTTTGGTCACGCTGCTTACACATCAAGAACTTCTGCTGAGCAGTCTGGCACTGCAGGAGGTCTGATAAGTCTTTGTGGGAGAGCTTAGCAAAGGCAAAAGGGCACGAGCAAAGGTGTAACTAACATTTTTGAGAAGTTAACACATTTTACTGAAAAAAGTCCCTGAGCAACATAGAGGTTTTGTTTTTTTGTTTTTTCAGATATGATATGAGCCTGACTCAGCTGGGGTCAGTAAGCACATTTTATGAACGCAGGTTTGCTTCCCTGAGTTTAATAGAACAAAACTTTTTAAACAATTATCAAAACTGATTTTTTTTCTTGTTTATCACTTTCAGATCACAGCAAAAAAAGACTTTTGATCTCATCTCATTGTAGTTTAAATGTATTCTTCTGAAGTCTGTTGTGCAAACGTGGGTTTTTCTCAATAGCTTCTTTTTTGTTCTACTCTTTAAAGGCCTATACTTTAAGTTAATTGGTAAATTGACCTAAAGTATAAGTTGGTGTGCATGCATAGTATGTCTCATGTGTGTCTCCGTTGACCCTGTGATGGGCCGGTGACCTTTACAGGGTGTACCCAGCCTCTAAGCCACTGACTGCTGGGATAAGCTCCCGCCCTGCTGCGACCAATGAACAGCCCTAACTGGGCACAGAAAATGTTTGGGTCCAAGATAATCCAGTTATCTAAACCCACGCTATTTACTAGCAATTATGGGTATAGTTTTTATCTATCATATTTAATTTCACTCCTGTCATGCTTTTTATTATTCACTTATATTTATAGCAGGACATCTGTTTTGAAGCTGAAGCAGTTCTTTTAAACGAATACAAAAAAATATGAGCAATTCTCAGAGAAATGCATTCATACAATGTTGCCCAACTTTGAATAGATTATATAGTGTAGTTCTGTTCTTTGTGTTTAGTCAAGTACTGCTCCCATTGTTGTTACGCTACTGTTTTTATTTCTGTTTTTACGTTGATCAGCTATCTGGCTTGAGATCATTTTCAATGTTTCATGTCCAATTCATGTCCTTTCCCAGTTGCCGTGCATTTCAATATTCAGACCCACCCGTTCATTGTTTTATTAATATTTCCTGCAGCCCTGTTTTTTCATCCACTTTCGCCAGATCTTCCTTTTGTTCCAGTGGCTTCGTGTTCTTAATCTGTTTTTTTGAACTCCTAGCTCAATTTTTTAATTTTTTTATTCTTCATACCAGAATAATGTTTGCCTCTTTCCTGCATTTGGGTTTACTACAACTTGTTACACAATGTGTTGTTAAACAAATCTACCGAAACTTTATTTAAAGAATATTCTTTATTACATACATGTAATAATTTTAGAATGTACTCTATAAAAAAAAAATGGGATGTCACATAAACTATATTTACACAGCAAATTAGTTTATCAGCATGTAGCAGGGACAAGAGAACAATATTGCACCAATATGCAATGTAATATATATTTGTAATTTTTATCTGGACAGATGTGTTTCTCTTACATATTACTGAAATATTAATGTGCAATCTAAAGCGATCAATCCGTTAAAGTGATCTCTTCTGTTTGGGAGTTGGTTGAAGGTCAATACTGTTGGATTCTTGGAAAATCTAAAAAAAGATCCTGCTTTTCTACTTTAGCTTTTTTTGTGTCCTTAAACTCACTGATCTCACGGAGAACATGATAAATACTTAATTTTACTGTAATGAAATAAACCCTGCTTGCATTTAATAAGGAGTAAAGAAAATCACATTGCGCATTGATCAGCTGTGTCTCGTGCTGCTAGCCAGAAAGGAAATGATCGCTGGGGTTGATGTCTAAGAGGTGACCTGGAGGGGGTAAAAAAAGCACATTATTTCCTTACTGGGTTTCTTTTTGGAGTCACAGACAATATGATCACGTGAAGCCAGAAGAGACACCCAAATGTTACATGTTATAAAAAAATAAAAAACCTTCCAGTTTTTCTATTTTTTTTTAAACATGTTATACTTTCAAGGAAAGAGACAGAGCTGCATCTGTGCTTCAGAGATCCGTTTGCTGCTTTTATGTTCTGTCTTAAAAAACAAACAAAAGAAAAAGCAGTTTCTTAGTTAATGTGGAAGGTGTTTGTTTTTTCATAATTGGACCGGCAGCTTCCCATCCGCCTCTTTTCCCTAAGACAGGAACCAGAACATTCAACACCCTGTATAAGGATTAACCAGAAAAAAAGTAACAAGATAGAAGTACGATTTGATGGACGAATTAACAGACAGACAAAAGTTTCCAAAACTACAAAAGAGTTTATAGTAGTTTTCACGTTAATCGAGATCATTATCATATTGAATCCATTTCCATACTGTAGACTGTTAATGTAGCTCAAATGTTTATTGATTTTACTGAAAATGTACTCTAGCGTAATGATTTTACTGAATGAAACAACATGCTCGTGGCATCAGAACACACATAGATTGAGCTCCAAAGAAGCTACAAGCAGTTTTCACACATAAGACATCGTAGCCTGGCTTGGGTTTCTTATGGCTCCCTTTTTTAAAAAAATCCCAAGAGGTCACGGACAGTGACAGTGACCTGCAGGGGCCAGAAAGCTTTGTTAACCCTTGCCTTATTCCCATCACATTCGACACAGACAAGAAAAGAAAAGAAGGATGAACGGCACCGGCTTACCTGCCTTTTGCCCCCGCGTGTAGCTGCCTTGTTAACCACTAACATGAACTTCTTCCAAACATCCAACAGCAGAAGGCTTTTCTTAATCTCTGGGGGTCACATCACATTTACTGAAGCATAAATAGGGATTTTTTATGTTTAACTCTTTCAAATAGTTTTAGAGTGGAATTTTCATCCGATAAAAGGCGCACCGATGTGAAGTTTTGTGTCAACATCAGACAGTCACTGGCAAAATCTTTTTAAATTATTGTTGATTTTCTATGACAAATATTTGAATAACTGTCCCATTCTGGATGCATTGAAAGCCTGGGCTTCTTGCTGCTACTAACATGGTCCTGAGCTAGTCGTGCCATATATGGCTACTCTTGTAAAGCTAATTTAAAATGGGTTGATTTGGTTTTAGCTTTTAATCATAAGCCAAAATCCGTTTTACTGATGCCTGAGTTAAGAACCAATTGAAGAATAAAGTTACTTCATCCTGAAACCAGTTTAGATGTGTGTTAGGACGCCTAATCATCCCCAAGTTTGAAACACTTCCCTCTTAATTTAAGAGGTTGACATTTTTAAAGGTAGTCTTGGATCTTCAGTATTTCACTTAGTTTGTGTATGTTTATTTTTATTTTTTGCATTTAGCAGGCGCTTTTTCCAAAGCAACTTACAAAGTAGAGACAATATTACAGTTATCATCAATCTGACAATAAGCTATATAGAGAAAAGTCCCTAGTCAGAGTCAGTGTTGAGGGTAAAGGGAAGTACAGAAGAGTAGTAGAGTGGGTATAGAGGTATGGGTAAGGGGTTAGGATAGCCAGAATGGGTCTTCAAGAGTTTATTGAAGATGGACAGGGACGCTTATGTTCTTGCAGCGGTAAGTCATGGTAAGTCATTCCACCATCTTGGAACAACACAAGAAAAAAAAGTCTGCCGTGTCTTAAGCGTAGTGCAGGCACTGCTACACGACAATCCATTGATGACCGGAATGATCGAGTTGTTACATAAGCCTTTGCAAGAGGATTCAAGTAGATGGGAGCCATACCCTTAAGCACTTTGCAAGATAACATCAGTGACTTAAATTTGATGCAGGTAGCCAGGGGTAAACAGTGAAGCTTCGTGAACAGAGGGGTGACATGAGACTTTTTGGCCTGATTGAAGACCAGATGCGCCGCCGCGTTCTTGATCATTTGTAAAAGGTTTTATCGTACAAGCTGGAAGACCAGTCAGGAGATAAATAACGGTAGACGACACCAGGAGCTGGAAAGCATGTTGGGTGAGTGTTTTTCTTATGTTTAATCATGTGAAACAACACGATCTAGAAACGAAGGCAACATGATCCCTAAACATCAGTTTGTGCAACACATCAGTTTCACTAGCAGGTAAACAGACCCTATGAAGATCCTAAAACTAGTATGCTTGACAGGTGGTAGAGCAGACTTTTGTGTTGAAGCCTCAATTCAGAAGACAAGCACTCTTAATGTCATTAGGGGTTTTTAGTTATATCACAGTGTTTTACAAGCATGAGTACAACCACCTTACCTCACATTTTCCCATTTTTCATTTTGAGATCCTTCACCCTACACTTGAGAATGTCCTACAGATGTCAAATATGGTTTAGGTCTTGAAAATCTGAACCCTGAATTACTTTAGAAAGCACGGGTTATCTTAAAAGTGTGTTTGAGGTTACTTAAATGTTGAAACATTGTCCTGTCACTCAGTTTCTGAAGAGGGGGATCGTGTTGTGCTTTGGTAAGTCAGAGTCAAAATTAGCACTCATACTCTCTCAAAGAACTGTAGTTCCCCATTCATGTCCCACCAAACCCAGAAATCACCATGTTTGATTGTCTGCAACACTTTGTGCTCCTCACCTGGTTGCAGAAACACAAGCTTGACTAATGCAGACTAATCTCATGAAATATGGAGATTACGGTCTGACAATTGACAGCTTCCCCACCTTCGCAGCTGTGCTAAAAGTGCTCGTTTATTCATTTTCAAAAGACCATCTGTAGATATGACACTGAGCTCAGAACTCAACATCCTTGGAGCAACAATTGTTTTCTTCAGATCCCTACATGGTTTTTTACTTCATGAAGCCATGCTAAACTTCCTGAAAAAAGTAACATACATGCTACTTATTCACAGCGGATGACCCGTAATACTGACAAGTCACTTAAATCTGGAAAGGGAAAATGAATAATTGGGTCCAGTTTGTATATTTTCACTTATACAGTAGTAGTGTACACTTGTTTGTGGCCAGCCGTTTAAACATTAAAAGTTGATTGCAATTGATTCATTTCGAGCGTGCAGCAAATTTAGAAGCTTAAAGAAAGTTAAACAATAACTACATTGAATGGCATCAATTAAGGGGTTCACATTATTATTGGATGCTGTAAATCCTAATAAGCTGGAAAAGAAATGAAGGCACTCAACAAAAGTGGTCAAGGAAATAGGTGTTTACTTTTTATTTATAGCTGTAAACAACAATGTTTCACATTTAGGGAAGTGAAACAGGACATTTAAAAAAAAGAAGACAACAGAGACATCTTCCACTATTTTTAGCAAGACACGTTATTTTCCAAGCTGTACTCTTTAATTACTAAAAGCAATGAGTTATCAAATAAACTCTTCGTCAGACAAAAAGTGTTAGTGGAAATGCTTTGACTCAGGCAGTTTTTGATTTAAAAATACATAAACTGTTGTTTTAGGACAGCGTGTTTGGTATAAACATTGATCAGATGCTTCATATAGGAATAATTAGAATCCACCTTTAGGTTTCAATACATTTAAATCCAGGCTCCATTTCTATAAAACACAGATAGACAAAGAATAAATACAATTTCTGCACAAAACAGTTTCTTTTCTAATCGAAAAAACTGGTGCAGTAAAGAACATCTGCAACATGTGTCTCTCTGTTCATATTTTAGAGTCTTTCCATCTGGTAAAATGCACATGATGTCCGAGCCTGTCCTCTGCCTTCTGTGCCGCTCTCAAAGTGAATCTGTCCTTCTTCTGGCAAACACCGCAGACATGCTTTTTACTATGCCCTTAAACCTCAGAGGCCTCTTTGTGGTGAGCTTGGCATCCTTCGTCCTGTCTACGAGGCCGTTGAAGACGGACACAACGCTGTGGTAGTTCTCTGCAGCCGAGACCTCATAGAAAAGGCAGTCCGTGTTGAGGGCCAGCATGCGGCCTTCCTCGGTCAGCACTGTCCTTCTGTGGTGCAGGTCCCTTTTGTTCCCCACTATCACTATGGGGACTTTATCCCCGCTGAAGCAGTCTTTCGTGGATTTGATCCTCTGGACCAGCCTGCTGATGGCGTTAAAGCTGGCTCTATCGCAGATGCTGTAGACCAGGACGAAGCCATCTGCCCACTGGAACTTCTTCTGGAAAGGCGAGGTATCCAGAGACAACTCCTGCAAAATAAGATATTTAATATAGTGCCAAATACTTTCTATTTTTCTACCTGTTTTTTGTTTCAGTAAACACCCACAGCCCCAAATAGGCCTAACGCAGTTTTCCATTAATCTCAAATCACATTATTCGCCTTCAACTGAAAATAAAACATCAGCATCTTAAATGACTTCTACGGTGCAAACAGTAAGTATCTCAATACCTGTGAATAAGGTGAATCCCAGATATTCAGAGTGACTTCCCTGCCATCTACCATGAAACTCTGACTGTAGATGGATTCTGAAAAAAAAGGAAAGAAATCTTCCTCCGGGTTCATCGAGTAGAAAGGCAGCAGGGTTAAAGGAGCACAGTGAAAACTTACCGATGTCGCCATATTCCCCAATGAATCTCCGAGTCAACAGGCGCACAGTGATTGCTGTAAAAACAAATAACCACCTTATTATTACTATTCACTCACAGGAAACGCCAGCAGCATCTGTCTTGACGGGAAGAAAAAAGAAAAAAGGTTTTACCTGATTTCCCCACACTCTCTGTCCCCATAACGACAATGTTGGCTTCCATGTTCAGTGGCAAACTTGTTAGAGGTCCATGTGAGGATGAGGAGCAGGTCTGCTGCTGTGTGGCCGCAGCCGTCTAAGGGGCAGCTGTTATAGGAGGGACACGTGGGCGGGGTTTCTCAGGCGGACAAAACAACAAAAGTCAGGCCGCGACCATAATTTAATGATTTCTGTGTCACGTGTTGCACGGACAGCAGTGGAGAAGAAATCAAATCAGGTCAAGACTTGCTTTCTTCTACTGTACTTGGAAGGTGCAACCATTACTAAGCTCATATTAAAGTCCTTCTTTCTGTCTTTCTTTGTTTCAAAAATACTAAATGACAATTTTATAGTTCAACAGTAAAACTGCAATAAAATTGGCTAATTTATTAGGATAAAAAAATACAATTTAAACATCTTATTTAGAATCTTACAGAATATCATGATTCATCCAAACTGTTTTTATTGTTGTTAAGCTCTATGTTAAGCTTATTAAGATAATCTTGCAACTTTGTGAAATAAATTACTGACATAAAACCCTCATGGAAGAGTGTTCTGTTTTTCCTGGTGTGTCAAGAATTATGTTTTTTTTTATTAAAAAAAAAAAGTACTATTGCAGTTGTTTTAATTGTTATTCATTTGTTTTTGCTTGCACATTGTTTCATTTGTTTTCCACAGGTGGGTGCTGCAGCACTTCGGAAGCCCCATATGCAACACCTCAAAAGGGAGATGAATCATATTTTAATGGTTTGTTAGACTGACTTTAAAATAGTTTAATTGATCCATTTGAAATCCATTTCTCTATTAAAATCTCAATTACCTTTAAAAATTTAATTTAATTTAATTTGAAGAAAGAAGAAAGTATTTTCAAATAAATTATAGTTAACTGCTATGATTTGATTTGATTACTTTTATGATTGTGGTGTAAAAATAACCCTTAACTGTCTGTAGTTGTTTTCAGTCTTTACCAGGTACAAGACAAGTCAAGTCCTGGGATTTTTAATATAAAGTAAGATTTTTTTAAACTAAATTAGAGAAACACAGCGGAACACAACAACTCTGTAATCACTTTCTTATGTATTATATAGTTTTAGATAAAAAAAAGGGAGAAAAAAAAGTTGTTATTGCCAGTTCAGAAGTTTCTAAACTACTTTACTGTAACACATTAATCTGCACAAAGACCTACAGACTTGAAGACACTCTTTAAAGAAAACAAATAAATAATTTCTATGTACATTCTTAATGAAGGTTTTGACATTAATATAGAGTTTTCTCAAATTCATGACTTAGCTTACAGTTGAGTGTAGAGGGAAAGGTTCTTTCACTTGAATTTTGATGAATCTAAACAGCGAGCATAATGTTTCACTTCTACTGAGGTGAAATTTAGAGAATGTTTCTCCCTCTCCAAAAATAACAAAATTGTTCATCCTGAAAATTAGTTCAGTGTTCACAATCTAAACTGAGTCCGTAGTCATTAAGATGGATTCAATGAATACAATTACTATTTAAAATAATGTCATATCATATAACTTATGTACTAGTTTATCAGTTACTTACCAACGTTGTTGCATATAGGTTTCTTTTTGCATCAGATCCTGTACTTGCAAACGTTCTTGCTGCTCTGCCTTTAGGTGCAAATTGTATGCTGAAGTGCCTGAATTCATTTTATTTGAAAATCTTGATTCAGTGATTTAGAAGAGCCAATCTCTGTATGGTTCGATGAAGCTTGATTCTGAAACCTAAACAATGAAACTTAAGAAAGACAAAAATAAAATTAAAAAAGACATAAATTGTGCACTAACTGCCTGGGTTGCCAGATTTTTCATTTGATGAAAAAAAAATGTGTTTATTAATTATATTTCTTAAATCTTGCCACTGTTTTTCTGTTGAGTGGGATTATTGTTGATTATTGTTTTTGTGCTCAAAAATGCCAGAAGGGGGAAGTGTAGTTTAATAAATCCCAGCCAAATTTGGTTTACTTGTTTTTTGTAAACCCAACAAAACCCTGAAAAGAAAGAAGTTACTCAGACGAGATAAACAGCCGCAACAGACTGTGGTTAGTCCACATTCTTGTGTTTGGGTTAATCTTTGTTTGGCTGTCGGTATAAGGACTGAGGAAGTAAATAAAACCTGAGGATATTTTCTCCTTTTGTTTCAACAGTTTTTTTGAGAGTTGCATTTGGCTTAAAACAAACAAACAAACAAACAAAAACACACATGGGATTGTGCAAAAGAAAATACGAGTGTACGTTCACGAGTGCACAAAATATGTTAGTCACATTAGTCTTAATGAAGAATAAAGATGTGAAATATTGATTCTAAATAATAGCTTAGATCATGCAAGAAAGTTTGGGTCAGTTAACCTTTCGACCGATAGTTTATGATAACGTTTCCAGCAAAAACTGGAGATCCAGGCAGATTGTTTTCTTCTCAAGAAACAGTTGTGTGTGTGTGTGTGTGTGTGTGTGTGTGTGTGTGTGTGTGTGTGTGTGTGTGTGTGTGTGTGTGTGTGTGTGTGTGTGTGTGTGTGTGTGTGTGTGTGTGTGTGTGTGTGTGTGTGTGTGTGTGTTTTTTTTTTTT
>JAVLVB010001174.1:105993-170068 GCA_032876305.1 Orestias chungarensis
CCCGGTAGCCCACGTCGAGCCTCCCGTTCACTTCCGCCACTCAGTGCTGCTCGCACTTCTTTCCCCACGACCGTCACCTCCGACTCACCGCTGGACCCAACCCCTTCCGTGTCATTATTCACCCACAATAAAAATCATAAACTTACCTTCTGAGTGTCTCTGCCTTTGTGGGTCAGAAGTCCTAAATCCAGCATGACAGTAACTTCACACTTTATTCTTTTAATCTTTCAGCAGTACCAGCTGCTTCAACACAACTGCAGGCAACCAGGAGATCAGGATTTTACTACGCTTTGCATTAGTCCTCATGGGAAATGCAGTGTTCCTTCAGGCAAAGCACTTCTGCTCAAATCGACCAAAACTCAAACTTCTTTAGTGTTGCTTTAAATGGCAAAAAACAGCCTTTGCATCTTTTAACATGCAGTAGTTATAAAAACAGAGAGTTCATTTTTTTCTGTTTAGGGAAAGGTTTAGTTTTCTCATGGGGAGTTCAAATGACGCTCACATGGGGTTCACCTTCGGGATATTAAAATCTTAATTTGCATTTAGGTGATGGATTCAAATTCAGATGGAGACTGGGAGAAAAATGCTAAACAAAGGCAGCATGCTTTTATGTAAGAAGGGAGGATCCTGGTATTGTTTTATTTTCTAAAATTAAATGGAGGGTTTTTGCTTGAGAACAAAAAGAACAATAAAAGAAGACCATTAATGCTCAACAATTTATTTCTATGATGTGTCGTTTGCCCCAAAAACTTCCAGAATGGAAAGTGAATTAAAATCTGCAGTAGTTTAAAATCATCCTAACTCTGGATTGTCTCCAGTGAGACTTTTGGACACGGTGCCCAATTACTCAGCTCTTCAGTGTGATTTCTCGGCCCGCCGCATGCCAAATGCTGACAATCCAAATGACACCACCGTAAATGCATCCTTGTACGAAAAGAGCAATGAAATATGCTGAGCGAACAGAAGGAGGCCTGTAATATTCCGCGAACGCTTCACGTTCAGAGGCCATTTTTGTAATGTGAAATTTTGCTTTCTGCATTTTATAAGTGGCTGTCAAATCCCACGGTGTGGATTACTCCACCCATCTTAAATGACGCCTTGCATTTGCTCGCGAGTTCTTATTTATGAGAGTGTGTTTCTGTATGTTACCCGTTGAACTTGCACTGACAAAAGAAGGCTTTAATTACAGGCATTACTGTCTCGCGTGAGTTTAAAAAGGGGCACATGACTAAGATTTTCCATCCAGAGCTGTTTACATTTTGCCTCATGCCCTTCAGCTGAGGGAAATTTGAGGAAAAGCAGATGTTCTCTATTAAGGGTCTTAAACCCCCTATACTAATGCCGCATTTCTATGTCCTGATCCATTTTTTATGTACAACTCATGAAGTTTCTATAGAATAAAACTTATGTGTATTCCTTTATTAATAGAGAAAAGTATAGAGGAAAAGCAGTGAATATTCATTATTTGGACCTTTCCGACAAGGCATAATACTTTATGTTATTTGGGCTTTTAAGATTTTTGGAAAGGAAAACGCAAATTTTTTGTTGAATTCAAGCAGGTCCACTTCTTGAATCGGAATGCTAAAGGAAACCAGTGACAGAACTCGAAGGAATTCTTTTCAGTGTGTTTTTGGGAGATCTTTTACAGCAAAACTAAGTAAAACTTTCACCTTCATAAAGCCTTTTCATAACTTTTGTGATTATACATCCACTGACAGCTTGTTGAATGGCACCTCTGTCATGGCCCGAGGGGTTTAAGGAGGGTGGCAGGAACCCTGCCACACACAAAAAAATAAAAAAGTGCTGACTCTCTTATTTTTAACATCATCATATGGCATTGTTTTGCCACAATTAGATTATTTACCCCTCTGCTTTTCACCCTTCACACAGACACTAGAAACAGAAATGTACTTAAATCTAATTGCAGGCTACCAGGAGATCAGGATTTCAAGATGCAATGGGCTGGTCCTAATAGGAGACACAGTCTTCCTTCAGGCAAAACCCTACTGCTTTTGATATCATAACATTTATTGGCCCAGCATCTTGTTTCAACCACAGAATCATTTGTAAACACATTACAGAGCTAAAATGAACAAGAACAAATCTGTGTGAAAAATAAATCTAGGGTAAATGTCTAATGTTGTTAACCCGATGCTGAGATTACTTAAAGTTGTTAAAAGCCTACAAAGGTTAGAAATAACACTGTAGTGATTTTTTTAGAATCGCAAGTTTCCATACATACATATTTATTACTATGACTTTAAAGAATTTTACAAAGACGTTATTGCATAAAATTCTGATTTGTTAACTTCCAGTTTTTTAGTTGGAGGATCTTAATATATGAATACATGTCCTTTGGTTTGATAATGAGTTTTTAGGCAAAACAGGAAAGCCAGGGAAAAGCATACCAACTATAACGTACAGGACTGACAACACTTTGTTGAGCAGCTATTTCCCTGCTGGAGAGAACTTCAAAAAATAGATCTATCCATTATGTAATATGTTTCTTTCTTTTTTAGCATACATTTTGAATGCAGTTTTTTTGTTTTTTACCAAGAAAGAAATCTGACATTGTGTTACTGTTAAGACTGTTAAGCTATTTTCTTTTCTCAGACTTCTTACCAAGTACGCAAGTCGAAAAACAATCCTTCTGATAAGCTCTTTGTTTAAGTACGACATTGTATTGGTCCGATGTGTTTGTTCTTGTTTTGTTTATCAGAGATCTTTGTTTTTCCAGCAACAATAACGCTTTGCTTTTGGAGGTTTCTAAGAGTCATAGCGTAGAAATGTGTTCTCTCGTTCACGTTACATGAGACTAAAAATGGAAGGGCCATTGCAGTGTTGTTCTGGGACGTTCATGTTATTTCTTTGCTTTTTTTCCAGTTCCATTATGTTTAGAAACGTGTTGTAAAAAAACATCCTCTGGAAGGTTCCCCTAGGATACATATTAGGTATTATTGTTTACATTTCAAACTTCCTGTAACATTAAACTTCTTTTATACCATTCTCAGCTGGCTGACAACAGTTCTTCCTTGATGATCATTTATGTGACTGCAGCCCAACTAGCCCAGCTGGCTTTGCAGGTTTTCAGAAGAGTTTGTATTTTCCCATGACAGCTTTGGCCAATGTAAAACATTTTTTAAAAGAAATCATTACGAGATCATCTGAGTTCCTGGGATTGTGAGAATTGATGTTCTTTTCTTTAAAAGAGGAGTGAATATTACAATATTTTGACCAACGTAAAGGGAACTACATGCTATTTATGTATATTATGTGGACAGGTAGACGTGCATATTCACATCATTTGCCGAAGACGAAACTACATCTTACTCCTTTTCATGTGCCATGCTTAGAAACCCTATCCCCAGCAGTAAAGAGAATATTACTCTATTATGAAACAGCACACTGTCCTCTAATGATATTGGTGTTAAAATAGAGACAGCGGCGCAGCAGCATGAAATGGTTCAAAATGTAGAACAGACAAGCAGGACTCTATATTTAGATCAAACACAATCACAAAAAAGTGACTTGGGACATTGTCTCTACTCCCTGAGCATTGTTTGACTCTCCTTATGATAATACAGCATGAAGGTGCCCCGAACGTCTCCTGTACAATTACAAGTTTCAACTAGGTGCACTCAAAATATTTTTTTTTAGGAAAACTAGATATTATTATTAAGGACACGAGTGATGAGGGGGCAGATTATCCTTTGACTCTCTCCTCTCCAGCTGATGTTCACGAAAGCAGTGTTTAACATACATAAATGGGTTTGTACATGCATGAAGAATTTCTAAAAGACATCTGATGCTACAGGAAAGAGATGTTTGGAATTTTCCACACAGAAAAAAGAAATGATATATCCTTCCAATACAGCCATTGCTCCTCAGAAGCTGCTCCCCTCCAGGTAAAATTCCAGCTCCGCTCAGCAGCAGCTGATTGGCTGACCATTACATTGCCAAGAGCAAAACTGACAGTCTCTAAAAGAGAAGGCACTGAGATCACGCTGAAAGGAGAAAGGGTGGTGTTTACGCTCAGTAAAGACAAAAATATGGATAGTCCATAGTGGGAAAAGAGTTTACATAATCTAAATAGGTTATGTTAGGCTGAATTTTAAAAAATTGCACACAGTTTGATAAATCATTGCACCGACTTGCGATAGATCATCTGAGCCAAGTGTATGAACGTCACTGGCTAATGCAAGGTAAACTATTACATCAAAAGCGAGAACATTTTTTACATTTTTATTCTCCCTCCAATTCGTACCAGCTTGGTAAGTACTTTTCGGTTTGCATTAATACTTTTTGATCATAACTACCACCTATGTATCAGTTTTTAGGGGTGCAGAGCAGAGCAGTTTTAAGCCCTGTTTCTTTACAGAATGGTAGTTAGATGGGTCAGATTTTTCTTTATTGTTGTAAAACGGATGGGTATTGTTTTGAATTCTATGGTTCGGGGAGAAACTATGGATTGTGAGCGCAAAACAATGATAAGATGTTATCAAAGATAGATAACAGTTAACAGGTCTTTGTGCATGTTTTCCTAAAGTGAATGCACATTGAGTAGGAATTGAATTAATGACTTGTGCACTGTGGTGTACTGCTAATATTGTTCCATAATATGACCAAAAACCTTAATAGTTTTTTTTTATATTTTTCTCACCATTGATATTGGGTTCAACCTCACATCTACCCAAAATACTCAAGCTTGTTTTCTTCAAACATGACATAACAAATTGGGAACTAGGCTACGTAAAAGCTAACTTTCAAAAAACTTTGAATGCATCGGCATTCAAAAACTTAATTTCAGCTATCAACAGTGAGGCCAGAATGAGAATCAGGTTCTATTAGCCTGAGTTCATGATTCTGAATCTGATAGGGTTTACAACTTTATATTGATATTTGTTAACGTTAAGTATGTATAAAGAATTTCTTTAAGAATATATTTTCCTACTAAAAAATAAACACCAGTTGAATTTAGCTTTATTTTTCAAAGAAACATGTTTGTTGTGTGGAAAACGGTAGAAAACGCAGTTTTAAAATAAGGATTTTGTTTGTTTAGACAAAATCTACCCAAACCAATTCATCCAAATCTGAAAGTATTTGCCAATCGACTCCACTGTAAACTGCAGTCCTTGAGATTTTTTAGAGCAGGTAGTTGATTTGGATGTGTTGGTACAAAGATGAATCTAAAAGTTGCTGGGCAGTGGCAATATCTCAACATCAAAAAAATCGATGGTGGCCCTGGATTGCCTGCTTTGTAACCAAGAAGCTTTTGAGCTTCTCAAGTATAGTTACTTCCTCCCCTGAATTTTCTTTAAAATCTTATTATTCTATTATAAGGGGATTTTCTGCCAATAATTTGTGAAGCTTTTCGCTGTGATTCACAGAAAACTCAGTGAACAGCTGAATCCACAACAAATTACTTGTGCTTAAATGATAGGGTTTTCTGTTGCTTGTGGTTCCTTACAAATATGCAAAAGACAGAATAGCAAATTGAAAGTACATTTGTCCAAATTAAGGGTAAAAAAGTGAATACCAATTTACTTTAGGATCAATGTTATTCTAAGCGGCCTGGAAAGGGGTTCCTTGTAGAGAGAAACCGAGAGCAACAACATTTTTTTTTTTAGTTTATAGCTCCTGTGGGAAAATGAGCAGCATAACAGGTAGTTCTTGTAATTCTTTCTTCAAAAGTTTAAACAGGAAACGTCAAAATTTCAGTGTTGTTTGTACTCCCACTCATTCCTCAAGCGCCTTCAATTTTCCCAGTGTCTCTCAGCAGATGGGTTGGCGCTCTATTTCACCATCCACCCTTTCCCAAATCCTATAAATAACAGCTGTTTCGGGGGACAGAACAATGCTGTACAGGCCTCGCCATTCATACATTTTTGGCACCGGCCCGAGTCACCTCCACCCTCCACCTGACTCATATCCCTGCACGTTTACTTTATACAAACACACGCACAAACCCACAATCATGTATTTCTACATTCCAATGACTGTTGTTGTTCAAACTAATCTGAGTCTCACAAAGTACATGTGACTAACTAAACCTGTTATATAAGCCTCCAGTGTTTAAGATCTTCTAATGCAAAACGTTAATGTGAATTTAATCAAGTAGCAAAGGACTGTTTTATTTTTTTAAACAGCTCTTTATCTTATCTTTATCACACACAATTGATTCCCTTAGTTAAAATACCAACTTATTTTACAGTAAACATGTATAAATTAACGCGATGTGGGATCAGAATCCAGAAATACTTTCTTGGGAAGTGTTTGCTTTACATAACCTCTGTGTTGCACTAAAATATAGTTTAGGACAAACTATTTAAATTGAGAAATCCTAACTAACGATTGGTATAAGATAAGATAAGATAAGATAAGATAAGATAAGATAAGATAGACTTTAATGATCCCGGAGGAAATTGTTTTGCCAGGGTTACAGAGTGTCAAATAACAATTAACACGACACACTCATCTCACATACAACACAGTACAGTACACAATCAACATATAACAATAACTACACTACTATTTATCCCTCCGGCAGATGGAAGAGGAATTGTACAGTTTGATTGCCACAGGTAAGAAAGACCTCCTGTGGCGTTCTGTGGTGACTCTCGGTGGTCTCAGTATCAGTATCAACTGAAGATTTTTTTTTTTATCAATAATAATCCAACCGTTTATACTTGACTAAATCAGAACAATATTCAAATAATCAACACAACCAGGTGGATTTTTTGTTGACTCATGGGGCCTTTAGTCAGATTTACATTTCTCATAACACTGTTCGGTTAGGCTTTCACAGCATTTACATGCTTGTCGTGGTTTCTCACATCTCTGCTCAGCTAGAAGTAAAGACTTTGTCACAGTTTGTCAGATTAACACGTCCAGTGTTCAAACTGTCTCTCTTTCAATAGTTCTGTTCTCCTAGCAGGGGAAAGAAAACGAATTCAGGATTTGATTATAGGATCGTAGTTGGGATACAATGTGGAAAGGTTCACCATTAACGATTAGTTTAGTTTGGAAATAGAAGGTCTGAGAACAAGATGGACTGTGATGACTCAGAGCTGACTCTTAAATCTTTCCAATCTGATTTTCAGAAACAACAAAAAACATTAAATATTCACCAATATATATAAAATGTCTTGCCTTTTTCCCCCTATTCAACCTATTTCACATTTAATGCGTATGCTGGCTGGATTTCTGAATTTAAAACTGTTTGTAAACTCTTTGCAGCCATAACACGACATTTGTTTTCATTCAGTCAGTTAGAGCCCATAATTGTCACATTATGTGGTTGCATTACATCATAGGCATTGCAGAACCTCATCGTAAACACACTGAAATAATGATCCAATAATAAACAGTGGAAACATGATGAGCAAAGATACTATTTTGGCATTGTAACTTTAACAACAGCAGAAATTGGTATTTACAACAACGGTGAAAGGTTTTGCAAAAAAAACAAAAAAAACAATGGTATAGTATTTCAAACGTAAGAAACAAGCATTTTATGTTGTGTAGTTCTTCTTGTTAGCACTTTTTTTCCACCAAGTCTACGTGGAATATTTATTCACTGCAAACGTTTGTTTAAATACCTAAAGATTTAGATAAATGGACACAAATAAAGGTCCTACTGTTTTGAAATTTTTATTTTGGTTTTAGAATTAAAACTGAATTTATTGGAATATTATACGGTGACCAAAGGTGAGAAGGAACTTGTCCAAATGTTTTGAACAGACCTACTTATTCAACAGGAACATGTATTAGTATACCCCAAAGTGAATGACTAGGCTTCACAAAAATTTCGGATCAGATTTCAGCAGAATGTTACAATTGTTTAAAAAAACAACAACAACAAAAAAACATGCTGCTGGCTCTTTTAGGTCTTTACAAAACCTGGCCCATTTAACAAAGAGTTTAGGACTGTGATGTTGACATTGCCATTATAAGGAAAGCAGGCCATTTAAAGAAAGTGTTATGTATTAATTTATTAAAAGCGTTTTACCCCTTCTATCCTGAACTACTGAATAAGAATTTGTACTTTAAAGTACATAAAACTGTATTACATTATAAAACTGGAAGAAAATTGCAGTTCCTTACAGAAAAATAAACCATACAGCGAAACAGGGAATATCAACTCCACAATTTCTGCATATGCAAAAGCCATCAGAACAACTGGTAAATGTGCGAATCACATTTTGTTGTTGCCCACCCTCATCACAATGCTGCCCTGGGTAACTGCCCACATTGTAAAGAAGGATATTTGCCCTATGTTGTCTTAATTAGTACAATGTTTGTTAATGGGGTTTTTTTTTTATTGTTCATGCTAGGACAGATTTGTTTTCCAAGCAGGGCGCCTCTAGTGGAGCGTCTGTGCTACAGGCAGACCGGAGGAGGAGGAGGGAGGACGCGCAGACGCTCGGCAGCCGCGGTGGCGGAAGGATCAGCGGCTGTGCTTCCACTCCCGGGGTGACTGGAAGCTTTACAAAGAAGACAAGAAAGAAAAGAAAAACACCCCCGAGACATGCGACAGGACGGAGACTTTGGTTCGCTGGTGCCTTCGGTGTGCCGGTGGGAAAGCTCGCGTGTCTCTGCGCGGGTTCGACGAGCGAGCGATGCTTAGCCGCGGAGCGGCGGCGGAGTTTGGATCTGCGCTCCCTAGTTTTCCGTCGGATGCAGCCTTCAGGGATCGGAAGAGAGAAAAACCCTGTACCGTAAATCTGCCGGCCGGGGATCGTCCTCCGCCTCTCCCTGCTCTGTGTGTGTGTAAGTGAGTGTGTGTGTGTGTGTGTGTGTGTGTGTGTGTGTGTGTGTGGGTCCACGCGGCGGGGATGCAGGTGAAGACTCACCGGGACCAGGAGCGAAGCGGCGGCGGCGACATCATGCTGGGAAGCGACGCTCCCCGGAAAAGCTCGTCGTGCTTCTCAAACATCAAGATTTTCCTGATTTCGGAATGCGCGCTCATGCTGGCTCAGGGCACCGTGGGAGCCTACCTGGTGAGTGAAGCCAGGGGCCCCCTGCAGCCCCTGCTGTACTGTACTGTACAGTAGACGGGGTCCCTCTGCTACACTGTTGTTTTCTCTCCTGGGCTGCAGTAAATAGATGTTTGGCTTCTGTTTCTGGTCATGCAGATCAATTCAAAAACATAATTACTTACCAAACTATTTGCAATACTGATAAAATCCTAATTAAATCAGGACAAAATCACCAACTGTGTGTCATTCAAGGTCAAGACCCTAACTTTTCTTTTTACCCCCCTCTTGTTCCTTTTTATATTCCAACTGTGCTCATTCTTTCATTTCCACATTTACTCACAGCGACTATCCCCCAGCTTTTTTTACATTTTATTCCTTTTTCTTCCCCTATGTCTTCAGGATTCCTGTTGAAAAAAAAAAAAAAAAAAAACACAAAACATCTGTACGTTTCCCCAACAGGGAAACAAAAACCATCCAGAGAGTCTCAGCCTCAGGCGGACGCTGTGAAGATTTAGACTAAAGCTTTAGCAGTGTTTATTCTTTGAGGACAGTCAGCCGTGCCTCTGCTTGCTTCCAGTTAATACACCCAAACCCTAAATGCCTCAGCCATATTTGGACTGGAACATCTTATCTTCTCCGTGAGTAGAGCCGCTGAGCATCCCACAGCTCAGAAAACACGGTGATGCCAGGTAGTGATGGCAGGGGAAAAACCCCCACAGAATCCTCTTTTGCACTTTTCTTTTTTGATAAAGCAGACCGTTTTTTTTATTTTTATTATGGCACGTTAGTTCTGGACATCTGCTCAAACAGTGAATAGGCCGTACAAATGCAAGACGGTGACGTTTGACAGGGACGAACACATCAGCGTTCTAATTTCTTTCCACGTACACTGTAGGACATTGGGTACCTGGCACAGCGTCGGACTTGAAAAGCTGGCGTCGAGATAAGTGTCCGACTGTGGCACCTCTGATTGGATCGTTGTGCTTACAGTAAGGGAGTTTTGCCGGCAGCAGAGAGAGGGAAAGCTCAACGCTTACGGCCCCCTGCCTGGCTGTGAGCTCCCTACTGTACAAAACGATCGGCAACGTGCAAAGTATGCCGATTTAGGAGCTCAGACTGCGACGGTGAGACCGAACGAACTGAGGCGAAGATTTACACAACTGTTTACGGGCTTTTTATGTGTGTGAATTCAACATGGCTGTTAGTGACGTAGACTTTAGATCTTAAGTAATGAAGCTCATTGTGTTGGGTAATACCATGGTAAGATAACACGGGTATCTAAAATATATCAGTCTAAATATATAGGCTGATGTATATCCGAAACCGATTTGTGACATTTCAATACAATTTCATCACCTTTTCACAAAAACATATTCCCAATTCAGAAACACACATGGCCAGTTTGTCCCTTCCTACTATAATTTCATATCCGTCCACAAACCGGTTACCGATCACTAACTCGGCAATTGCTTTCAGCTGTTTTGTCCACTTTTTTTTGCCAGGTAAGTATTGTCTTGAAAAATTAAAAAACAAATGGTGTAAAATCATCCAAAAAAATGTATATATGCTTTAATTGAATTGAATATGATTTGTTAGAAACTTCACATTAAGCCCTATTCCTGTTCACTTTGGTTCTGATTAAACCAGAATGACTCAAAGTGATCTCTTGCTGGTGGATATTAATTATATTATCACATTTTTTTTATTACATTGTGTATATGATTAAAAAAAAAGGATAAGGGATTTGATGCATGTTTTCAATGAAACGCCTGATGGCTGACGGCTCCCTTTCGCAACCTGTCCAGTACAAAACCACTGAACTACTCTGTAAACACATCAACAACTTCCTGTTTGTTTGCAAACTTTGTTTTGAGTTTGGTAGGAAACAAAAAAAATCTGATAAATGCCATGGAAATAAGCTTTGGCGCACGTCTGGAAATGTCTGTTGGACTCATCTATATCAAGAAAGCGGCAGCACGTTTGGTCTTTTATGGTTAATGTTTTGGAACTGTATTTTATTTTTTTCATTTTATTAAAGCAAAGTGGAAAAAAAACACATTACATTTTGTTTTTTTAAAGACTTTAGAATGCTGTCAGAATCGCCACGTCAGAATCAAGAATCCGTTTATTTATATAGCGCAAATTTGCAACAGATGTCGTCGCAAGGCACTTTAAAAGAAAATCAATTAAAATCATAGATACGTCAGATATCATAGATATCATCTCTGTGACTCACGTCCAGACGTACCTGCTGATTTGTCGGGCGTCACCTCGTCTGGATGACGAAATGCTAATCTGCCGCTTAAAAGCTCCAGCTGGAAAGTCAAACCTAAACACCCGGACCTCAACTGCTTAAAACTAAGTGTGGAAATGAGATGGGGGGGGCTATTCACAGCCTAACGAAACCCTTTCCACCTGTCCTCTGCCACTGTCAGGTTTTTTTTTTTTTTTTTACTATAATTTGCATTTGGTATGTTTGATAATATTGGATTGGTTTCCAAAGGGGTAACTATTTAGTAAAAATGATTTAAATACCTAAATAATTACCCCGAATAGCCTCAGGCCTTTTTTGTAGAAGTTCAGCTGTTGGAGAACTTGACGTCAGGCTACACTGACAAAGCAACCAATGAAAACCGGTGATGTTTATGATTCAGTCAGACGTATTATTTTCACAGATGTATACAATTCAGTTTGTGTTTTAATTATTGCTCCTCTAACTCAATATATTATTTGACTAATCCATAACCAGATTGCTCTTTGCTGGTGGTGTATTGTGAACTGGTGCAATTAGTACGTTTTACCTTATTAAGAAGAGGGAAAAATATATTCCACCCTAGAGATGAGCGATATGGGTTTCAAATGTTATCAAGATATCTTCTCTTTATATTACAATAATGATAAAAGTGACAATAAACCACATTGTGCTACTGATAAAAATTCAACATAAAGGAGTGTGTTTTCTATCACTAAACTGCTCACAGTAGCTGCATTTTATCATATATTGGAGTTTATAAAAACAAACAAAAAAGCATTTTCAAACAATATTAGTATTAATTTATCATGTGAAAACAATTCACAATTCATATTATAACAAGAAACATAATTGACACAATAAATATCAGCATGCCCACCATTGGAAATAGCAGCATCTCAGCATCTTTGCTTTCAGTTAAACCATAATGTTTTTCAGTGATGAGGACTGCAAAAGGCCTTTTATTTATTTTTGTCTAAATATATTAAAATCCTATTTAAGTTCATTTAAAAAAATGTACAGGTAACTAAAGTTGAAGGTGTGTTGCTTTTGGATGAGACTCATTTCTCTCGTGCGCAGACAGGCGACCACTCTGCGTCACACAGTTTGTCTGTTGCCGCGCAGCAGATTAAACATTTCCACTGTAATCTGGGCCTAATGTGGCTGTGGCCGCTGACCAAAGGGTTTTTCCATTTACTTACTTTTTCCTGTGTGATTCTTTGTGGCTTCAGTCCTCCTGGAAATGAGCCTGTTTGAGGTCCGGGCTGAAGAGAGGAACATGTTGAGCCCATCTTGCTCGGACGCACGTTACTCACTTCTTCCACGAGAGCAAAGGATCTGATTGGATATTTGTCTTTCTGAAACTGGGGTGGGACATCGTACGAGGAGCCCCGTTCCCGCCTGTTCCGTTTATTTTAATGTACGAGGAATGGCCACCCAAGGGGCCGAAGTTTTCCGCTCCCTAAATTCAGTAGAAGACTCTGGAGGCTCCCAACAGTCCTTCTCCCTTTCGCTTTGAACGTCTGGGAGGGAACGGCTGCACATTCGCTGAGACCTGCATGCATTACTCGTGACGCCTGGACATCAAAGCATAATAATAAGATGTCACTGTAGTATTCGTGCCAGTCATATTACCTGCTAACTTGCCAACAGTAATAGGCCAGGCGTTAATGCAGCTGCTGTTTTAACTCTTTATTTACCCTCATTATGTAACAAGACAAACTTCTGCTGTTATTTTTAGAGGATCTGTGTTGATTATTCAGGAGGTTAAAAAGCTCAGCTGAACATTGAACTTATAATGTGAGAGCTCAAGACGTTTTGTCCAGAGAAGAGGTTTTTATTTAGTATGTAAAACCAAATCTGTGTTCTTTTTTTTTTTAGATTCAGGGTTTGTTTTATTCATTTGTTTTGAATTAGGCTTGTGAAGTCCAATAAGTCACCTTAAGTCTAAAATATGATTCATGAGCATCTCTTTTTGTTCATGTTCACTCGCACTATACATGGAAACTGATGTGAAAAGTGTGGATGGGTTGATAGTTCTTGTCATTACCCGTCATTTTATTCCATTTTTGTCCACTTGTGAACATGCACACACCAGTAGTCAAATTAGGAAAAAACAAGCGACTTAAATGCCCCTCACGCATATATTCCAGGACATCCAAACAGATGTTTGGGATTTAAAATGTTGTGATAGATTATATTTTCCTTTACGGAGATCTGATTCGTAGTCTAAACGGAGCTGCATTGTTTGGATCCTGCTACTTACATGTAAAACCATCAAAACAGGGGACAGACGCATTCAAACTTGCATCCATGTTAGGTCTGCATCCACCGAGACGTTTATGTCCACAAGCGGGGTTATTATTTGGCAAAGCAGGCAAAGTTTGTACAGAAATTATGAATAGACTGACTAAAATAGACTAACTAAAAGCCCTTGAAAACACTAGTGAGGTACTAAAAATACCAGCAAAAACCCGGCGGAAAGCATTCTTAGAACCTTAAGGATCCAGCTGGAGTGGTTCCGAGTAGGAGAGCAAACTTTCCGAGCCATCGCCGGCCCTAACAGCATTCAAACTCTTCCTAGCACTGCTGTTCCTGCTACTGCCTCTCTTTTGCTGCACCTCTTACTCCTGTGTACCTGCGGTTTCTCCTCTAGAGCATCCTAAAGGCTCACCCAGGCTGGTGCTCCTCAACACGGCCCGCTGCCACTCACCTCTTGATAACCGCCCTTACCTGAAAAATAAGGATAGGATCCTCTGCTTCCTTCTCCCCTGTGTGCCGTTCCCTTCAAAAACAAACAGCTGCGTCCTGATTAGTAGTTCAGCCTACATAGGCGTGTTGTATTTTGTCGTAAAACCACTGCAATCATGAAAAAGAACAGGAAAAAAAACACATTTTGAATATTTATTCAAATTCGTTTACTCCAAATTGTACCATATCGAAGTATATTGCATGCCCTGATGCAGGCGGATCTAAACCATAATATATGAGTTTGATCATAAACCCTCAAGGTAAAATGTTTAATCTAACATAAGGATAGAGTTGCATAACAGCCGTTATCAAGGACAAGATTAGCTTCTTGCTAGATTGTTGAATGTCAAGGTGGTAAAAGGGGAGTTCCCCCCCAAGTTTAACAATTAATCACAAGTCCTGGGATGATTGTTATTCAACAGTCAAGCAAACAACCAGTTGATTTGTTGTTTCTGCCAGAAGTGGATGACGGCTATTGAAGGAAAGAAGCTGGTAAATATATGAGAAGTAACAGAGATATAATGGCAGGGGTTAGAACTAGTATGGGAAATCTGAATAGCTGAGAAGTTTTGTCAAAGTATAATACACACGCAGTGGGTCTACCATTTTAAACGATTGTTCACCTCTTTGTTGGTGTAAATTTGACTCCATGTCCTCAGATTTGTCCCTTTGCCTTCAGGTGAGCGTGCTGACCACCCTGGAACGGCGGTTCAACCTGCAAAGCGCCGACGTGGGAGTGATCGCCAGCAGCTTCGAGATCGGCAATTTGGCGCTGATCCTGTTCGTGAGCTATTTTGGGGCCAAAGCACACCGGCCCCGTCTGATCGGCTGCGGCGGCATCGTCATGGCCCTGGGCGCTCTCCTCTCGGCTCTCCCAGAGTTCCTGACAAAACAGTATGAGATAGAGAATATTCACAGGACTGACGTTGGCCGGGACGTTTGCTCCAATGTCAGTTCCGGGGAAATTCAGGAGCAAACTCTGTGCGCGAACAAGGCCAACACCAACATGATGTACCTGCTGCTCATCGCCGCTCAGGTCCTGCTGGGAATCGGGGCTACACCGGTGCAGCCGCTCGGAGTTTCCTACATTGACGATCATGTGAAGAAGAAAGACTCCTCTCTGTATATAGGTAAGGAAGTTTTTCATCGTATTATCTTATATAGGCTGGCTGAGGTAAAGTAATATCCAGAACAAAACTACTACAACTAAAGAAGGTAAAAATCCGCATCGGTGATTTCCTAAAGCCATCAAACATGGCTGTGTTTGCTCACCCCTATCAGGTGCAATGTTTGCACAGTTTTAGTCAGCCCGGGTCGCTTTTGTGCTCTACCTTTGTGGCAAGTCTCGGCCCGTGGATACCATGTGCTGGGTGAGCACATCTCAGAGCTTTTAATCTTCAATGCAGACGTTTAGGAGGCGAGGAGGCAATAGATGGGTGCCCTGCTTTTTCCTGATCCGCTCTCAAAGGAAAATGCTGCTGATGTCAGATTTTCAAGCTGCTTTTGAAACTGCTTCCTGTCCATCATTCAGATGAACACAGTTCTTTACTTTTTTTAACTTTTAATAATAATTCAATATTTTAACAAATCAGCACTTAACTACTACTTTACTACTTTGCAAACCATTGAAATTTATTAGCCACTTTATTAGCTACACCTCGCAAATTCCTAATCAGCCAACGCAACTCAATGCATTTAGGCATGTAGACATTGTTAAGACAATGTGCTGCAGTTTAAATGGAGCATCAGAATGGGGAAGAAAGGTGATTTAATTGACTTTAAACATGGTTTGGTTGTTTGTGCCAGACATGCTGGTCTTAGTATTTCAGAAACTGCTAATCTACTGGGATTTTCATGCACAACCTTCTCTCGGGTTGACTGACAAAATATCCAGTGAGCAGCTGTTCTGTGGGAGAAAATGCCTTGTTAATGCCAGGGCTCAGAGAAGAATGGTCCAAATGGTTCGAGCTGATAGAAAGACAAGGGTAACTAAAATAACCACTCATTGCAACCAATGTATGCAGAAGAGCATATCTGAACGCACAACACGTCAAAGGTTGAGGCAGATGGGCTACAGAAGCAGAAGACCACGCCGGGTGCCACTCCTGTCCTCTAAGAACAGGAAACTGAGACTACAATTCGCACAGGCTCACTGTAAATCGACAATAGAATAATGGAAAAACGTTGCCTGGTCTGATGAGTCTCGATTTCTGCTGTGACATTTGAATGGTAGGGTGAGAATTTGGCGTCAAATATATGAAAGCATGTATCCATCCTGCTTTGTATCAATGGTTCAGGCTGGTGGTGGTGGTGTAATGGTGGTGGGGATATTTTCTTGGCACTCCTTGGGACCCTTAGTACCAATTGAGTAATATTGCTGATCATGTCCATCCCTTTAGGTCCACACTGTACCATCTTCTGATGGCTACTTCCAGCAGGATAACGCAGCTAGTCATAAAGCTCAAATCATCTCACACTGGTTTCTTGAACATGACAATGAGTTCACTGGACTCAAACGGCCTCCACAGTCACCAGATCTCAATCCAATAGAGCACATTAGGGATGTGGTGGAAAGGGAGATTTGCATCATGGATGTGTTGCCCGACAAATCTGCAGCAACCACATGATGTTATCATGTCAAACTCTCTGAGGAATGTTTCCAGTACTTTGTTGAATCTATGCCACAATAGATTAAGGCAGTTCTGAAGCCAAAAGAGGGTCCAATTCAGGACTAGCAAGGTGTACCTAATAAAGTGGCCAGTGAGTGTATACTATACTGTACTTAGCTACGTTTACTCATATATGTGTTGATAAAATACCATCCAACTGATTTTTTTTACTAGTGACATTATTTCTCATTATTTGAGTTTCTGTATGTAACTCAGTATAAACGACCATTCTAGGAAGGGCTCACAGCTTTGACCGAGACAACAATGCGATATAACGATCAGTGAACACAACTCACAAGTTTGAATATCTCAAAGAGCACTTGCTAGTCCACTATGCAAAACTAGTCAAATGGAAAATGAAAAAAAAAAGACATTACCATGAACCTTTACTGATAAGACAATAGGGGACATATAGGAAGACTTATTAAACATGTACTCTGCAATTCTGGTCTGTATGGAATAGAATAAGAAAGCAACGCTTGAATGAACGCTGTAAAACCTTCTGTTTGCAGTTTTCAAACAGTAGACTGAGGGAAGCTGGTCAGATATGATGGGAAGAAGAGATGAAACTAAATACGCGGCAAAAGCCTCAAACGAGTCTTTCGCTTGGCTCCAAAAGACACAGGACTGTGGTGGAGGTTTACCTTCCATCAGACTGCCTCCGCACATATTCCCAATGCTACAATGAAACAGTTTAATTGAAAGCATCTATATGTACTTGGATGTTCTAGCAGAAGTCCAGAGTTTGTTCCAGTTAAAAATGTATAAAATAAAATTTAAAAAAAGACTTCAAAAATGGTGTTTGAAGACTTTTGCCGATCAATTAGGATAACTGTGTGGTTTGTTAACTTCCCGTCCACATTACAAAAATAGCCTACTCTTGTTTTGTTCTTTCACTTAAATCGCTATAAAATACAATGTACATTCGTAAGGTGCCGCATCAAGGTTACAACATCTGTCATCAGTTCTGTAAATGTAATCTTTTAACCACACTACCCTGAAATGTACATGTTCCGACTGCCACATCTACCTGTGATGGAGTAGGCTTCTGTGAACGGCGCGGGATGTTTGTTATCAGTTCCAAGCAGAGACAATAAGCTCAGCCTGGCACACTCCCTTCCTGATTCCTTTTCCGGCTGCCTTTTGTCACTCATGTCTCTGGCGAACAAAGGCAGGACCGTACTCTGTAATCTAAAGCCTACAGCAGATTTACCAAATTGCCCATCTTTGTGTTTATTCGTCCCAAACATGAGGTGTTTATGAGAGCAGTCGGTCTACGAACGAAGCCACACCTATCTTTTTAAGGGAAGCACATCAGAATGCCCTGACATCTTTTTTTCTTTTCTTTTTTTGTGCTGCGGTTTTTGCGGCTTAACAGTTTTTATGTTGGGAAGTGGGCTGTAGGTGGCTGAAGTTCTGCAGGCAAAAGCGGAGAGAGATTTGGTTCTGGCTCCACGGATAAGCTGCAGGGAGAGTTGGAGGGCCGAGAGAAAGAGAAAAAAAAAAACAAGTGAACTGTGAGGAACAATGTGGTATTGAGTCTTGCTCAGCTGATCGTCCTAATCCTGCTGCTGGCTTGTCATGCGCCCACGACTGCATGAATGGTGCAGATTGTTTGAAGATCTGAGATGTGGTCTGATTGCTGAACTTTTGTTGGTGCTAAATATTTACATACTGCCTGCAGATATTTTTCAATTTTTTCAATTTTTTGGCCTTGGTTTCAGTTTACATGTGACTTCTATAAAAACTGTAATTTAAACATTTTAGGTATTCAAATTTCTTACAAAATTTCAACAAAGCATGAGCAATTTCCTCTGTTACCGATGATCTGTGGAACAACTTACTTTGCGACACTTTGACTCCTCCACACCTACAGACTCTTAAAACTACGTGCGTTCTCATTTTTACAACATTTACAACATACTTTTAGCTTATGTGAAAGAAAGAGGCGAGTGCAATGCAGACATACAAGTTGTCTTAAAGGCTGCTGAAATATAAAATACAGGCGCTACACCAAAACAATTCAAAGCCCTCAATGACCGACTCAGTCTGTCTAGTTCAGGGGTGCCCACACATTTCGACCAATCGTAATGTAGAGTTAGCGTGTGTTTGCGTGCTTAAATGCGCATCAGTTTACTCCCCGGTTTGAAAATAAAAAAATTTAACGGAAGGACTGATGCGGTCATCTATTTCTTTAATGCCGTGTGATTGACCAGTTGCCGTATTGGGCACCCCTGCTCTAGTCTATTGCAGCAGAAATTATAGTTGGAAAAAGATACGGATGCACAAGCTATTGGCATCAGAAGATGTTAGTTAGTTTTTAAAATATCGGTATTGGCTCGATAAGTAGCCCGATATTAGCGATAGCAACGTACATTTAGTTCCATCTAGGAACTAAATGTAGGTATAGGAGGAACTAAATATTTTTGGCTGTTTGTGTTTGCGTGTCTCTTAAGGAGGGGCTTGCTGTCCTGGTATATGTTTGGTCAGGAACAGTGAGGGTGATGCTATGGATTTCACGATTGTGAGGTTTTCAACTGACGCATACATTCAGCTTAAATGCTGCAATAGGTCAAGACATTGAAATAACGAGGACATATATAATATTAGTTAATATTGGTTCTCGGACATTGGTATTGGCCCAGTTTTATATTGGTGCATCGCTAGAAAGTACAGTATAGTAACTAACACTGGTTCTTCGCTAGCATCAACATTTTGCACGATAACACTGTATGAGCTGTACAGTGATTATGTGAATTTCAGTCAGTCTTACTTTTGATGGTTTAACTGAGCAATATTAATATTGCTGTTAACATTTGATCTCGTGAAAATTGTCTATCGGGCCATTTAAAATGCTTTTACTCCATTTACAACGACATGTAATAATAATTGTTGCTAAATAATTATAATCACTCAAACACTCTCCTTCATTGGACTAATTATCTGATCATTGACTTATTACCTCTTATTTATATCACAATCGACTTGTGTCAGCAGACGGTTTCTGTGTACCAAGACTACAAACAGAGTAAAAGCCGCATCCATATTTGCTCAGCAACACATGTTCTGCTTCCAAACAACACCAGAGCCACAAAAACAACACATCTGATTAGTGACACCAAGTGTGACTTTTTTTTTTTTTTTTACTACTAGCCTATTTACAAAAGTCATTTTCACACATCGTCAACCTGTTTTTAAGCTTCATTCTGAGCTGAGTATCCAGGTAAATAGTGGAGAGCAAAATTACTGTAAGTGTACATTGGCTGTATTCGCGGAGGAGAGTAATCAGATCAGCCTGGAGAAGAGCCATAATTACAGAGGGAGCCAGGAATGTCAACCAGCCAGCCATGAGGTGGCCCGGAGTGGGTTGAGTCGCACATGCATACCACACAAGCTGGTGAAAAACAACTCCTCCCGAGGCCTCGGCGGCCTGTTTTTACTGACCGTTCGTTAGTGGGATCTGCCGCGACTCCTCAAAGTAAACCTGATTATGCTTACTTCAGGTCGCTCAAGTCCTTTTTTGGACCTTGGGTTTTAGGAGTGATACATTTCCTTTAGAGAGAATCTCTGATCATTCACATTTTAAAAGCAGGACTCAAACTTTTACATTGTTTAGGTTTGTCTCGCAGTTTTCTATGTCAGCGCTACATCACAGGATAAAAGACATAAATATATTTGGACACTCTCCATTGTCCATTCTAAGTGACCTCTCACTGCCCACGGCTAATTCTGGCTCTCCCCAGCAGACACCCCTGACAACATAAATACACTAGGCAGGACATACATCCCAGGTTTTAGGCCACATGTACTGTACTGCAAAGCACAAACTTCACCCAGCTGTTCTCTTGCTTATAAAAGCTTTAAGCATGTTGGGATTCCCTCATCAAACTCTAATGTAAAGTATTTAGTGCTTGCAGTATCAGACATGCATGACTTGAGAACCCATTCTTTAGCTATATAACAAATGCTGATAGATTTTAGTCAGTCCCAATTTTAAATATTCAGCTCGGAAATACCCAAAACGTTGTTATATAATGGGATTCTGAGCAACTTCATCCTGCAGAGTGTTTTTTTATTTCTTTCCTAACAACTGGGGCTCTTATGATTTCAGTCAAACTCCCTAAAAAGCTGAAGGATTAGCCTATTTTTCTTTTTCATGCTTATAGCATGCTACCAAACACTGAAACTCAACCAAGCCATCCCGAGAGTTGTAGGGACATAATATCCTCGTATTTACACTAAGGCCAGATGGAAGAGGTGGAGAGAGTCGCAGCTCAGGTAAAAGCATTTGCAGACGGGATTTATTTGTTGTGTACTCCACAAATCTGATGTTTGTGAAAGAAAACGAAGGGGCCATAAAAACACTTTTAGAAGTCCTGCAGTCTAGTCAAATCAGAAAATTAACCAAATGGAGCCATAATTAAAGCCAACTTTGTTTAAAGTATTGACTCACGGTAGCTGAATGCAAACACATATCTTTCACTTCACATTTCATTTTTATTAATCTATCAATCTTTTCCTTTCCATCCCTAAAGTATGCTCCTCTGTTGGTCTATAAAAATAAACCCCCCAAAAATGTAAACAAGCCAAAGTATTTTTTTCTCAGGGACAGGATATCTAAAGATTATTTGACCAAGCTCTGTCCAACTCCTCCCTTTCCTTAGTATAAATTGTTCCTCAGAGAAAATATCGGTCTAAGCATATTCTGTGTTGCTCTCGGGCCAAGTAAGTTTTCTGCCATCTCTCATCAGTTAGATTGGATGTGAGAGGAGGGGGGAAAAAAGGTGTCGTGCCAGTGAAACGGCACGACAGAGAGAAGCAGGTTTGTGGATTTACGGATCAAACTTTTGACAGAATAAGAGAAACAGACTAATGTTTTTCAACTTGCTAGGTTTAGAAATATACTAACTGATTAAAGTTAAAGTTTATATTCAGTACATGTGTCACAAGCTCAGCAAAACATTCTTCATCCTAACCCTGAGGGGGGATTAATATACTGGGATGTTGATGCAGCTATATAAGAACTTCTAATTCAGCTGTCAAAGGACTAAATTGCTTTGCCCACTTACAAACTCTATGCATATAAGGCAAGTGAGAATTTAATCTATATATTTTTTAGGCATGTTTTCTAACGTCCAAGCTGGGTATTGGTTTAAGGATAACATATGATGAGCATCTGTGTACTAAGGGAATGTGTGGCCTAAGGTTGTTTGCACCCTATATCAAGGAGTGCATAATTATTAAGCAGCTTATTTTCTTTTGGTAAAATGGGACAAGCAAGAGGTTTAACTGACTGAAAAGTGAGAAATTACCAAACGTGTCTTATAGAGAGGCAGCGCTGTCAGCATGAAGATATTCGGGCGCGATTGCATAAACATTGCAATTTTTTGTTGCAAAAAGTCAACAGATCGGTGATAAAGGCGCAAATTATACGCTAAGTATTTGAGAAGTATAGGTTTAAAGCTACTAGTTCCAGTTCGGTCACATTCCATAACCACGACTCAACTGGAATATCTACAATAAAAAGATGTTCGATACCAGGGGACAGGTGGATAAGTCTGAAACCTGACCGCCACTTTACAATACACATCACCTGTGTCTAGACTAAGCTAAGAAATATTGATCTGAACTGGCTGTTGTTGCGGCACAAGCAGTTGATAATCAACAGATCAAGAAAATCTACATTTTGAAATCATAACTGAAGTTTAAAGGTGATTAATAATAATAATAATAAAAAGTTTTCATTTTGCACACGGTATAGGCTGCTATGCTGCAGTACTGTTTTCACTGCCAAACACCTACTTTGTTCACAAACCACACAATGACAGGGTTTGGTAAATTGACACACTTCCTTTATAATTTCTGAGAAATAACAATGAGTACGTTTTTGTGAGTAGAGTCTTGGTTCCATAGAAACGCAACAATCACAACATGCAACAAGGCGGCCGCAGTGAAAAAGTTTCCTCAAACATTACATATCTAAACGATAGTGTCAGGCTTTAACGTTTCAGGCCTGAAAGTAAAAAGCAGTGTCTATTTCCAGCATCACATACTGTGGAAATTGTGCGGTACATTTGTTCGTTTCTTGTTGCGTTAAGCTCTGCAGCCTTAGGTTCGTTGCGACAACCGATCGCATCCTTCGAGAGTCTTGTCAACATTCCTGCTAAAGCACACTGACTCCAAGCATTTGCTGCAGCAGGTCCTTTATATAAGCTACTTAAACTCGGAGCATGTTAATATCATCTTGAAGGATTAGATACTAAATGGGTTTTTCCGTCGCCGCCATAAGCCGCACGCCGAGTCTGCCTAGGAAACACTGGTGTGGTTTATCTTAAGGTGATCAATGGGAATGCAGCAAAGGCTCATCAAACGCCAGCGGCTCCTGTGCATTGATGCAATGCTCAGTGCGGTGTGGGCTTTTGGTTTTCACTGCAGTCGGCAGTGTTGCGGGCAGAATGACCTGAAGGTGCTTGTGGGGAGTTGGCAGCCTGACTCGCGAAGCCTGTTTACATTTTTCAGTAAGAGTCTCAGAGTTGAGAGAAGGCAGAGAATCTCAAATCAGCTGAGAAAATCTCGCAAGCTATTGCTAAATAGTAGTCATCGCAAAATAAATGTCATTACGCAGAAATCTGAAAGAGCCTGCAGACATCAGAACCTTCTCAAATGGTGATTCATTCGCAACTGATCCCAAGTGAAAACCTTGTTAAATTGAAAGAGAAGGAGTGATTTGTTTAGAGCACTTTCTAAACCGTTTTTCAATTAAAATAACAAACAAAAACCCAAGATAAGGTCTAGTACTTATTAGACATCAATAACTTATACTATACTATGCAAGCTAATTAGTTTTGATTAGTTTTTGTTCCTACAACCATCAGTTCCTCTTCTTTTGTTCTGTCTTCTCACAACCCGGCCGATTGTGGCTAAATGGCCGCTCGCACTGAGCCTGGAGGCTCTGTATGAGTAATTACGCTCAAGTCGACAACAGAATACAAGTTGTCCTCTTCTACGTCGTCATGCTGGTTCAGGGGGACTGAATGTTGCAAGTCAACAACTCGATTCAATATACTGGGATTCCTGAAGTAGAAAACCTTCTGGGGCTCAATACTGAACCGGCTTTGGCCGATCGGCATACCTGAATTGCTCATCCATATATTGCGTTTTTTAAGCCAAAGCTGCTCTAAGCTTTAAATCGGAGGTTGAACATGCTCCTGTTGGTGTTTGCAAAAATATAGTTGATGCTTTATATCAATTGAAACTGTTTTTTAAATATTCTCTGATCAGTGAAGTGTTATGCAGTTAGAATAGATCCTATCTTTAGCTAGAAAGTATTAATTGCAGTCAAAACCCCCCACAAAAACCCAATGGGAACATTTTACTCTATTGTTTTGTCTGATACTTCCCAAAAAAATGATGCCACTCAAATAATTACAATTGGTTGTACTGCTTTTGTTACCAAATGTTGTTGGTAGGCCGGGGGCCATATGGTCATGTGAGGTAAAATATGTTACAGCTGATTTTCACGGATGATACAGTTCCGAGTACTGAATTTCAGCCTAAATAGCTGCCAGATTACCCATAGCAAGATTTTCTACTATAACAAGTCTTTCATCCCTTGTTGGATCATCAGGACCAGGGAGGGGAAAAAAATTAAAAATCTGCAAGCACTAAATGGGTCATAGCACTGTATGATCTGGATCATCACTGATGACAATTATGACACCCCCTGGTCTAATCATCACAGGCTAATAAACTAGATGTGGAAGCTCCTGGCCTCTCCCAAGTTTGGTAATAATCAGCTTTCCATCTGCTTCATTCAGAGAGAAATGTGGTTTGTATAACTTCTTTTTTTCTTCTTTTTTTTTTGCTCAATTGTTCCTTTGACACCTTTTTAGTCCTTATCGTGAATTTATGCAGTCTATCTAAACCACTGGTTCCAGACAGTCTTCTTGAGGCAATCTGGGTCAGGCTCTGTCACCGCTGATTAAAAAGGGGATTTTTTTATTTTTATTTTTGCACGTCTTCCATCGAAGAAGGAGCCCGGGGATAAGGGTGGGAGGAAACAAATCGTAAACCCAGTAGCATCAGGAATCTGTAGCTACAGTAACAGACCGTTGTCTGGCAAACGCTGCTGTCAAGGATACATCCGCCACTCTGCTTTGTATCAGATGTTCTTGTGACCTTCCATGGACGCAAACGCTCATTAAAAAGCCCATTGATGTTAGCAGTATTAGTAAGCAGTATTGTGTCTACTGCAAAACCCTTGCCTAATTGATTAGATGGTGTTTAAGAGCTCTCAAGACCTCTTGGATAACTGGTAGACGAAGAACTGCAGGTAAGTTTTGCATTGGTAGGTTATTTTAATTTGTAGAGCTTCAAAACTGATGGTATAAACGCACATATTTCTCATGAAAAAAAAACCCCAAACAGAACAAATCTAGGTTTTCCTTAATGTAGGTTTTCACCTTGTCATAGTGAGAAGTACGACTGCATTTGTTGCTGCAGTTTTCTGCCACCTTCCAAATGATTTTGTAAAACAAAGTTGTAGTTTTATGAAGCATGTTAGTATTTTTTAATGTTTCATTATCACTTATCTTTTTGCTTTATCCACACATGGTGAACCGAAATCACATATGATGAACTGATGCAAAATAATCAGTGAATCGTACAAAAATCAAGAGTAAACATGCTAGTATTAGCCTGTCCCTACAGTGAACGGGTTACATTCAAATGCGTCAGATATATCTCTTGGAAATTATGAAATGGTATAGATATAACAGCACGTAGAACAGTGTTTGTACGTGAGTTAAATAGGATTTGTTACGTGATGCCAATGAAATTTTGTGGCTATTCTTTAATAGAACTTTAATACTCATAAGTACTCTGCTATATATGCCATTGAATTTTCTCCTGTTAATAAAGGAGAAAATAAAATAAGTGTCTGTCTAAGTAAATTATCATATTGGAGACAATAAAGGTCTTGATTGTGTTACCCCTACAATGATATGTTCTAGTAAGCCACTGTGTTTTCATTATAGTGATCCAACAACTTCTTTGTATGTAACTCCACATAAGATGATACGCTGACATTTGAAAGCAAGGGAGCTGATTTCTACTTTTATTTTTTAGATCAAATTTAGATAGCAGTTTAAATGTGAATCAGGTTAGTCATTTATTTTGACTTTGTCATATTCTGGTGTTAGATTAGCCGAGGGGAATTCGGCAAATCACTTTTTCACAGACGCCACCGAACAAATCTGACTAAGCTTTTTCCATATGGCCTAAACAACTTAACCTTACATAGTTGGTAATTTGGTATATCCCAGAAGAGCTGCCCATAAAGTATTAACGTAAACAGAGCAAAATAAATGTACAAGCCACATGGTTTGATTTTTTTACTGGCAACAAATTTCTGGGCGGGGGGTCCGTCATTTATCGTTGGCTTTAAAATAATAAGATATTCTGTTTCTCTATACTAAAAAAATCCAGATAAAAGGTATTGGATTTTCCAGCTGTAACACGACCAAATGTAAATAAAAGTTCAAGTGGAGTAAATGGTTTTGCAAGGGACTGTTTGTATAGTATTCATTAAACCTACTAGCTTCAGGGCGGATTCAACTTAAAACACTTTTCCTCAGGATGCAGCAGAGGTATTTCCATTTTTTTATATTTTTATTATTTGAGCCAAACATGATGGCGTATAATCAGTTGCACTTTTATGAGTCCACTGCTCTCATTTTCCCTGGGACAGGAGAAGGGGGAAAAAAAACTGCCTGCTGGCATCTCTATCCTGATAATTAGGCCAAACCACCTGCAGAGGAAGCTGTTACCAGCTGCTGTCACACAGTTTCAAACCTCTTCCTGCTCTTCGTTGTCAATAGAGCAGCTGCAGCTCTCCAGCAATGTTCGGCTCTGATGCTTTACCCTCTGACTTCATCCCACCAACACAGCGGCGCTGTGTGGAGCTCCATATCGTTTCCGACATCTGAAGCTGCTCGCAAACAGTTCACTGTGGCGGCCGGGCTTTGCTCCGCTGCATTAAACTCCCTCACACGGACTCTTCTTCATCATCATCATCATCCCCTTTATGTCTCCTCTCCACGTCGGAGCCATCACACCGCGGCTCACTTTGGAAGACGTGTCTGGCCTCAACGTGTAATCTTATGACTCAGAAAAGTCCCCATTACTGCTATAAAGACACTGAAAGAGAGCTGATAGTGATGATGTATAGAGGCCATGAGCAAAAACGACTTATATATGCATATAGTATCTGCTATAATATCTAATAGTGACAATTGTTGCATTCATTTTGAGTTTTTGTTTAAAGGCAGGCAACAAAAACCAATTGGCATTGGTCACTGAAATTTAATGCTGGATCTATTTAGGTTTTGAAGCGCTCTGAGCAGTTTCCTAGACTAATTTTATGACACAAATCTAATTGGAATTAGAGATTAAGTTACTCAATGTCAGATTACAGAGTCTGAATGACATTGACTTTTACGGTAAAAGGAGAAAGGCGTTGCAAACATGAGATTCAACTCATTCTTTTCACTTTGAGCTGCCAACAGGTTTTCAGTGTATGGTATGAAAAACCCAGAAAACTCTTAATTCTTTTATTTCTAATAATTGTCTCAGGCACAAAATATACAAATAATAATTGTAAACGGTTTTGGAAGACTAAAAAGAAGACAAGTGTTAAAATGAATACTTCAAACATATTTTCCAGATGACTTTTTCATGCATTCAATTTACAATTCAGATCGAAATGTTATTTTGAGGATCAGCTATTAAATATGGACACAGTACACAGAGGTGCTCAGACCGATTTTCCTCCTCTAAATGCATGCACATAAGCTTCAGTCCACTTACATTAGAAAATCGTTAATATCTGTGACACGCACTTTTTTTTTTCTTAATCTTGTTTCCATCCCAACGCAGGAGGTTTTACCAAAACCATGTTCCCTGGATTTTCATCTAAATGATATAAGCAGGTCAGTTGGAACAAAGATCTGTTTGGCAGACGGTCCTTTTTTTCTGATCAATAGCATCAAACATGCAACGTGGATCACTAGCAGCAGTTTTTTAATTCTAAAGCTAGAAACCCTGTATTTTTAGCTTATGTTAGAAATCTATATATATATATTGTTCATCATGATTCATTCTCTTCCTTACTCTCTGGGAAAAGAAAAAAAAGAGCAAAGTTTTTCTAAAATTTGCTGTCCTTTGGGTCCTTAAAATTGGGGAGAAATAAAAATAAATATCTTTTTACAAAATATTGGAGAACATTACAGAAAGTTGAAACATGGCTTCTCAGCCGCACACTGACAATCAAATGCATATTTTAAAAACATCAACATTAGAGGTGTGATGTGGTGGTTTTACTAAAATGCACTAATAAAATGATCCTTTCATCACCGATATGCAGCCCAACCTGTCTGGACTCAAACTGAGACGAACTTTAGTCAGTAATCAGTTTGTTTAGGGGGTGGAAAAAGATGCAATAAAAGCCGTCATGTAAGCCAAGTGCATCATGGACTTTGTTCTGTAGTGACCTCACTGCTCATCCTCAGCGGGTCAAAAGGCTAATAGTATTAAACGTGTCCTCGGCCCGCGGTTTGCATTCACCGACCATATGGCATCAGTGAAACTGTTTAAACCCCTTTCTGCTCTTGCTCTGATGGGAATGCGGAAGAGGAGTGTTGTTTTGGTGCCAGATTACGGCCCTCCGTGTTCGTTTGAAATTTTAGATGATTTGACGTAAGCGGAAGTTTAATGTCGGATGATCCTGATGTAATGGCATTTGAGTGCGGGTTCACAGGGTGTGGTAAGCTTTGGCGTGTTATTTGGGTCATGACTGTATGCACTCAGCAGGGTTATCACAGGACAAAGCAAATCTGTGTACACCTTTTTTTATTTTTTTCATAGTTTTGGATATTCCTATCACATTTTTACAGAAAGACTTATTAAAAATACGTTGTTTTTTTTCTACCATTTAAAATGTTTAGATGGTGAAAAATGTCGTTCCTTCACACATTTTTGCGATTTTTTGACAAAGCTGGACGCCATTAGCTCTGAAATTTGATAGGCCGTTCTGGACTTCATCATAGTAGACGGCCTGTAGAAAACGATGCTCTCGTCTGAACAGCATGAAAGCAGATGAGTTTACATGACACATTCTGATCAATGCAAATTTAAAAACCCTGCTCCATGTTGCGTACATGGGGAGAAAGTAGACGTTTGTTACCTTTCAGCAAATTACAATTTAACCTAACGAAAAGAGATGCACAGATATAAAAATTCAGGTGAATACAGATATTTAATAATAATATTGTTGTGGCTGATTACTGATATTTATCGATAACATACATATTTCCTTATCCTTTCAACATCTTGGGGAAAAAAAATGCTACACCCCTGATGTTGCATCTGTCCTCCTGTAAAGAACACCCCACAATCCTGGCATCTATAGCGTCACTGTTATAGAAAGATGCAGAAAAAACACAAACGGCAACAAGTTGGGCATAAATATCGGTTGCTAAAATTGGCAAAGTTTTACTGATCAGACCAAAAACCAAAATGTCCTAAAATTTACTGTAATCAAAATAGAAATTGAATCAAAATGTGTTTCGCCAACAATTTAAGGCAGTTTATTAAGCAGTCGACTTTACAAAGTTTTTAAATTCTCATGGTCTCATTTTTATATCATAAAAACTTGGTATGAGATTTCGGGTGTGTACACTTTTGAAACCCTCTCCACGTATTCAGAAAGGCCTCTTTTTTTCTTTTTCAGTTTAGCCTATATCGGTGCATATCCTGTCAGGTAGGGTGACGTTTCCTGTGGTTCAGTGGTCGACGCTGTTGGAGTTCAACAAATCCACCAAGCAACGCTCCTAGGTTGTTCTGTCAAAACGCCTTCACGGCTCACAAACTATTTTAGATAAATGTCAGATGAGAAGGTTTTAGTTCCTGTCCGACTGAATCGGAGGACATAAACGTTTAAGTCTCTATGGTAAGATTAACAAACAAGACTGCAGAACTCTGAGGTTGAACAACTATGGAGTTGTTCTTTTGTCTTTAGTAAGTGCTTGGATTTCAAAACTATGATGACGGCTATTTGTATTATTTGGATACAGTATCCTTTTTTATTTGTATGTATGAGAGACAATACCATGAATATGGGATGGCTTGGGTGTCGTGAACTAACGTCATATATTCAAATCTTTCAACTAAATGCCTTTTATTGCTTAAAACATGTGAAATGAGACGTGGATTTATAGATTTAAAGACAACTGCCGAGTTGCCATCTTTACGAAAGCTTAACATTGTCTTCCCTCAAGTGGTTAAAAAGACCTTTTAAGACAAAGCTGACTTTCTGCAGTGAATTACTCAACCGTCTCGACTTTCTATACAGCATCCATTAGCGAACCTTTCTTCTATATGAGCTGGCTTCTTTCACAATTTAACGGACTGAGGAAGTGACATCAGCAGATTGTTTGATAGTTTGGCTACTTCCAAAGTTCTTCCTCTTTAGACCGGTGACTCAGTCCACGCTCGCAGGCGTGGACTGATAACATAAGTAGCTACCTGTTTGAAGGTCGGAGGTTTTGCGGAGCGATTAGACAAATATACAGCAGTAGCACATGTGTGTGATATATTCAGCATCAGTAAGATGTAATAATAAATAAAAAAAATTAAAGATTTAAGATTTTAATGATGCAGCTAAACATCGGCAACAGGAGATCCGCTCATTAACGATGATTAAAAGTTACTTCCTCACACCCTGCTGTCTTTGAATGCCATTGAAATGCCAAAACGCATTAGAATAAAAAAATATGTATAAATTGACTCGATGCCTAATTTTGACACTAGATATTTGACACTTAGTTTAGAACTTTGTTGTAATTTTCATGTACAGCTAATGTTTTTCTAGTTAAACTATAAATGGACTCTGAATAAATTACTTTATTCTGGCTATTTTTTGATAGTAAGAAACTAATGACATATATTTGCAGTAGAAAGAAATGTCGTAGATACTTTATAGCGATTGACATTTTCTGTCAGGTTGAGGCTTGTACATTTTTCAGTTGAAATCTGCACTCTGAACTTTCCAGTCAGGGGGGTGGCTTGATGCTCGAAGGAAAAAAAAAAAAAAAGCCTGTTGCAAAATCTGCGAGAATTAAAGTAACACTTGTTAAAATCAGTTCAGGGTCGAAATACGTGTAAATGAGCATAAATAGATTATTTCAAAATGAATGTTTTAGACTTATTTTAAATACAGAATGTAAATAAGTTCATTTGGGTTGCAAACTAAGAAACAACCATTACTGTAGAAACATGGTTTTATATAGCAACAAAGGTGGAAGACTTTAATGTTGTTGCTTAAGTTAAGAGGGTGGATAGGAGGACCTCCTTAAATCTTTGAATATTTTATATTCAAATATAATTGTAGCTTTATTCACTCTGATCCAGGAGACCTCTCCACCTGCCGCCTCTGGATTTTATGACAAAGCTTGTATTCAGACTCCACAAAGATGATGAGATGCTGACGCTCTGGCGTGTGGCTCATCTTCAGCAATCATTTAGCTCTCTCTCAGTTTCTCAAACTGGCCCTAGTCATGAAAGTGACACGTGCTGCTGTCCGGCCGTCCACATTACTCCGTCTCTCGGCTCCCATTTATCTGAGAGGATTATTGAGACAACTTAAGCAGGATTAACGGAGCGGAGAAGGAGGAATTCCCTTTGTGCCCAGAGAGCAGAAAATTAACCGGGAGTTATACAGAATTTGTTTTTTAACCTTTTGACTGTCAGCCTATCATTACAACCCTAAACTTGGATAATACACATAAGAAAATGGGGGTAGTTCCAGGAGATACTTGCCTTAATGCAATAGCTTGGCCTCTTTGGGCTTTATCTGACACTTTTAATATCTTTTCTTCCTTCTCTATGCTTTAATGTTGTTTGTGAGTGATTATGAAAGCCTGCTAGAGTTACTTGGATGCAAATGTTTAATGTTTACCCCTAAACAATCTTTTGAGCAGCCGTGCTGCAGCTCTGCGATCCATCTGCTGGTTAATTAACATCGTGGAGAGGACAGGCCTCGTGCACAGCGGCTCCGCAGCCCTTGCCATTGGTTTCTAAGTATATTAGCGCGAGACAAAAAAACTCTAGATCCGAGCTTTGTTATTGAATTACTTCTGACATCCTCCCCTGAGACCATAATTCACAACGTACTAAAAGGCTTAGGCAAAGTACAGCATGAACAAATTAGTTTGTTTTGTTCTTATCTTGTAGTGGGACCGCTGAACGGGGAAAAAGGGGGGGGCTTTCGAGGTTGTTAGGAAAGTAGCGTATTGCACAGATTAGAACCAGCACTGTGTCGTCCCTCGTGGAGATTTAATGGGCTTAAATTAGGTTTTCTTACTTCCTGCTTAATCCCGCTTTGAAAAACAAACAAAAAGGTCGCTGTTGTTTTATCCGTAAATTTGGGACAAAAACAACGGTTGCTTTGGCGAGGGAAAGGTGGCCAAGCGGAGGCGGACTTACAACTCTGAGAAAAATTAGATAAGAGTTTTGGGAATGTTCGAATCTTAGTTCCCAAATCTTTACTGACGTTTTGCTAAATTTGAGTATAGAAATGTTCCTCCAATCAATATCAATTCCAAAACAAGAAGATATTTTGACAGTCAGAAACCGATAAACTACCAATTAGATGAATCCCTAAACATTGTCAGACAAAACAATGAAAAAAGTGTCCATTGGGTTTGACTGTTACCCTGTTATAAGACTTCCATAATCAGTTTAGCTGTATGTAAAACTCTAGCTTCTACCCCTGCTTCATCTGTCTTGGTTGTCGTGTTCTTGGGCCAAAACAAGTCGCCAGCTTTGCCTTCTGGTGGCTGTGCATGGCAGCCTTGCTTCAGCCAGACTGGATAATGGCAGCAGTGGTTAGAATGTAGCTTCTGAATAGGTGAATGAGCGCAAGGTATTTTTCTCCTACCAAGACAGCTCAGGTTCCCCAAAGCCAAACTTCCAACGCCTGATCATGTGTTTGCCTGCATTTTTGGTTAAGACAAACCCTATATGGTCTTAACGACTCCCCAAGCTTAACTACTGTAAGACCCCTCCCTCTTCTGTGGACAACGTCCGTGCGGTTTTCCTCCAGGAGTTTTCTCGCCATTTGCAAATCTTTTGTATGACGATCAGTTTTCTGGACTTCCTCGTAGCCTTGGAAAATTTCTCCTAAAACTTATCCATCCTGCTATCTGTCTGACAGAAAAAATAATGTTTCCTGGGAAATGAATCTAGCAATATCTCTTACACTTTTTCCGTTAAAAACAAATACGCCCTCGAAATTCTGACGCATTCACACAATTGGCTTCCTTACAGTTCGCATCCAGGGGAAGACTTAAGAGTTTGCATGGAAGGTTGTGTCAATAAGCCCTAACTGTAAGTTTATCAAATAGAAAAACCAATCATAAACTAAAGCTAAATCCCTAAAGTAGTGCGATCGTAGTATGCTTGATCATGTTTTTTGACCCTGCTCTCAGCCACCACATGTTAAACCGTTAGAACGGGTCTCAGTGGAAACATCTCTCCTCCCCTTGGTCGCTAACTTGTGGTTCAGCTGGGCCATAACCTCCCTTAAGGTTATTTTTATTTTATTTAGGTTTAGCATGAGTTTCCTCTCTGAGGTTTCCCGTGTGGCAATGGTGACGTCATTATGAGAAGACAACTCTCGGTTTCCAAGGGAACGGAGCCAACCAAGCTCATTTGCAAAGCCACTGGCAAATGTGGCCGTCACATTGAGGCTACTCGTGTTTTTTTGTTGTGTTTTTTTTTTTTTCTCTGGAGGTGCTGCTGAACTTCATTTTTGGTAAACGCTCATGTGTGACGCAACAGTAGATCGCTGTGCATTCATTTCGTGATGGGATTGTTTTTCTTGGTGGGATCCATACATCTTGTATTGAAACAAAATATCCGAAGCTACCAAGAGGAGGAAGGAGGTACGGACCTAAGTAGACGCTGGGGCCCCTCGTGGATGCATCTGTGTGTTTTCATTTCCGTGCTGGTTTCACTGTCGACGACAAACGTGTTTCAATTGTAGTTGCATGACAAAATAAATAAATAAATAAATCTGTCAAGGGTTCCATCCCAGTTCTTATTTGACTCAAAGAACCTGTTTGTTGCACCTTCTGAACTCCCTGAAACTCTGAGTCACTTCCTTTTTGCGACGAATAAAGCATGAAGTGACTGAGGCCACGTTTGTGTGACTACGTCGCCTCCCTTCTTAAGTGGGTGGTCAGAGCAGGAAGCAGACCATTTGGTTTACTCTTGGCACCAGGAGAGCAACACACAGCTTAGTCACAGTTTCCATGCTTCATTAAGTGGCTGCTTCAGAAATCAGATGCCAAGAACAGCAATCAGCCGCCAACTGAAGGAGCAGCGAGATGTTTTGCCGCAATCGATTGTCCCTGTTTGCATCTCACAGCTTTCTAAAGAAACGTGTTACACTGCCACACGTCAGAGGAGTTGAAGCCTGGGAGGAAAGCCTGCCTCCTAAATTGAGCTTCGGCTCTTCATCATCTTACTGCAGTCACAGGTTCTTGCTCACGGCGCCGCTGTAGTTACAATTTCGGATCAAGCTTAGAATAATCATATGCATCGGCATAAGAGAGACTCTTGCTGCCGTCTCTTGCTGGCTCTGATTCAATCTGAGTTCAGTGCAGGCTTGAGAGGAATGAAAGCATGCAAGAATCACCGACACCACCTCTCCTGGTAGCCTCGCTTTGTGGTTTTTGAACTGGCTGATTTTATCTCTGCTGACGCCACAGAACGGATCTCTGTTTGAAGGCGTCTGTTTGTTCAACCTGGATGCATTAAACTTATATTTACGAGTTGAAATGAGGCCGAATTATGACTGCAGGAGCTTGGATGATGTAGTTCAACACCACATCCTGACCTCTGACACGGACCTCTAGTTTTCTCACTGGCTGGTTTTAAGTTATTGTTTTGCTGAGGTTAAAAAAAATTGTCTGATGACAACATCAACTGTGATATTTACCTCTCATGTCCAACATAAACGTATTTGTGAATATCCCTTACCCATACGTTTTAATTGTCAAAAGTAACTGAGACACAAGCTTGGAATGCACATCGGTGTGAACTGACTTAGTGGAATCGCATTTTTGATCAAACATGGATTTATTAGGATGCATGTGTGTTTACATCCACATAAATATCAGTTGCCAAAGGTTTTAGGTAAACTGATGTATTACCACTTAGAAATGTACTTTTTCAGCCTAACCCGTGTGTGGTTTTGATTCTGAGCTTTGCTATAAGTTGGAACCAACAACAAACAGACACTAGATTTGTGCGGTTACTTAAAAGGCTCTTTTAATGTCCTAATCAAAGTCTGTGCCTCTCCCTTTGCAGGAATCCTTTTCTCTACGCTTGTGTTCGGACCCGCCTGCGGCTTCATCCTCGGCTCGGTCTGCACCAAGTTCTACGTGGACTTCATCTTCATTGACACCAGTGAGCTCAGTCGATCCTCACGTTGTGTTTTTAATCTCTCAACATGCGGCCCTATTGACGCGTTACGTGCCTCTCGCCACAGGCAAGCTGGACATCACTCCAGACGACCCGCGGTGGATCGGGGCCTGGTGGGGGGGCTTCCTGCTGTGTGGTGCCTTACTGTTCTTCTCCGCTATTCTGATGTTTGGCTTTCCTCACACGCTGCCAGCGGGGGAAAGGGATGAGGTGGCGGAGAGCGAGCAGGTCATGCTGCCTCCTTCCCTGAGCCAAGAGTACGAGACTCCTAAGCCCAGCAACGGAGTCGCGCTCAGCGATGTGCCTGCCAACAGCCCCACCTGCTGTCAGCAGCTGAGAGGTGAGCGTGCGGCCTCGGAAAAATTCCCTAATTTCTTGACGTGGACTCTACTTTTTATTCATCACTGGATTGTGTATCTTTTTCATCTGTGCTGGTCACATAAAGTCTGTACGTGGATTATGATTGCTTATGTGAGAAATTGTGTTTTTCAGTTCATTACGTCGCTAAAACAGTAAATACTTTATTTTCTTTAATGATATTTGTGTCTATTTGTCGTTGAAGTATGTACGGTAATAATTACTGTCATTTGTCATTAATTCTGCCATGTGTGTGTGTGTGTTTTTTTTCATCAGTGATCCCTAAGGTGACAAAGCAGCTGCTGTCCAACCCCGTCTTCACTTGCATCATCCTGGCCGCCTGCATGGAGATTGCAGTCGTGGCCGGTTTCGCAGCCTTTCTAGGAAAATACCTCGAGCAGCAGTTCAACCTCACCACCAGCTCTGCAAACCAGCTCTTAGGTCTGTTCACTTATAGAGCAAATGTTGCTAACGCAAGCATTCGGGAGCACCTGTAATGTAAACATTGTTTGGCCTTTTCCTCCCTTTCGTGGATCAAGGCATGACGGCCATTCCCTGCGCGTGCCTGGGAATCTTCATGGGCGGCCTGCTGGTGAAGAAGCTCAACCTCTCGGCTCTGGGAGCCATCCGTATGGCCATGCTGGTCAACCTGATCTCCACTGCTTGCTATGTCTCCTTCCTGTTCCTGGGCTGCGACACGGGGTCGGTCGCTGGAGTCACTGTCCCGTATGGCAACGAGTAAGAAAGACACTTGAGCCTGTGTTTGACGATGATTGCAGGTTGGAAGCTGTCTGTATGTTTGACCACTGGCTCATTATTTGTTCTGTCACACTGGCAGATATTTCCAAACTGTGTGGGTGTGGCTGCTAACCTGTCACTGTTTTTTGCGACCAGTTTTTTCAACAGTAACTCTGATCATATTTATTTGAACCCTCTGCACACACATAATGGAATCTTCGCCCATTCATTTTGAAGTAACTGAGTTGGAGCTTGATGGAGAGAATCTGTGAACATCAGTCTACTCCTTGGCTTTGACTGGTTCATTGTAACACATTAACTGACTTTTTTATATATTATAAATCTGTCTATGTGTTTAAGCTCCTTGTCCTAATAAAAGGCGAATCCCTGCCCCGCTTTCATGTCTTTTACAGCATTTAACAGGATTTTGTGCAGAATTGCCCTTTATTTATCGCCTTTTGTCTCCACATACTCTCTGGCAAGTTTCCTTGTCCCTGCTTGAACAAAAGCAATCTCACAGCACCTACCATCAACACCTGGGAACTTATGTCAAATTATCTCCTTCAGCCTACTAGAAAACCCATCTTTTGACAGCTACTGGGTTTACTGGTTTGACAACATATAATGAGTTATGCTAAGATATGCAATTCTCTACCTGATTGCATGGAGCCTCCACGTGACAGTAGTACAGACTATGTATAATAGAATGGACTAGAGGCCAAAGATGAATGCAACCTGTTTAATGCTCAATATAATAGCTGTGAGTTGTTTTTGTCCAGAGGAGGCAACAACATCCAGCATCCTAGCCTTGATACCTAGACGGCTTTATTATAGGTGATCTCTGCACAGCAAAAAAAAATAAATGTAGTTCAATTCTGTTTGGTAGGGTGCAAAATTTATACAAACAAATCTATGATATCATTTTTCTAACGGATTTCTATTAGGCAAGGCTTTGCACACCAGAGAGCTGCGTGAGCTCCATGCAAAGGTGGCATTGAGACAGACAGTAATCCAACAACAACAAAAGAAACTTTCAAGCACTAAAAAAAAATTGCTCTGACTTTCAAAGAAGCATCTGATTCTGTCGTTGTCAGGGTCTTTTAGACGAACTGTGATTCATACTAGCTTCGAATAAATCCCTCTGAGACTCTACCTTCCTCCTGCTTCCTTTCATAGGTGCTTTACTCGTACCTAACAGCAAGTCGTAGAGATCTGCAGGTGCATTAAACTGTTACAGCATTTTAAAAATGTATGTAAAATGATTGGTTTACATAAGTAAACCAATCATTTTACATTCACCAATTACATCAACCTTCAAGTGTTTGCACACTGGTAAAGCTGCATCAAAAGGCTTCTAGTTTTTCAGCAGCCCATACTTCATAGGTTCGTTCAGCACCGCCACACTTACAAATAAGCTCAACTTAACCCTGTTAAAATGACAAAAATGCTTCTAAATGTATATCTAGTAATCTAGTAATGGAACCACATGTTTTGTTTGGAAAAAAACAAGTGTTTCAGCTTGTTTAGGACAATGATTGATATACAAAAAGCACCTCATTCTCCCAACAGTCGGTAGGTCAAGGACTACTTGCCGATATTTGGGAATTTATTAACCTCAGGAAAAAAACTAATGGAAATGGTGCACACACAAGAGTGCCATAAAATTTGTATTGTAATCAAACAATTAGTAGAAGGACAGTAGCTCATTATACCAACATTACATTAATGATGAGTGAAAATACATCAATGTGTCAATGACTCATTTGTCAACTAATCTCAAATTAATCCATAAATCATTCACGCTATCTTAGATGCATCATTTATTACCCTGAGCTCCTGAAATGAAACTGATACCAGATCATGATCAGGAGATTAATTCAACACAGAGATGACTCTTCGTTATACTGCCCGACACTCTCCTTTACGGTAGGATTCCAGTAATGAAGATCAACAATGCAGACGTATGAAAATACAGAAAGTTATATCAAAAAGGGTGAAATTTGATACTTGCCGCATCAAATCAGACTTAAGTTCTGCTCTCCCAGCATTAAAAATGTACATTTCATGACAAGGAGCATAAGTGTTTTATTTGTGACACAGAGGTTTATGTTAAATATAGCTACACGCTGTTTTCTGTACAGCAGCTTCAGAATACAACAATTGCTTGTTAGTTTACTCGTGTCTGTAAACGAACTCTGTCTGGTCTGTTTGATTTTAACAACCTCAACTCAAACGGTCTGCTCATGAAAGGGTTCACGCCACATCTGTTGAGTTTATGCCGCCCGTGTTTCTATCCAGGACGCTAAACGTAGGCAAGAAGCCAGAGGCTCAGTGCCTCAGCCACTGCGGCTGCTTCACGTCGTCCATAAGCCCCGTGTGCGGCTCCAACAGGGTCACCTACCTGTCCGCTTGCTTCGCTGGCTGCGCCCGGTCGGAGGCGCCCATGGCCGCGTCAAACATCTCCCAGGTATTCATCAGCGTTGGCACGATTTTTAACATCTTCCCATTGTGCTGTTGGATCAGTGAAGGGGATGGAGATATGGATGCAGATCTACTGCACTTTACTTTTTTTATTTTTATATTGTTTCTTTTTTTTTTCTTTTACATGTACAGAACCTGACTGGCTGTACCTGTATATATTCTGAAAGCGGTCCTGCCACAGCCACTCCGGGGAAATGTCCCAAGCCAGGTTGCCAGGGGGTCTTCCTCATCTTCCTGAGTGTGATATGCGTCTGCAGCCTGGTGGGAGCCATGGCCCAGACTCCCTCTGTCATCGTCCTGATCAGGTAACATTAGTTCTTCGATGTGACGTGAAGGTGTGTGAATCATGCAGCTCCTTTGAGAAATTAACATGTTTGTATTCTACTTTTCAAGGACTGTGAGCCCCGAGCTGAAATCATACGCTCTAGGATTGTTGTTCCTCTTGTTACGACTCCTCGGTAAGAATTGATGGATTTGATCTTTTGATCATTTTGTAGGAAAAGTGTGTCCCATGTAGGAAAGTGTGTCCCTTTTTCCAAAAGGGGAGACCGTTACTGTTGTTGAGCGCCAGTCGCCCATATGAATACAGTTTCCCGAAGTTTATTTTGACAATAAGCTATGAGTTTTACTTTAAACAACAGGCTTTGCGAATAAATAATTCCATTTTGAAAACAGACCAATCTTATTTATTTGAGAAAAAGATTTTTACTAATGCAATTTTTAAAAATAAATCACGTTTTTCTTGGGAATAGAGAGGAATCCAACAAACAAGCTCCATACTCTACCTGTTTGTTTAATTCCTTAAAATACATGTTTGCTTGTGTCCCCCCCCCCCAGGATTTATCCCCCCTCCACTGATCTTCGGCGCCGGGATCGACTCCACCTGCCTCTTCTGGAGCTCCAACTGCGGCGACAAGGGCGCCTGCCTGCTCTACGACAACAGGAAGTACAGGCACCTCTACGTGAGCCTCGCCATCATCCTTAAGGGCGCGGCCTTCCTGCTCTACAGCACCACGTGGTACTGCCTGCGGCGGAACTACAAGAAATACATCAAAGGGAACGAGGGCAACCTGACGGTGACCGAGTTTTACCCGTCCCTCAGCGAGGGACCCAAGCAGGAGGACAGGACAAAGTTCATATACAACCTGGGGGACCACGAGTTGTGTGAAAACATGGAGTCGGTTCTATAGGAACGTCTTGCGTCTCCCTCGTCTTTTGAAAGAGTAAAAGTCCATTCGGGTTTTGAGGTGCACTCTGTGAGCTCTTCAAAAGGGTCCAGTCTAGTTTTTCTCTGAAACCACGTCTTGTTTGCAGACTTGCCGCAGTGACGCTGTGGCAGAAGACGGCTCCAGCTGGTTGTTTACCAGTGTATGGATGAGATGCTAATACGGCTATAGTTGCCACACTGTTAATGTCCGTCATGACCTGATCGGCGTGGGGGGGGGGGTGACAGACTCCTTTCGGTCAGCACTGTGTGTTCTGTCTGTTACTCTAAAAAAGTAAAAAAATAAATAAATTGTTTAAAAGTTGCCAAGTGTTTACAAACTAAAAGCTCAAAAATCACTTTACTTAACAGAAAGGTTTTGTATAAGAGAAGACCGGAGGCGCCCGGACCTTTTTTCCGTGGCCTGGCGTTTGCTTGATTTTGTTGATGCTGGATCGTAGAAAATGTTTTTAATACTTGCTTGGACTAGACTGCAATGTCTTCACATCGGTGCAACCTGATGCACGGAACCAACCTGTCCGTGTTTAGCTTTTTTTTTTTTTCCTCAATATTGCAGGGGGGTTGTTTTTCCACAGTAGGAGTTTCTTTCATATCAATTTGCAATCAGCCGAATTTGTCTTAAAAGGGATTCAACTTATAGCAATTTCTATTTTGTTCTCTCCACCTAGAGGAGACGCAAAGTGGAAAATCTATATTAATTGTTTTGTGTTTCAACATTAAGATTAGGAGTCATATGATTGGTTCATTAGGCTCAGGATCTATTGGATCATATCTGAACTAGGAGCGGTATAATTAATTGTTTGCCATGTGCGTCTGTTCTTATGCCACAACTGATTTCTGAATATTTTATATTGAAGATTATTTTATAGTTCACTATTGTAAACGGACTATTAAGAACCACATTTGTGTTCACACTCGGTGTGCAGTGCGTTGCTTAAATGCCGCGGAAGCAATTCTGTGGCATTGGCTCACTAAATAAACACTTCAGTTCACTCCACTAGCCTCTTTACGGTTAGTTTTTGTTTTTTTTGTTGTCCATTTTCTTACACTTTTTGTATGGCAACATATTTTCTTTTTTAAATTTAAATTTTTTAAATCTGGAAATAAATTATTTTTCAGAAAATCCACTTAAACTTGAATGTTTTGTTATATTTAGAAATCTGTGTGTGTGTGTGTTTTTGTTTTGATTTTTACTGAATTGAAATTTTTTTTGATAAGGAAAAACCTTTACAAAAATAATTTAAGAACACTTGTAGTGAAAAAATTGGAAACCATACGTTATATAAATCTATTAACCACAAAGTGAGTGTGGTTATTAATTTTAACATGTTGGACTATGGTATTGAAATAATCATCAAACTCTAAGCTATTATATAGCAGTAATAAAAGCCTTAAAAAACTGAAAGGGCGTCAAGTAAGGATTTTTAAATCACAATAAGTGACTAATGAGGCCATTAGTTTTTATATTGCTTTGGTTAACAAAATTTATATTGAAAAATGTAATGTTAAAATATAACTTTATATTGATCATAGAGTTTTGATTTAACTAATGACGTTTCAGCAGCACATTTACATATTTTGGCACTGCACCAACTCAAACTGATCCATGATCTCTAGAATAAAATACGAAATCCAGATGCCATAAATGAGAAACATCTTCATATTATGTTACTGCGATTTACGGGGATTGCCTGGTAAACTGTTTATAGCTCAAAGACCCTAAAAAGAACCTTGCTTCCGAAGTGTTTCACCATTTTTCCCAAAGCCAGTCAGTGTGGCCTTAAACTGGAAGCTCTTTAGCCTCTGTCCTTTAGTTGGAAAGGGACTTTGTGTCCTTAGCTTGCCTTTAAAATGGCGTTGCTAAAGTAGTCACCGCCTGTTTAATAGCTGATTGCAGAATTATTGATCTCACTGATTATAATTAATGTTATGTTTTCAAAAAGCCTCCTTTCAATCTAGTTAACGACATTTGGGTGATACTTTTTTAAACAATGATAGATGGATTGATGCCTGAGAGAAATGCAGACAAACAACATATAAAAGTTGCGTGTCTTTTGCAGGTAATCACATTCTCAACATACATTTTTCAGAAGGTTATTCCGCAGGTGCAGCAGCAGAGGAGGCCGGCTGCCTGCAGGTATTCGGTCACTGTACTGAAACAAGTCAAAGGACGTCTTTTGGTTTGTTGCCATGCTGACTGTCTGCACTGTGTTTGCACGCTTAACCTCCATTGAATCTCAAAATTGGTGAATGAATGTTTAGCCTAAACGTTTTAAAGGAATTACAGCCCTGAAGTCAAAAAATATGAAACAGCAGGATCTTTAAAAAGTTTTTGGTGGGTTTGTCCAGGCTAGTGTTTGTCAAAAATTGTAAATAATATTGAAAAAATGCAACGGAAAACCCAGCAAACATAACGCCTCAACAAACACACAGCTCCAATGTGGCCATTACTAATAATCAGTATTTGTAAATGACTAATTAGGACTTTTGTGTGTGAATCAGCCAAGGAAGAAGACTCTCATTAAAACGACATCATGCAGTGATTACTATGATTGTGAGTGTAAATAGGAAGATACTTTAAAAATAATAATGCATGGTGTGTTTCTGTTTGTGCGTCTGTGTCTGATTTGTCCTCGGGGAGGTTAAGGAGTAATTATAGACCAGCGACACTCATCGCCAACACAATGGAAGCAGACACGGTTTCTGCTGACAATACTCCGAGCTTTGTCCTTGACGAAAGTCAAAAGCGCACAAAATAAATCCACCAGTCAGCACAGAGACGGCTGCAGGCAGGACTCGAAAGCTGTCAATTAGCCTAACGAGTGCTTTATTGAGATAAATCGTAACACAAGGGGAGTGAGGAATAGGAAAGCAGCAAATCCAATGTGGTGTGCATTGACTGCCGTCTCGCCCGCACTGTTTATTTGTCTCCGTTTTTCAACGACTTAACCAAAAATAGCTGCTGACAAACGAGAGTTTATTTCCTTCCACAGATCAGAACCTCAACGAGGATGCAAACATATGTTAATGAATTTAGACCACACACATTTGCCTATATGTAATGATGGGAATGAGAGTTTCAGATTTTCTAACCTGGATAATTTCGGTTTGTGTCTTGTCATTTCGCGTCCTCTTAAAGCTGCTGCTACTTTTTTGTCTTTTTGTAAATCAGACCTGTACTGCCTCGTCTGCTCAATTGAACTCTCCAGATAATGCATGCATAGGTTTCGAAAGCAGGGAACACTGTCACTGTAGATTTGTTTTGACCAAAAATTTAAAAAAGGAGCAAAGGTCACGTTGTGTCGATCTGTGTATGTTTTTTGGACAGGGAGGTCGTTTAGGATGAGACGTACCAACGCAGGTGGCAAGGATCCTACTTCTACACACAGTTTGCTGCAAGTCACAGTACTGCAACTGCTAATACTTATTAAAGATGTTCAATTACATTGACCTTGTTGTCAGATGTTTTTTTGATTCATTTTCATGATAGTATTTATGTTTTACGAAACAAACATTTTCAACACATAAGAGACTGAGTATGAGTCTTATATATATATATATATATAGATATATAGATATATAGAGAGAGAGAGAGAGAGAGAGAGAGAGTTGAGAAACAAAGTTTAACAACTACGATTACCTTTTATTTAAAGAAAACCCCAGTAGTGGCTGCAGTAAAGTACACATAGTTTAAACTTATTAGTATTTGACTGTCTGCACCATAACCTTTCAGGTGCATTGATGTACATGTAAGCCTAACAGTTCCTAGTTACAGACATACAACCTAATTGTTTGTTAATATAATATGAAATTAATAAGAAATATTCTCACTTACAAGTTAATGACTCATGAACTTAAATTCTTAAATCAACGAAAGTGTTCATACTCCCTTTATTGTTGCACAATATTTGACAATGTTGCACATTTTGTGCCATTGAAACCACAGACTTCAATGGTTTTGGGGTGGAAAAGCATGAGCTGCAGCTGATAAAGCAGTTGTAGCCTCATGGTGTAAGGAGCTGTGAAAAAGGATGCTGGTTAGGCGTTGGATGGAAGATTAAATAAAATAAAGGATGATCTGTCTGATGCTTGAAAAGTCTTGCAACTAGGGCAGAGGTTCACCTTCCAACAGGATATTGCCCTTAGAAATACAGCTAGAGGCACAAGAGTCTTTAGATCATATTGTAATTTTACGTGTTAGAATGGTCTAGTCAAAGTCCACAGCAGGGTGGATGCTTTTAACCCAATCTGAATTTTCTTGACACATAGATAAATTGGACAACACTTTAAATGTCTGAATGTAAAAGTATTGATACAAATGCAACGATTTCAAATGTATTTCTTCTTTTCCCCTTCCACTTTGCCAGTACATATATATTTACCTGATTAAATATGGGAGATTTAAAGGGGGCTTATTATACATTTCAAAGACAGCCTAACTTCTGGAGCTTCCTCCTGAGGTCCACTAAGAAAACACATTATAGGGCCGCAATTTGCAGTTTTACCATCATTAAATAAATGTTTTGTCATGCCCAGATGGGGAAACTAATCTATTCAGTTCCACTTATGCAAAAACCTGGGGGCGTGGATAGAGATAGATGTTTATTCATTTACTCGTAGCCTATTTATTTATTTATTTATGTGTTTATTTATTTATTTATGTGTTTATTTATTTATGTATGTATTTATTTATTTGTTTCTTTATTTATGCATTTATTTCTTTCTTTCTTTATTTGTGGCTCACCTCTGCGCCTTTAAGGACGCATGTGGTCTCGCAGCTCAGGTTTGGACAGCTGGCTGCGCGCTTTCAAAGTTTCACTGAGGGAATTGAGAGAAGCTGCGGCGGCGCAACATCCGAGGAGGAAGAGGAGGAGGAGGAGGAGGAGGAGGAGAGAGGAGGAAGGAGTGTCCGACAGGAACAAAGAGAGAGAGAGAGAGAGAGATGAGAGCCGGGGTCCTGGGTTTACATATGGGAAATAACAGTAGGTAAATGTAAGGCGGAGCTCGCTGTTTGGAAGGAAGGAAACAAGGAAAGAAGGGAGCGAGTCGGGAAGGAAGGAAGGAAGGAAGGAAGAGGGACAGCCATGCCGCCTGTTTTCCGCTCTCTGTTGTTCGGCTTCCTGACGCTGCTGGTTCTGCTCTTGATCGTTGACGATTTGGCACAAGAGGAAAAAGAAGGCGCGTAAGTAACCCCAGCCGAATTCATCCAATCAGATCCTCCAGAGCCTCCAGAGCCTGTTGTTCTAACTAATCTGTGTGGGGTGAATGGAGAAGAGAGGAGGAGAGAGGAGAGAGTGTGGTTAGATGCAAAAATAAATCAATAAATACATAAATAAATAAAAAGCAGAACGAGTTACTTTAAACTGATGAAGTTTGGAGTTTTCTGATTTTTGAACAGCAGTGTTCAGCAGCAGCTCCTCACAGCAGCCTGACAGTCTCCAAGGATTTGGCTGGTTTGCAGCATGCGGGGTATAAGATGCATTTCCACTATAGGAAGTGTGCACAGAGGCTTTGAAATTGAGAAACTAAACGTGTGTGTGTGTGTGTGTGTGTGTGTGTGTGTGTGTGTGTGTGTGTGTGTGTGTCTGTGTGTGTCTGTGTGTGAAGGAGAGAGGAGGACATATTAAACGGGAAGGAGAAAACAAGAACATATAACTTAACCAGGAGAACATCAAATATAAAAAGGGTTTCCTTTTTATCTTCTTAATGTCAGATTGTCAAATGCTGGTCGTTTGTTGTTGTATTTTTTTTTTTTTTTTTTGTATGACTTGGATTTGACCTGTAAGACTATCTATTTTTCCAAAAGAAAAGAAAAACTGGTGCCACGTTGACACAAAAGTGTACCAGTGTAACAATGTTATAGAGAGATGTGGTCCAGGGGTGGAAACTGAACTTGACCGACTGAACTTGGGCCAGTTGGTCTACCTCTGCTACGTTTAAAACAACCCCACGCTACATCTCATGGCTCCTGGCTCGTTTTGTAATGAGGTCACATTGGTCTGCGATTCGCTGAGGGAGAAGAACCAGAACAAGTTCCCCTTGAACGCAGCTTGACAGTGTTTGTAGGCCACCGGGACTGAACAGATGATCAGGGAGGTCACAGCTCCCTCAATGGCACTGATTCCTGTCAGATCCACATAAACATGTCAGGTGTGATTCAAGTTAAAGTGCCTGATGCTGGTAAACCTGCGAGCATATGCTGCTTATTTCCTGTAAATTCGTGATGGAGGATGTATTCAGCATCTCTGGAGAAAGTCTGCTGCTCTTCCCTGTGAAAAGAAAACCTCCCTTCAGCCCTAATAAGGCTCCATTAAGGTCAGATTTCTTCTTATTACATCAGCAAATGGGCTCACAGTTGGCTTCTCAGAGCGAAATAAAACCCTGAAGAGTTATTTTCACCTTGACTCTTCACTTCAGAAGCAGCAAATGCTGAATCCAGTCTGAGGCTAAGATGTGAAACCTGTGAATATAAGCTGCCTAGAGTGAATTATTATTCAGTCTAAGTCTTTTTGTTCTTTTACCACCAGGAAAATCGGACTCACAAAGAAGACTAACGTACACCAGCTTGTCCCGAAACCTCACAGGTGGGAAATCGTATCGTAATAGTTTTTATACAGGATTATCTTCTATATATTTATTTCAGTATTCATGTCAAAAATTGACACCCACATAGATTGGTTTCACACATAGTGTCATATTTTAAGCACTTCATTCTCTTTATCTCAATGAATTAATCAAATATTTAAATAGAATTGGTTCATCTGTACACAGACATCATGTTGCTTACAGACGATCAAGTTAAAAAACTGCCCAGCCGCCACTGAAAGGAGGGAAAGCCATAACATGCCATCGCCTGAAAAAGCCGACCTAAAGTTTTGTGGAAAGTAATCTTGAGTGGATTGTAAAGCAAAGTCCATTCAGGTGTTCAGGAGACGGTCAATATACAAGGATTGTGGTTGGAGTCAGAATTTCAAAGGCCAGAATACGCAAATGTATCCAGGACACAGACTACAACTGTTGTATTGCTTGTGTTCAGCCAATCCAGAATTAAAGATTAAATTAAGATTAAATTAGCTGTATTTGCCAGGTACATACAGGACACATTAGGAATTTGTTTTGGTGTAATTACACCGAGGCAGCCATTTGCGGCACCAGGTAGGCAGTAGCACAAAGTCCTCTTGTCTAAGGACCCACACTGGATGCTGTGGTGTCTTTTGCCAAGGGCTGGATTTGAACCCCTGACCTTCCAATTGGAAGTTAGGCAACATACCACTTGAGCTATCCATGAATGAGAGAATGAGAGACAATGAGGCATATTCCAAAACCAGACGCATTAAGACATCTTGAGTTGAGGGAAGATAACTTATGAGTTGTCCAAAGTATGGGGTTGATAATCCAAGCTGCTTGTGAGCCAGTGGGAACGATCAGACAGATACCTTGATTGTAATGCTTTCTTTTTTTTACTATTTAGCAACTTTGATGTATTTTACTTTCCTGAAAAACTGAATTTTAGTTTTTTTTACTAGCCATGAACCTTACCCATTACAATAAATACAAATAAAAGCTCCAGATATCTCACTCTGTGTATTAATGTATGTATTTACAACATGTTTCTCTTTTTTTAATTGAATCATTGAATGAATTCAGTTTTTTATAATAGTATTGAGCTGCAGATGCCCATATAAGTGTATAACCCCAACAGGGTTGCCAAAACCGTGTCGGTGTGACGCTTCAGAGTCCACTTACAGCCTTGATAACACAGTGACTCACTGACAGTGGGTGTGTCGTTACTTTTTAAGGCAGCTATATATAAATATTCAGCTGTGTGTCACGCAGCGCTGTCAATGAGATACATCGGCAAGGAAAAAAATAATTCTGAATAAACGCTGCAGCATTTCACACGGCAACACTTCAGAGTTGGTAACAGCACAGAATTAAAATCCATAAATTCCCTATAAACGAGTAAGGGCCACACAAACTGACGTCTATGAATATCCACACATATAAAGATGATAAGTAGTCAAAAACCGTTTGGACTTTATTAAACTAAACATGGTGTGGGGGGGTGGTATTGACAAAACCCAGACATTTCTCTTGGCTCTGATTGACTGTCTCTGTCCGGGAATGGTTTTTTTCTGTGAATTATAATTAAAGTAGGACCACAGAGAGTGAAAGACAAGCTTCCTCTTTTCCACTGATTATCTTTCTCGTGAAGGAGATGAAAAAATCAACAAAACGTTTGATAATTTGAGGAAAATATGTCCCTTGCCAGGGATCTTTTGGTGATGATAGAGTTTTTTTTTTAAGCTAAGAATATTTCTAATTGAACTATGATTAAGGGCTTGTCATGACAACAATAGAGGAACAGCCTAAGTATTTTGGTTAATTCGTCTTTACTCTGTAAATGCTTCTGTCATGTAATTAAAACAAATTCTACAAAAATACTGTTAACAAAAAGTAGATTTTATTCATACTTAGTTTTGTCCAACAATGAAGCGTGCTGTGGAAAAATAAAAAGTAAATCACCATAATTTGGACCAAATAACCAGACTCAGTTGTCAGACTTTCTAAAGGTCAATATTTTCCTTCTTTTTTATTTTATTTAGAAAGCCTGCAGAACGCACAGATCCGACTGCTGCAACCACAATCGCCAAACTCCTGGATCCTCATCCTCCAAGCGGTAACGGCACCAACCGATACACGTCGGGCAGCTGGACCTTTAACAAAACTCTCTCGGGCCTCATCAGGTACGCTTTAATCCTCCTCCGCGGCCGCCTGCCGGAGGTCTGCCGAGACAAGTCTTGTGTGTTTTCTCCTGGTCGCAGAAAGAAGATCCTTCGGTTTCTTGACCCGGAGAGAGACATCTCGATTCTAAAGGGCACGCTGAAGCCAGGAGACATCGTCCACTACGTGTTCGATCGTCAAAGCACCACAAACATCTCGGAGAACCTCTATCGTCTGTTGCCGACTTCGTCGCCGATGAAAAACCAGTACCACAGGCGCTGTGCCATCGTGGGGAACTCTGGGATCCTGCTGAACAGCAGCTGCGGACCAGAGATCGACTCGCACGACTTTGTTATCCGGTGTGTGGATGTTTTCTTCCCAAACAAAAAAATGGCAGAATCTAAAACATATTAACCCAAAACGCTCGAATATGCATTAAATAGACTTTTTTAAATGCTTTTGAATCTCTCAGTAACACAGTGTAGTTCTCAGGGGGGAAAAAAGCTCTGTGGCTCTCTCCTGCTTCCCTGCTCTGATTTCCAAACAGGACACTGTTTGTGAAGCCATCAGCCTGTTCTGTTCCTGTGATTTATGTAACCATTTCTAGCTGCCCCCTGGAAGAAAAATACACCTGTTTTTGGCTTTGCTGCTACAGCAGATACAAAAAAATAAAAAAAATAATGTAGTACTGATTCAGGCCAGAGTTAGATGGGATCTAGCAGAACATGCAGAGGTAGTGAAAAACTCCCTCTCATAAATCAACCGCTTTAATGGCGTCGCATAAAGTAAGCAGACTGACAGCCTCAGATTCTGAATCCACATTTTCTGTATTCAGACAATGGTTCTGCTCTCTGCGTACATGTGGAAGGATCATGGTTATTCTCCTGCTGCGTGATGATATCACAAATCTCCGCGGTGAACGTTGGCCGAAGGCGGTGAACAGGAAATGTGCCTTATTATTTTTTTTAAGAGCTGAGGAATTGTGCTTTGGCACTCGCACATGAGATGGGAAGATAATGTCTCGGCTAAATATAGTTCTCTGCCTTCGCTTGGTTTCTAAAAAAGTAGGTTGGCGGTGTTTGAGCTACCGCGCACGGAGCCACAACAGCATTAGCATACAAATGGGTAAAATAGTAAGCAAGAACCCCGACGTGAAGCTTTAAACGCCCCAGGAGTATCCACGAGTTTCATATTAAACTCATTTTATTCGTTTTATTCAGTGGAACCGCTATTTCCATAATAACCAGTTGAGGACCGTGAGGATGTTTCCCATGCAAAGCTTCCTCACTTTACCGTATGTTTGTCGTAGGATGGCTGCGGGCTCCAAAATGGGTCGACAACTCTGGTCACCTTGAACTTTAGCTTTACGCCTGCAAGGCTTTATACAGTCGTCTGGCATATTTGTGACGGCAGTCACTTCGAAAAGCTTAATCTGGCGATGAAAGCACACTCCTCAAAATTAGCTTTTCATTTTAAATTTGAATTACAAACACCAATATATTAAACTGGTTAGGTAAACTAACAAAAGAGGATTTTGGCCTGTAGGTGTCTGTTCACTTTGTTTTGCTCTGTTTCGATTTATTGGGGTCGTTTGTGCATCGTTAATCGCTGTCTCTTGAAATGATGTAACAGTTTCTCGCCGCCGGAATCCGCTGCACACAGACAGACACTCAGAATCGTTAGTGCTCAAATGACTACCCTGTGCCAGTCTTTGCCACAGCGGGAGCTCATTTTCCCATGATTACACACTATGAAAAGGAAAATGTGAGAAAAACATCATCCTCGAGAGTTGTGACTTGCAGAGACTAATAACATGATTTAATGTTCTGGCATTTTACTGAAAGAACAGGCCGGTTGGTCTCCCGTCTGATGCGCCGCGTGTTTTATCAGGAAGAGGTTTTTTTTGAGACTGGTTAACCTGTATAGTAAAATAAAACCTGATTTGCGTCACTTGTTTTAAGATGCAACCTGGCCCCGGTGGAGGAGTATTCTCAGGATGTGGGGCGGCGGACCAACCTGGTGACCATGAACCCCTCTGTGGTGCAGCGGGCCTTCCAGGACCTGGTCAGTGACGAGTGGAAGGAGCGCTTCCTGCGGCGCCTTCGGAACCTCAGCGGCAGCGTGCTGTGGATCCCGGCCTTCATGGCGAAGGGCGGGGAGGAGCGCGTGGAGTGGGTCCTCCGCCTCATCCTGGTGCATACCGTGGACGTGCGCACGGCCTTCCCGTCGCTGCGCCTCCTCCATGCTGTCCGGGGGTAAGTGAGATAGGATGCAGGCCCAGCTGTCGCATCTCAAGGGAGAACCTGGGAGCAGCATAATCAGCGGTGTTGACAAACTCTAATCTGGAGACCCTGGTGGCTATTTTTAACCCGAGTCTTACAGCCCATCATCAGAGACGCTCAGCAAGGTGGCCATCTCCTTTCTTTATCATGTCTTCTCCTCCTCTGCTCATAATGGTTTCCTCTTTTTTGCGTCCTCGTTGCTCAAAGACATTCGACATTTGGTGCAATATGCTTAATTTTCCGTGCAGTGTGACAAATTGTCAGGTGTCTTTCTAATTGAGCTATCTATCCATCCACATCCTGGTCTGTATTCAATAGTCACTAGTTGAAAGCCATTGCTGAAAGAACGCCAAAAGACATTTGCAGATTGTTGGAGACACAGCAAACTACAAAGAAAGATAAGAATGAATCTGAATATTAATATTGAAAATCCGTCATTCTGAAATATGATATGGGATTTATTCTTCCAGCACCAAAAACTGTGGTGAATTGGTTTCGTTCAGTGAATCCTGAGAAACTACAACCCTTCTATTTTTTAAGATGTGCCTCTGCCTCCAGCAAACCCGACTCATATGAATCACTGCTTTTAATTACGGTAAATTTTGCCCAGTCCAAGTCCAGCCTGCAACTGTTTCAAGACTTGAGAACCGCTGCCCACAGTTATCTCGATCCAGTCTGACTGAGCTTGCGAGGAACTGACTTGGTTTGTTTGTAGATGTGAAAAAGATAAAAGAAAAACTAGTGGACACCCGAGAACACTTGCAGCTTTTATTACAGTTAATTACAAAAAATGAATTAGGGTCTTGAATTGTGGGATGAATGATCTTGCAGGCATTGGTGGGGGTGCATTCAGAGCCGTGTTTGAGGCTCTGGGGGTGCTTTGCTATTCTTGCCTCTCTCCTGTCTCATCGATCCAGTGGTTGAAGGTCATGCAAACACAGACTACTATCACAGAAATGTAACTTTCCCACGATGTTGTTCGATACAGTCCTAATTTATTTAAGTCATGCTGACTTGCCGCTTGTCGTTAACCGCTTCTTGCTATATAAAGTGTCTACAATGTCTAGACAATACATGCAAAGGACAAAGGGAAAATCAGGCGAGAGAAAAAACTACAACAAAATGTGCGGATACACTTGAAGCAATTCTGTGTTAGTTTTAGTGACACCCAGTGGTCAAACTACAGATAGCAGCTAACTGAATATTGATCAGATCTGTCATTAATGTTTTGTTTTTAAATTCCCACAGAAGTCCATCAAGAGCCAAAAACTGGTTTGTCAAGCGAGCAGACATTTTGGCAGACTGCATAATCATTTTTCCATCATATCATGAAAGTATAGTCCAAGAGAAATGCATTTAGATTTACACATTTTAACTCATTAGCTCAAACACTTGGTTAGTAAAATCTTAGATTTAGTCCAGCCAGTCCGAATCAAAATACAAATATCTGCATCGTTGTGTCAAAGTTGGGCCAAGTCTAATAAAATGTGAGCTGAGAAACTGCACCAGTGATTTCCACAGAGGCACAGATGCTCTGGCTTTATCTTCATGGAAAAAAAAAAAAAAAAAAGAAAAACAGCAGGATGCAGTTGGTTCTGTCGTCACGGGGAGATTGCCAGGCAACGGGCTAGAGATGCAGGATAAAAGCCTTTGACAGATACACTTCATGTTGTCTGTCCAGTTCACACCGAGAAAGCAAGCCACACACCATCGGTTTTTCAACTTCCTGCTGGATTGAGCTGCGGCCGAAATCTGTATTTCAACTATATTGTTGAGTTTGTTTGGGTTTTTCTTCAAAAAAGATTTGTTGTAGACATGCTTGAATTATTAATAAATAAGTGTTTTTTTATTCTGGTAGCGGGAGCTTTTGGAAGGATTAGGATGGAAATGGGAAATCTAATTAAGCTTTTCAATTTGCTGCTAAATCATTTAATTTCTACCTGCCATGTCAGTGCAGGACTTTTTTTTTTTCTAGATGTGTTTCCTGCAGATTTGTAAAATACATCCTTCATTCTTTTCAGGCTTAAACCCAAATCCCTCTCAGCATTTTTTTTTGTGCTGCTCTCGTCGGATTTTTTCAGCTAGACTCTGCTCTGAATCATCCCAGCCTTGTTAATGATAATGTAACCTCCTCTGCTGGTCAGTAACCAAAAGATGCCATTTTCTCTGCTCCAATTACCTCTCTGTATTGCAATAGGATAAAAAAAGCCAGGCTTTCAGTTCAATGCTCCAACTGTGATTGTTTTTTTCTTAGTTTTTTGTTTTTTTGTGCAAAATTTACTCTCCTCACATCTCAGCATTAACATGAGTTAACTTCAATAGATTCTTAATAGAGCATTTTTATCAACATTGTAAAACTGCGTGGGGACGCTTCTGGGGGTGACTAGGGAGGCGATGAGACCATCAAGGCTGTTTAAATTGGCTTTATCCTTATAAAAGGAGGAAGATGATGCAGAGAGAAGCATCTGTTATATTACTGTCAGAGTAAAACTCATCTAAAGTTGGAATCACAAGGCTTACTAAACACTTCGAGTACCACTTCCAGTTTTAAAGGGAAAGGAAATCCAGAGTAAACCATTTAAATTTAGATGCAATTATGTCAGAATTAACCTCGAAAACCAGAAGAGACATGCTTCGAGTCCCTTTTTTGAAAGAAAGTCCCTTACAGGTCGCTGGTGGTCATAGACGCCCACGGCATTGGGTACAATCATAAAAAAAAAAAATTTTTAGGCATAAAATATTTAACATGTATTTGTCTCAAAATAGTTATTTTGAGACAAATACTTATTTAGCCATGTTTATTAAACAGTGTACCAAAGCGGACTCTGGTAAACTGGATTTAGAGTGTCAGGGTAAGAAAAACATGGGTTCATTACAGTTCAGTGCTTTACGTTTATTCTAGGAGGATCTTAAGTTGCCTGCAGACATGAAATTGCAGATGTTACACCAGCTATTATTTGTTGTGCTTCTTCAGTACTTTGACAGTACAACACTAGTTAAAATACTGCAAATGTTAGCAGCCTAACGCTGCATTTTCATACTGATCATACTGACTATGTAGCAGAAATAAAAATGACCAAAATGTAAGTTTAGAGACATTTGTGCTAAGTTCTTTACTTGTGTCGTAAGATTTGGAGCACAGAGGCAGAAAAGAGCTGCAATACTTAAATGAATGTCCCCTTTTTGCTTTGCTCACTGCTGCTAACAGCAACACCTTATGTTTACAGGTACTGGCTCACTAACAACGTCCACATCAAGCGTCCCACCACCGGCCTCCTCATGTACACGATGGCGACCCGCTTCTGCGAGGAGATCCACCTCTACGGCTTCTGGCCGTTCCTCCGGGGACCGCAGGGCAGACTGGTTAAATACCACTACTACGATACTCTGAAGTACGAGTACACATCCAGCTCAAGTCCTCACACAATGCCACTGGAGTTCAGGACCTTGAGTGCTTTGCACAGACAGGGGGCGCTCCGGCTCCACACGGGAAGCTGTGATCCGGACCAAGGAGCACAGAAAGATCTCAGCTGAAGCCTGGATCCTGTAAAAAACGTTACTCGGGTTTCTGCTTTTTTCTTTTATAAAACTACAAGGAGAAATTGAATGGAAACACTGTCAACTACAGACTTTTATACTGGCTCATTAAGTGTATTTTACCTTTAATTACATTTCTATGGCAACCGATATCTCTCGGAGGTTCATTTGTGTTTTACTCCTGGGGCTACAGATTAGGAGAAGAAATGAGCATGTGCTTTTTTCCTGCTGTTTCAAAAAAAAAAAGAAATAGATAAAATACTGTAATTGTATTTTAAGTCAAGCATTTTTATTATAACCCAGCAGGAATCTGTACAGATGGGAAAAATCTGTCACTTTTAGCCTGTGATGTTGGATTTATACAATGCTGTTTGTGAAGCGCTTTAAGCAAAACACTGAATTAGAAATGAAGACGGAAACAATTACAGGATGATTAAGGGATTGTTTTAATACAAATGATCATTTTTGGACCCAAAGAGCTGATATGACGTGATCTCTTGTGCTTTTCTTACATCATAAAATTCCTGAAATGCCCGGTGAAGTGGAGCCAACATTTGATGAGGTTGCCTTGAAAACCAAAACGACTGAATGAAGCATGCCGACTTGTATGTACCTCCCATGAGGATAAAGGAGCACTGCGCCAGCTGTTCACATATGAATGTTTGCTCAGCCAACAGTAAACTCCTTTTGCAGAGTTTGCTCAAAGTTTTTTTTTTTTTTTTTTGCTCTAGCATTGTAAGCACAGGAATTTGTGCATTGTTAGAAAAGAGAGCTTTGCATATACTGAACTGAATGTATCAGTAACTTTCTTACAAATGAGCAACAAGAATGTGTTTCGAATGAATTTGTTACTAAAGATGTTTAGTGCAATAACTCTAAAAACAAGACACAATCTTGTAATCTTTGGGGGGTTTTTTATTATGAATGTGACTTTTTTTCCTTGCATAGGGACTTTTGACCGGTATTTATAGAGGTTGATATTTAATTGTAGCTAACACTGTATCGTGCCTGTATTCAAAAAATGCCAATGTTTTAAAAGGACCAACTTCGTACAGTAAATAAAAAGTTTCAGGATTCATGTCAGAAAACATCTTGTATACAGTTTTGGACAGCAGGTAACAGGGACTTATAATTTGCAAGAATGTCAGATTAGTATTTTACATGGATTTTTGTGATTAATTTCTTTTCTGAGTGGCATGGTCATAATTGGTCATAAACAATTAGCAGGTGCACAAAACATATTGATTGTATATATACATATTAAATATATATATATATATATATATATATATACTTTTTTTGTCTAGGATTCATTGGATTTCAATCAATACATTTAATGTTAGCCTTAGTTCTGCTTAGTTCCAGTTTCAATGGGACTAGTGTCCAGTTGCAACACGAAATCGTGTCTAAATTTTAACCAATTAATTTTGGATTTCAGTTGAAGTTGAAAAAACGGAATTCATTTCTTTCTTATCATTCTTTTCAGCCACGACTGAAAACTCAACTTGACTTGTCAAAGCACACTGTGCTTTTTTTCCTCTTACTATAAAACTTATTTGAACCAAACCCTTTCAGTCTATGGTGAAAGAAAACGGGGTTTGTGAATATAGCCCTTGTTATACTCACTTTTACTTCTCATTTTGAGAGTACAAGTTTGGGCCAGATGGTTGAAACATGAACAAAAGCTGTGAATTCCAACAAGCAAATAATCCATAAATCATATCAAAATAGGTTTTGGTAAACATATTACATTGCCTTGACCTCAAGCCGATTAAAAATGGGTAGACTATTCTCAGAAAATATGCCATTTCAGTGTAAATTAAGAAGGGTTACAAATTCAGGCAAAAGTTTAAATTTGAAACTTGATAGCAGCAAATTTAACCAAACATATATTTAGGTGAAAACTATACACATACAGGCATCCATGTACATTTGGTTGTGATTTAAGGAAATCCAAAATAATGTATAATGTTTTAAATCAGAACTGTGATGTGTGAACTTTATTTCATCCTGCCAAAAAAAAAAAATATTTAAATGAATCATTAAAACTCCAGAACTAATGGAAAGAAAGATCATGCTCAGCTGATTTACAACCATAGACTGCATACAAACAAATACTAAAACAAAATGTGCAAAAAAAACACCCAAAAAGGTTCAACTCGAGGGCTGACTTGTTCTTTACGTCACTCGGTATTGTAATGACTTTGTAGCCGAAAACATTTTCTGGCTGGATTAATACTTTTGTACTTCACCTGATGTTCCGCTTCAGAGAAAATGTTTCTTGGAACTCTTTTTTTGTTATTTTTTAGTTTGTTTGTTTTCCTGGTTAATAAATTTGTGTATTTTGCTGCGGCCAAAAAAATGCCCCAGTTAACACAAATTAGCAGAAACATCTGAGGTATTCCAGGACCTTCTCTGCAGCCCAACAAGATGTCTCTCATGCGCTCGCAGCCATGTGATATTTGTCTGTTAAAAAAAAAAGCTGTTTTTGCTGCTTGCTTACATGCTGGACTTATTACTCCGCCAATTAAGTTAAGAATAGAGATGAAAGTTGCACCAGAGACGTCAGCAGGACTGTAGCAATGAAAGGTTTATTTGTGAGGGGTTGTCTGAGCTTGGCAAATATAGAAACATTGTGTGACCAGATGCTATTTGGGGTTAATTAAACCCAGAATATGGAGCTCGCCACACTTGTGGAAACACTTGTATAAATGTTGCTCCTCTTTAGATGATGAGGGGATTGTTTTCGTTTAACTTTTCCATCATGTAAAGTGTGTGTCATTTTTATAGATCTGTCTGAATGACAGCATGCATCGACTTTGGCATGGTCGTCTTCATTTGTGTCAATTTTTATGTTTGTGATCTATTTATTATGACTCATGGACACCAGAACTACTCAGCTGTGACTGTGAATGTAAAAAAAAAAAAGATCCAGACTTGGAAATATATCAAGCGTCTCCCTTTAAAGATTCAACGGTTCAAAAAAAGACGTTTTATTCCAGTAGTGTTTTAAAGACATGGAAACTGAGTAAAACCAGACCGGTTTACAAGCAACATCTGTGTCGAACATGTTTTCCCAAAAATTAAAAATAAACCTTTAAAGTCGTTTTAGAGTCCTTCACGGCCACAGCTGATTTGTTTTTAACAAGAGTAACTCTATGTAGCAGAAAACTCAAAACTAATAAACGTCTATAATTAGCATCTCGGCATGAGGAAGATTTTTTCCACAACTTTTTTTTACACACATGACAAAAAACAAGATTATGTGACAACAGCAATGGGACAAGCCTGAGAGAAATTTAGCCGGCTGGCAGATTTGCAGGCATAGAGCAAAAGAATATAATACAAAGATTTAAAGAACCTACATAAGAAGTGGTCAAACATATTGATACAAAACTACAGATGATAGTTTACATTGGGTAGACCAAACAAGACATTCATCACAATTCTGCATACACTTTTGGTCCTATAGAGATTAAGACAGAGTCTATCGTCATAATGTGTCAACATATATATATTCCTCCATGTCAATTTTCTTAAAAAAAAGAAGAAACAAAAAAACCTCTTTAAACAGTTCATGACTGAGCAGAATTTCATTAATGGACCCAGTATCTGTTCACATCGTATAAACAATAAAAAGTAGAAAAGAAATGGTGAAACAAAGAGACTGAATCAACCGGTAAGGAGAGATGAAGTATAGCGATTGGAACGCTGTGATTATACCAATCTAACGCCGCAAATGGCTGCCTCAGTGTAATTACACCACCTGCAATTTCCCCACTGTGGGACTAATAAAGGATTAATTATTATTATTGTTATTAAAGTTTGCTTACGTTTTTGTTGGTTTTCTTTGCATAATTAATTTGACCCTGAAGAAATGCTAGCTTAATTTTTATTGTAATTTTTTTTACAAAATTCAAACAATTTAAAACTAAAAAAATCTAATTACATCTGAGAATAATGTCAGACTTCAGCTGTGAGCAACGGTTATGAATCTGACTTCAGTATAAATTCAATCCCAAGGTAGTTCTCTTCATTTCTAAGCATTCAGACACTAAAGCCACATTTTACAAATTCAAAATTAGACACTGCTACCAGTTCATTCCTGCATTATTCTACATCTTATATGCATGGCAGCCACATTGGATTTTGCAATCAGAGAATAATGTAAACTGAATGGCATAATTCGGTGGAATGTATGGTTTGTTTTCAGCCTGGGAATCCTGGAAATCGGACTTCTGATTAATATAACACATACTAATGTCTAATTCTGAGATCCATATTCTTAGTAGGAGCAAAAGAAAAGCCTGGAAAGCACCTAAGAAAAAGCTTTGAGTTTCCTTGGCCTGTGTCCGGCTCTACAGCCTCTTTTAATTAGACAGAAATCTTGGAAGGGGTGCAACCTATTAACCCAGGAAGGTTGATAGCTGCACTGGGGACAAAATTGTGTGCTGTCAAGTTACAGCTCGGATTAAAACCGAAGGTCGACTTTAAAAACCTAGAATTTCGTTTCTGTTAAATATTGGGAAAGATGAGTGCCTTTGGGTAGATTTTACATCTTTAGTTTAAACCTATCCAAGTATTTAGAAGGGTTTATTCAAGTATTTAAAGTTATACTGTGGTTTCAAAACGATTTAAGATAGTGAATGTAAAAAAATAAAATAAAAAAACCGTGTAGTCAGCAGCTTTAGGTGCTTTGTGGTTTCGCAAGCTTTAACTTTCAAAATAGCAGATAAACTATGGAAGATTATAACTCCATCCCTGTAAAGTCAAATACTAGCTCTTAAAGGCAAGGTATGTTTTTCATTGTTGACCATTTTCATAACTTTGTGCAGCAATTTTAGAGACCTTAAAACTCTTAAAATGAAGTCCGATTTTCTTGCAGCGGTATCGTTAAAAAACCAGTTCATGTACTAAGCTATTATTATTCAGCCTGATTTAAAAGAAAGTCTTGTCTTTCAAATTGTGAGGAAGATGTTACCTTTTTCCTCATCATATTTACTCCGAAATTATCATCTCACCATTTAAACGTTTCCCTTTGATTAATCTTAAATCACATACAGGACATATGCCATCAAAAATGATAATAATAAAATGTCTTTAGGCATCTGATTTTTTATATGTAAAATGATTAGCAATTTTATTTATGCTTTTCTGCTTTATTTGCGAGTTGTTGCAAATAAAGCAAATGAACACTTCCTCCTTGGAATAAGCATGAGTAGTAAAATGCCACAGAAGCTAATCAGATGGAAACTATATTCAAATTAGTAGAAAGTCATTTTTCCACCATGATGTTCAGCAATTGAAACTGATTGGCTTTATTCCTGTGCCTCATGGTCGTTGAGCCAAATGCATGCAAATAAAAAATAAGTGGCAGCTTTTTACCTTTTTAGAATTCTGCAGGGGAGATTCTTGGCTGCTCAGGTCTGTTGTTATTCTCAATTCATTTTGCAGATCTATTTCTTATTTTATTGAAAGTGGGAGTGGGGGGTGATTTGTTTCTCTCCTAAATGTCAAAAGTATACCTAATCTAAAGAAGTATGTTATAAAATGTGTAGTGTGGACAACACTGCTGCAGTCTGAGAGGACTGCCTTTTAAGGTCTCTTATGAATCTTTACAATGTTACACAAAAGAGAAAAGATTTCAGGACCTTAACTACACTTGACTCTGTAACACTGGCAACATGTTGTCATGGGGTTTAATCACCGAATCCGCTGCTGACTCATCACGCTTCCTGACAACATACTGCATTCATGTTCGTAGCAAACAGACATCCTGAGAGCATTTCTGTCAAACCTGACAACGCTGACTGACTGACGGCTCTGCCGCGCCTACACTTTGGTTCCGTCTATCTGCAACTTACTCCAGCTTATTGCAGTTTAGGTGTAAAACGTGCATCCAAAGATTAGTCAGAAATCAGGTACTCTGCTTTTGAAAAGAGGAACTCCAGACCATTTAAAAGTTTGGTGGATAAGTGCCGTGTATTATTATTTTTTCAAACACAGAGCAGGTTATGTAGGAAGTAAGATGGAAATCCTTGCATAACAGCAGACAGCGACATCTGTTCATCTTTAACGCGCGTGGGTAAAACACAAGCAGGAGAAGTCACTGGCGTGGTCACACTTGGATGGCAACAAATCACGGAAGTTGAATTGAGAGAGAGAAGGGGGATGCAGGAGTTACCAAAACAACAGCCATCCCAGATAGGATTCACCTGCAATGAGAGGAAAAAAACGTTGTTACTGTAGTTGGAGAGATTTGCTTTGTCTTAACACATGAACGCATGAGGAGGGAGAAGCGGGCTCCCGCCTGATGTGGATGTCCGGAATGTTAGGTAAACAGGACGTCATATCTTCCTTTAAGGAAGTGCATCTGTGCGTGTGTGTGAGTCCACGAGTCGGGGAACAATTGAATGAGCGGAAGGGTGAAACCACAAGTCAACATTGGAGCTGAACTAAAACTTAAAACACAAATAATGTTTCTTTGATTGCATGTTAAAAAGGCACTAACATTAATGGTTCCCTCGGGTGGGATTTCTGTTTCAAGCCCCTGTTTGCATGCTTAAAACGTTGCCGAGTAAAAACAGGCGGTAGGGCTGCTTCAGTATGCCTGGAATCTTATCTGTAAAGTTTCACAGTCAAATCAGAAGTACAAGCCGCTTTACATGTGAGCAAAGCTCACCTTACGACTAGAGTATGGCTAGAAGAAGAAAGTCAGCTGAGACAAATAAGAAAGCGCAAAACTAACAGTTTTAGTTTACTCTGCGATTGTCTTTCAGTTTACTAAGTGGGAGGAGCATAAGAATGTTTTTACGTTTCTGTTGGGAAAAGAGATTATGACTCTTACAACGCTGCAGTTCTCGCCTCCTTTACATTCATGAAATCACACCTAATAGTTTAATCACAAGGGCTTTTCTCAGAACTAAATATAATTAGCCAAATAACTGCTTTCCAATTGCATGTATTTGGAAAACGTGAAGTATCTTCGTTCTGTTTTAAAATGTGGAGACGACCAAACGTGCGTCTGACCTGTATTTGACGTCGAACAGGGTCGAGTCGTCCTCGTCGTCGTTGTCCTCGTTCAGAGGCGCCATCTCCACTCTCTCGGCCGACGTGGTAATGATGTCATATTTCCGCGTTTTCCGGATTTTTCTGGCAGACCTATGGGACAGAAAACATAGGTTGTGAAGATCAAAATGCTGACGTCGCTCTGTTGATATACAAACCAGACAATCAGCAAAGACAAATCATCACAATTTTTTGAATAACTCCAAACTATTTATTGTGGTCCTGTTTTAGAGAAAGGCATATCCAATTAGGCTTCAGGGAAATTGTAGAAGTTATGATAATCAATTAATCTATTAACCTTATAAAAGAATTTGAATGTTCCAAAAAGTTCTTCAGCCTGTTCAAAAAGTTTAAATAAAACACAATAAATTATTTTTATTTTAACTATTTGACAATTTTAAGATGTTTTATATTCTTATCCATTTGTCTGTATTGGCATTTTCATTTTAATGTTTGCACTTCTAACAAATACTCAGGCCTAAGGTTTCATAGCTGTCTTAAACTCAGCCTCAGGTTCTGACCAGCTTTATCTGTGGGGTTATTCTAGTTTTACAGAGCAGAGTCCTAAAAAGCTTCATTGTCTTATTTTGATTTGATTACATTTATTTTAGTCAACGTTTATTTCATGTTTTTGCTTGTTTGCCTTTAAAAAACAAGCAGTTTATTGGTTAAATGGAGGTACTGTGACTTTAATTGCAAATTACTCTTAGAAAGGTTTTGAGAAGTTAAAATATATATTTCATCAATCAAAGTGCACTTTTTTTTTTTACAGGAGTTGCATGAAATAATGTTGCATGATTTAACAGTCAATTCTGCCTTTGACCATCATTCCTCTTCTAGATTATTTCCCCACACGATTTTAGATGTAAACACATTCATAATGAGATGTTTCACAGTGCAGCTGCTCATTAAGGAAAAAAACCTACCTGATCACTCTGATCACCAGGAACGTGACCAACACGGCGGTGAGCACGCAGATCAACACCACCACGTTCTTCATGGTCGGCAGGTAAGCCGTCAGAGGTGAGATCCGGGATCCCACGGCGGCGTCCGTGGCGTTCCTCCTGCTCTGCTCGTCCTGGCCAAGGACGACGGACGCGGACGTGGAGTTCAGTCGCGTCTCGGAGGAAGGAGTCAGCGGTACGCCGCCGATGCGCCACAGAGACGCCGCGATCAAGCCCAACGCCAGGCTGTGCGCCGCCGACATACTGCTCCAAACTATTAATATACGAGTATGTGTCTGTCGGCTTCAATTGGGTCTTCCGAACAGCAGCTGCCACATTATGCACTCGTCAGATTACGTCTTATTTAAAGCTGAAGGTGAGACGCACGACGTCCATCTGTGCGCCCGGATTTTGCGCCAGGTTCCGTGAGTTGGCCTTCCAGCAGGTGGGCTGCTGCTGCTGCTGCTGCGCAGAGACCAGAGGATGATCCTCCTGCGGAGCGAGTCGGTCCTCCTCCTCTCCCGGTGCTGAAGAGGAGAGTTACGTGAGCTGGTGCTGCCTTCAGGTTCAATCACGTACATCCCGAAGTCCTGCTGAGGTCTTGCCACACCAAGCGGGACTTTGGCAGAATTAAAACCCAAAGTGAACACGGAATGAGTGGGGCATTAAAATTAGCAAAGGTCTTGATTGATATGCCAAAAATTCCGGTTTTGCAGTCTTTAGCACCGTTGCCTTGCAGCAAGGGTCGGCTCTGGGTATGATTGCATCTTGGGTCTTTCTGCAAGGAGTTTGCATTCTCTCTAGGTACTCTGGCTTCCTACCACAGTCCAAAAACATGACTGTTAGCCTTACTGGATTCTCTAAATTGTCCGCACGAGTGTGTGCTTTTCCTGTCTGTCTCTGTGCTGCCCTGTGATGTACTGGCGAACTGTCTAGGGTGGACCACCACCTCTCAACCAATGACCTATGTGACCTATGGAGACCAGCAGCAGACCATCGTGAGTGACCCCACAAGGATAAGCTGGTGGGAAATTCGATGGGGGGTTATTGTACTATAGTATTTTTTTTTAAGGTGGTTTCTAAATCCAAATATTAAACCAAACACCACAATTTCAATAAGGGTCGCATGTAACATTTTGTCACACTGCTACCATTTGTACTGAGTTATTTCAAGTCAAATTACTCTTTTTGTGCAAGAATGAGACAAAAAATTTCAGCCAGCTGACCAGCAGTGCACAGCGACAAAACACCCGTCATCCCGGTGTGGCATCGCAATGAAAGAGCTTTACAACATAGCAATAATACGAAAACTATGAAAGGGAAGGTATTTTTGAACAGGTTACTGGATCTGATCTATGGATGGTTTAAAGAAGCAGCTTTGAAAAGACTAAGCATGTGCTTAGTCTTTTAAAACCTGCTAATTAAAAGAAATGTATATATACATATAAATTTTATATATATATATATATATATATATATATATATATATATATATATATATATATATATATATATATATATATATAT
>JAVLVB010001174.1:170168-246136 GCA_032876305.1 Orestias chungarensis
TTAAAGTTGAAAAACACTCTACAGGCTGATCCAACTTTGATGTAATGTCCTTAAAACGAGTCAACATGAGCCCCCTACCAGACATGGACTAAAGCATCTGCCAACTCCTAAACAGTCTGTGGTGCAACGTGATGTTGGTGAATGGAGCGAGACACGATGTCCCAGATGTGCTCACATGGATTCAGGTCTCGGGAACGGGCAGACAGCAAATTTTTTCACCTTGCAGGAACTACTGACAGACTCCAGACACATGAGGTCTAACATTGTCCTGCATTAGTAGGAGCCCATGGCCAACCATACCAGCATTTGGTCTCACAAGGGGTCTGAGGATCTCATATCGGTACCTAATGGCAGTCAGGCTACCTCTGGCAAGCCCATGGAGGGCTGTGCGGCCCTCCAAAGAAATTCCACCGCACACCATTACTGACCCACTGTTGGGCTCTGAGCACACCCCCCATTTGTGGACGTCGGGCCCTCATACCATGTCATGGAGTCGGTTTTTAACCGTTTGTGCTGTCACATGCACATTTGTGGCCTGCTGGAGGTCATTTTGCAGGTCTCTGCCAGTGCTCCCATCCTACTTCTACAGTACGAAGGTGGAGGTAGCGTTCCTGCTGCTGGTTTGTTGCGTTCCTAAAGCCTCCTCTCCGTCTTCTGGTGTTCTGGCCTGTCTCCTGGTACCGCCTCCAGGCTCTGGACGCTACACTGACAAGCAGCCTTCTTTCCACAGCTCGCATTGATGTGCAATCCTGGAGAAGTTGCACTACCTGAGCAACTTGTATGGGTTGTAGAGTCCGTCTCATGCGACCGTGAGTGTGAAAGCACAACCAACATTCATGGAGAATAATACAACAGCCAGAAACTATAGGTACTGAGAAGTGGTCTGTGGTCCCCACCTGCAGAACCACTCATTTATTTTCACCTAACATTTCCACCTGTTGTCTATTCCATTTGCACAGGAGCATGTGAAATGTTGTCAATCAGTGCTGCTTCCTAAGTGGACCGTTTGATTGCAAAGAAGTTTGATTTACTTGGAGTTACATTGTGTTGTTTAAGTGTTCCCTGTATTTTTTTTAGCAGTATATATATTTAGCACCAATGCTGTTTAAAGAGATTTTAAATAAATGTTTTTTGCAGCAGCATAATGTCGACCAACTTTTTTTTTTATATATCCAACTTTGTTTTTGAGCACATTTATGTGTTGTGGGGGAAAAAAGCCAAAATGTCAAGCAATCACTGGTGTAACAATGGTTGGTACACCCTCAGGCAATGTTTTGCATACTCAGTCAACCACAAAGCGCAAACTATTGCCCCCTGTTCCTACTGTACTGTTACTACTAATTTCTCCGTTGCTTAACCTAAATACAACCCACTTTTCTTGTTACTTGTAACATTTTACAAAGTTTAATTAATTCCCTTGCAGCTCATGATATATTTTATGAGGATCTTTAGTCATTTAGAAGAGAAGCAAAACAGCCCACAGCATTACACATCCCCAACCATACTTACGTTTATACTTGAGTTACTTTTCCACATATGGCTTCGTTGTAGTGTTTGTTGCCAAAAACCAAACAAACAGAAAAGACAGTTTACCCGCCATCAAATGCAAACATCTCCATGTGGAACTTTTTTAATGATGACTTCAAAATTCCCCAAACTAGTAACAACAACAACAACAAAAACTCAGCTTTTGTAACTAATTGATACGATGCAACGACTGAAAAGAAGACCAAAAGGTGATTATGACAGTCCCTGTACAACAGCCTAACAAATATCACCTTCGCCAGAGGTCGGGAGGCTATTTACACATTTCCGACAGCACTTGAAGGCACCGTTTGTCTAAACATTAGCCAGAGGACAAAAGGAGACTTTCTCTGTTCACGGTGGTGATGTCCTTCTAATTAATTGTAAGGACTCATGTTTTTAAATAGTGTCAAAACAGCTACGGTTTGTGTTTATTAAATGTATATTTTGTCTCTCTTTTGCACACAATTCCAGTTTTCATCAACGCATAATGACTGCTTGCTGGAGGAAACATTATTTCTACTTCAATGAAAACAGCTATGCAATTTTTCGAATTGTGTAATTTGACTTTAGGGATTGCTTTGGTGTATAAAAGCTCATCGACGAGCGTAAATGTTTCAATCCAAATATAAATTAATCTGCCAAATAGGATTATGTTCCACTCACGGCCACCAGATGGCAGCAGAGAATAAAATCTTACCAGCATTTTCCTATGGACCTTCAGCATTCAGCATACAGGGGTTGGACAATACAACTGGAACACGTGGTTTTAGATCACAATAATTCATTAGTATGTGTAGGGCCTCCTTTTGCGGCCAAATACAGCGTCAGTTCGTCTTGGGAATTAAGTGGTACTATTCTTTTTTTATCAAAAAGATCTCAGCAAGTCAAATACAATTCCGTTTTCTCTGATTTTAAATTAAGTAGCACAGGAGCCCCCCCAAGGTTGTGTCAGTTTTATTCTGTACACAAATGAATGTGTTAGTTCTCGACCCAATCAGTGTATAATAAAACTTTCAGATGATGCTGTTATTCTGAGTCTCCTAACAGACAACCCCGACAGTCATAAAGCTGCTGTAGAAGAGTTTGTATTATGGTGCGACTCTCATAAGCTACAGATAAACACCTCAAAAACTGTTGAATTATTTCTGGATCTTAAATCAATAAGTGATCGGAGTCCCATAGCCATACATGGCTGTTTCATCAAACAGGTCACATCCTTTAAATACTTAAGTTGTATATAGGTGCTGATCTGAGCTGGCGCACAAATGTGAAAAATGTATGTGCGAAGGTTCACCAGCGTCTCTATTTTCTTAGACGACTTCGATTGTGTGGTGTTTCTAAAATGATAATGTTGATCTTTTATAGGGCAACCATCGAGTCTCTTCTCAGATATGGCATAGCTGGATGATTTGGAAATCTTCCTGTTAAATTAAAAACCCAAATCCAAAGTCTGGTGAGGATGGCAAGTAAGATCATTAACACTCCGGATCTATCCTCTCCAGAGCACCTGTTCGATCACGGTTCCCCTGTGCAAATATAACCGTTTGAAACATTCATTTGTACCACTCTCCATTAACCTGATTAATGGCAGACTAGCAGGGCCGGGACAGTGTAACAGGAGGACCAGACGATGATCAAGAGTTGCATGTACAGTATGTATTGTGTGTGAATGGAAATGGTTATGGGGATGTACTGCTGATCTGAAACTTTGTTTTTTAAATTGTCTTTTTATGTATGTATTCATGGTCACTGTCCTTTGGACAGGCTTTTTAGTGTTGTTGTAATGCAGTTTTGCCCCTGCTTCCAAGATAAAATTTCTCCTATGGGAGACTAATAAATTAATTTTATCTTATCTTATCTTACATATACAAGTCCTGCACAGTGGTCAAAGGGATTTTAAGCCATTCTTCTTGCAGGATAGTGGCCAGGTCACGATGTGATGCTGTTGAAGGAAAACGTTTCCTGAGTCGCTCCTCCAAAACACCCCAAAGTGGCTCAATAATATTTAGGTCTGGTGACTTTGTAGGCAATAGATGTTTAACTTCACTTTCATGTTCATTAAACCAATCTTTCCTCAGTCTTGCTGTGTGTATTGGTGCATTGTCGTCCTGATACATTGCAACGCCTTCAGGATACAGTGTTTAAAGCATTGGATGCACAGGGTCTTTCAGAATGGTTCGGTAGTCCTTGGCAGTGACGTTCCCCATCTAGCACAAGTATTGGGCTGAGGAAATGTCATGATATGACAGCCCAAACCATCACTGATCCACCCCCAGTCTTCACCATGGGCATGCAAAAGTTTGAGCGATACACTTCTTTGAGGCTTCTCCACACCATAACTCTCCAGTATGTTGGAAAACAGTAAAGGTGGAGTCCACAGAGAACAAAACACATTTCACATTGTCCACAGCCTAAGATTTGCAGTGACCAAAGGTTTGGCTATAGAAGTCTGGCGGTGTATATTGACCCTATGGATCTCCCAACGTTTTACTGGAAGCAGGAGAGTTGAGGTGCACATTTAATTCTGCCGTGATTTGTGCAGCCGTGGTTTTATGTTTTTTGGATACAATCTGGGTTAGCACCTGAACATTCCTTTCAGACAGCTTCCTTTTGCGTCCACAGTTAATCCTGCCCTTTTTGGTGATATGCTGACATTACCCTGGATACTGTAGCTCTTGATACATCACAAAGACTTGCTGTCTTGGTCACAGATGTGACAGCAAGAGGTGCAACAACAATGTGTTTCCTCTTGAACTCTGTTATGTCACCTGTAATGTTCTGTGCATTGCAATATTTTAAGCAAAACTGTGCTCTTACTCTGCTAATTGGACCTTCACACTCTGCTCTTACTGGGGCAATGTGCAAATAATAAAGATTGGTCACCAAGCTGGACCAATTTACCCATGAAACCTCCCACACTAAAATAACAGGTGTTTCAGTTTCATTGTCCAACCCCTGTATATTACACAGTAAAGTGAAAATCTAGTAGTATAAACTAACAAAATAAATGAATGAAAAAAAATAACAAACTGGCAGCACCTATACTTTTACATTTACATGTGGTTCGTAATTCTTGGTGTTATGCTGGCATTGCCCTGGATACCGTGGCTCTTGATACATCACAAAATCTTGCTGTCTTGGTCACAGATGCGCCAGCAAGACATGTACCAACAATTTGTCCCCGTTTGAATTCTGGTATGTCACCTATAATGTTGTGTGCATTGCAAAATATTAGGCGAAACTGTGCTCTTACTCTGCAAATTGGATCTTCACACTCTGCTCCTAGAGAGTGCAATTAATGAAGATTGGCCACCAGGCTGGTCCAAATTACCCATGAAACCTCCCACACTAAAATGACACATGTTTCAGCTTCATTGTGCTACCCCACTTAAGTTGAGATAGAGAGAGTAAAGTGACAGTTTTCACAACAGTTTTGATATAATTATTTGTTTGGATGTTAGAATTTGCACAAACCAATCTAGCTCATCAGTCTGCTTTTTTTTATTTATTTAATTGCACAATAGTACCAAGACACCATTACCAAGTATCCCCATATTGACTTTGAGCTTTCCAGTTTATGGTGGTGGATCATAAAAACAAAAGTGAAAGAAACAAAAACCTTTTTTTAATCAGTGTCGCTTAGTGCGTTTGTTGATAAAGTTTAATAATATACCATAGACGTTTAAACATTCTATATTTTTCTAGTTTGTTGTTGAATAAACTCCACAAAATGAAATCACACACACCATTAAATGGTTATTTGTGCTTCAAAAATTTGATATCTCACAAACTGTGTATTGTGTACAATGTAAGTATTATATAATGTATATTTCTGCATTTTGAAAGTATAATGCAGGAATATAGATTAGTATTAGCTACGATTGCTAAAACTGCTTAGCCTGGTTACTAAACATTTTAATTAACAAAGGTTGCCAGATCAGTTATTGACTGTACACGCAGATAAAAAAAAAACCTGTCTGCCAGCTCTTGCCTCCGTTTCATTATCCGCTTTGGCAAATATCTAATGTACCTTCAGCACTTCCCTTTTGAGTGGTTTCTGTTTGAGGCAAAGAATACCTTAAAGGCACTAGAGGTACTTGTACCACACTGGGAGACCCACTGTCTTCAGTATTTGGGTTTATGCCAAAGTAGTAGTTCAGTTACTAATAGAAATGTTTGGCATGACTTGTTTTTATTTAAAAATGCCTTGTAGGCTTATTGTGCATAACATTATGACCAGTTACAGTTGAAGTGAATCATTCCATTTTTTTACATTTTACACTACTAGTTTGTGGGTGGCTTATGTTAAACAGCAGGTGATTGTTTTTTTGATCTGATTAATTATGTTTTTTTTTTTTTGCTGTTGTTTTTTTTTTGTTTTTTTTACATCAAATGAATAGGAAACTAAAAACGGACGAACAAGACGCATCATTCACCATTGAAGAGAGGTGATGAGTCCGAGAGGTAATAAGACCAATGCGGCGCCAGAGGCTGTAGTCCCGCAAATGTAAACAGATTGCATGTGCTGAGGACGTGCGTGCTCCCGATATTAGGCGGCACTACTGGAGATGGGATGGCGCATGCGCAGTGTTGCGAAAATGAGAATGAGCTAAAGATCCTCTCCTATATCTTGTGGACTTTAGCTTTGACAAACAAAACCTTGTACATACACTGTTTTTTTGTGAACAGTATTCCCTGATGGCTGTTGCAAATTTGTTAAACCAAATATGTATATATAAAACTGTTGTTTCGAGAGCCACGACTGCAAAATTGACTTGTTCCCAGCTTCCAAACTAATGAACCAGTAAAAGTTTAATATTCCTATTTAATAAGTCTGATCCATAGAGATCCCTACCTTACAACCTACAGAACCTTAAAGATTTGCTGCAATCATCATAGTACCACTAAACCGATGGTATCTTGGTTTGTTCCGGTTTGTATCGGTCATCTTGTTTTTATCAGCAATGATCCTCTCACATTATTTTAATTTAGTCTTATAAGAAATATAAAACCAGTAAAACTTCAGTGAAACTTTACTCAGTACATAAAACGAAATCGGAGGTTTCCCTTTGTATAAAGTATATATATATATAAAAAAACAATTAGTCACGAAAATAAGAGTCAAACACACCTCTTTTCTTTTGAGAGGCCAAAAACCAAAACTATTGTCAGGGATACAAAACCAAACCTAACGGCCAACAATGCTAATCTCCCTGCTGTCTTTAGTGTTTGCGGTATGAAAGTCGCACCCTCTTGCAAAACAGTTCAGCGCTTAAGTTAAGAAAAGATGATTGCAACCTTTAGGGAAAAAAACAAAACTTCCTTGTAAGTGGCAGCATGTGCCGCTGAGTCATTTATAAAGTAGTCAAGAGGTCTGTGTTTCCCAAAAAAAACAAACAAATAATGTAAACATACCCCTAAAAGACTTTAAGAGCTCTATTATCTGCACAGCAGAATAACATTGTTAAAACCATTGCTTTACAATCATCTACCTTAAACTTAAATCTCTAAAGTAGTAATTTTAGATTTGCACGTTCTTGCAGACAAGTTACTGAAACCTGAAGTCACTTCACACATCCAAGCCCTCAGTTAGTGCATAGCTGTAGTCGCATTTCTAGTGGTGTCCGGGTTTGTACTGATTTCTGGGGGTGGCGCTGCTGTTGCTAGGCTGAGGATCTTTTTAAAGAAATCTTCCAGCACGGGGAGCATGCGCCGTTTCATTACATTCTCATTGGCCAGGGATGGAGGAGGAGAACATTCCACTGGCCGTCATAGACTGCTGAAAAAAGGCTTCACTGACTGATCAACCAAAGCTATCCAAGTTTGGAGTCAGCTTTTTGTCTCATAAGACTGAAGAGAGTTTCTACTTGAAATGCTGAGACTTACATAGCACAAGAAAAGAGGGTTTTTCTTTGTGTGTTTTTGATTGGTTTTCCTTTCAGTACACTGCTCTAATTCTACTTTCACAGATAAATTGCCTCTGAATATGAACATGTAATTCCAAACAACAGCTTTAATATTTCCCTGAACAAAATGCTGTATTTCAAAGCTCTTACATGCACTCTAGTTATCGTGTTTTTTTTAGATTGTCCAGGTCATATGTTGCACATTCAAATTACTCAGTCAGCTTCCTGAACCTGACTGACCCTGTTATTGCATTGAGCTTTGAGGACTGTATGGTGGACAGCTCTTCAGATGCAGACTGTGATGTAAGGTCAGAGAACACCTACATTAGGCTTGTTAACGTTTCATAAAATACAGCTACCAAAATACCAAAAGCAAAAAATACTTGCTAAGCAAATTGGTGTGTATCGCTTATTACAAAAAGAGGATACACTTGCATCATCCACACTTTTAAAACTGTTATATATTGTTTAAAAAAGTATTTACCTAGAAAGATAAATATCAACGTTAAGGTGCTTTTTTTACTTACCCTTTTACGAGAAGAATCTCCCTGAAGCACAACACTGTGAACAGAAGACTGTGTTCCCATACACATGGTAAACCTCATCTAAATATTTGCCTATAATTCATATGGGCCACTGGTCAGAGGCATATAATAGATAGAAATCTATTGACAACAACTTTTCTTCCTCACAAACCTGAGGATGTGGTAATGACCAAGAGGACATGGCACCTTAGCAAAGGTAGGGCTGGAATATAGAGCTATAGAAAAGAGTAAGAGAAACATAGAAACATGAAACTATACAGACATCAGAAGACATTCTACTGCAGCAGCATCTTGAGCCTGATGACTAAATGGATTACTATGTTGAACTGTGAGTCGCCACCGAAGTCTGCAAACGTCTGCAGGGAGTTGTCTTGTCCATAATCCCTTCCCCAAATCCTTGTGTGCCCTAGATATTCATTGCATGGCTTTTTAAGGTTCTTTTCCTAGTTAGAAAATGTATTTAGAAAAATTGTTGTTCTTAGCCCCTGGTTAATGCCATTATTCAGTTCCAACGAAGCTACTGAAAGCCAGGCATTTAGTAGTGATATTTATGTTTTGCACTTTCACCATTCAATTTAAAATGCAATTCCATGGTCATGTGGAAGATAGTGTCATCTTTTTATATCTAGCCGATGAAAAAATTGAACAAGGAGACTGTGTTTACCTAAATATAGCAAATATAGCAGAGTGCAAGAAATAACTCATATGTTTTCTTGTTTTTATGCATCATCCTAGTTTTTTACCTTTACTACTTGAACGTTATAAGAACATTGTTATAAAAACACAACAGTGGTTAAGAATTTTAGTTTCCATTAAAGTTGAATATTTCATGAATTAAGATGATAAATTGGAATAATTTCATATTTAAAAACTTGAACTGAACTCTTCTTTCATTTATTGTAGTATAAATTCTAGTCTGGGCCCACTGACTGAATGAAATGTGAGAAATTATCACCCCTGGTCAAGCCAAGATGTTTTTAAGCGACCTGCTGTTGGAAAATTCACTTATCTAAGTCATATAACCATGTTTCTTTACAGTAGTTGTTATAGATTATCATGTGCCAAAGCAGTTGAAGATGTTACTTTGACAGGAACAAACTCAAGCATGGCAGGTGTGAAACAACTAACAAGAAGAAGAGTACGATAATATGAAGTTAAGAAATTACCAAAGTGTGAAATAAAGAAAAACATCGAGTCTAAGCTCAAAAGGAGTGAACTGGCAACTTGAGGCAGTGGATGAGTTCAAAGGTTTACTGCATAGTTCATGTATCAAAATCATTTTTGTATTGAAGTGCTGCCGTTAGACCTACAAGGTTTTGATAATGTGAAGATCCTCTTAAAGGTGTCCTCTCGGAAAGAATCCTCGTCCTGTTAGGACGACCCGACCGTAGTATTTTATGTAATAAAACGTATGTCTGGGAATTTAAAAAAATCAAATAAAGAAACAAATGATACAAACATATGAATAACATTAAAAGTAGTACCCAGGCATATGTAGCCAATGATCTCAAGGTCTGAAACCTCTACCTATGGATCAAGTTAAGGGTGGTCAGTTACAATGCCTGGAAATGGGCCACGATTTACATACGGTTTTATCTTGACAAGGTTATCAATTCTGTTTATGACCAAAAGTCAAGATCTGGATGCACTTAGTATTTCAATCAAATATTGATTCGTTTTTTTTTTTAAATCTTGTCTTTATTTGCTTCAGTTGAAAAAAAACCGATTTGCACAAGTTAGTCATGACAAAGAAAAACAAACACATTTATCCTTAGAGTTAATTATTGTATTGGTGTATTGTTTTAAAGCAAGTTTTCCTGGCATTTGTGTGCTTACTCCGGCTGTCGTGATAGGATTGTAGAGGAAGTGAAGTTTGGCTTACGTTGAGAGGAAAGTGGGCAGAGCCGTGGAAGGATATGATCGCAGGCAGAGGCGGAGAGGAGGACAGACACAGCAGAGGAGCGAGGCGCGGAGGACGGACCAAGCGAAGAGGGCGATGGCCCACCTCAGAAGCGCACCGAAACGCCGAAAATCAGCCCAAAATGCGGCGCCGGCGGTGGCAGACGACGGGGGATAGCCACGGTTGATGAAACGGGTAAGAACCTGCGAGAAATACCGAGTTATCAGCCGTTGTAAGGGGCTCGGGCGCGCGTGGCAATATGGTGGAAAGAACGACGGTTAGGCGCAGCGTTGTAAAAATGGCCATGGCGTGTCGACCGCGAACAACGACGAAAACCCTTAAGGCAGCGATACAAAGCTTCAAAGTGGGTTTCTGGTAACGAATTTCGGATGTTTGCGTCTTGTGTTTTCGAGCTAGCTGTGCTCATGTGTGGACTGGTGTGTTTATTCTGGTTTTACTCGGAGTTATTTTAACCTACGCATTTAAAAATGGCTTTGTCCTTGAGAGGGCAAAATGTCCTTCTCTGGCTTTGCTCGATGAAAAAACGACACATTCAACTTCACTTTCCGCGTTTTGAACGTTTTCTCGACACCGGTTGAGAACAACCCATCAGCCTTGGAAACATTTTTGTTTCTTTTGAGTTTTATTCGGTTTTAAGGTTTTTTTTCATCGGATTAGAAATGACAAAAAAACTAAATACAAATGGTGTTTTTTTTCAGCCTGCTCGTTTAATCAAGGTTACAACTACACACTGTGGCAGATGAATTAGTTCTCCCAGGAAAGGTTTTTTTTTAATAACACATCATTTTAAACAAAAGTAACACATTGTGTGAAGTTGTCAAATGTAAAAAAAATTGACTTTGGACAATAAGTCCTTGGTTTTTGGACCCCACACATTACTACATTTGCCTTGATTGGTAACTAAAGGTGCTTAATGTTACAAAAGCTAACATATATGTCGAAATACAAAATAGGGTGTTGGCTTTTAACCCTTTGTGGTCCTGAATGGAGAAATAATGTGGATATTTGCATCAACTTTCTCTTATAGATGCATTACTTCATTGATTTACATTTATAAGACAAATTACGTTAGAAATCCTACCTAAACAATTTCAATAAAGCCTAGTTGAAATTTAAAATAAATAAATAAATAAATACATTCTTCATTTCTTTATCCAAGGAGATATATTGAGGGGTAATTGCTTTAAAAGACAAACAGTGAAATAGATGATGTCAAGTCTTAAATTAGCTATTTAAACCAGGCAGTGCTTTTTAATCCAAAGCATTAGTCCCACCCTGCACAAAGACAAAATGTCGACTGAATGCTGTCTCTAAAATGAGTGCAATGGTTTCATGCCGATTTACTTAGATTTTGAACCACTAAGGCACCCAAAAATCGAACATATTATTGACTAAATATGCAAATACTTACTTACTATTTAATGAACTATTTACATGTTAAAAACTAATGCTAGGCTAGGTACGCATTGTACAAGACAACTTATTGCTGGTTTTAGTGGCAACAGTAGTTATGAACGATCAATTTAATTAAATTTTTTTTTTTTTTTTTTGCATGACTAATTGTAATTATGCTTTGTTTCATGCAGCAATTCCCTTCGATGTTACGCAGAACGCGTCACAGGAAGAAAATCGTTCCAAAGATTTGGAATGGTACGTTTTATTTTAAGAAGTCCAAGACGACATTGTTGGCAGCTGTTTCTTTCTTTACTGGAATACATACATGTTTAACCAGTAGGGTGTGCTGTTGCCTCTTGCCGTTATCTGAATCATTGTCTTTCGATTTCTGTTTTTAAGGTTAGCCTCCATGAGTCAAACGGCTTGAGAGATTCATGCGGCATTACAAATCTGTAAGTAATCATAACACTGATTGGAAAAATTTCGTAAAACGTTCGAATTATATGTTGACTAGCATCTCCTGATTTAACATTTTTATTCCACACAACTTGACGATGTGTGGTAAAGAAATGTAAACGAGTTCTAATAAATGTCATATGTATGCATAAATATCTAATACTGGCAGGCTCATACATTGGATAGCTTCAAAGAAGGTTTCCTTGACTACAAATGTTTTCTAGCTTAGTTTAGCACGGGTTCAGCAGAACACATTAAATCATCATATCAATAGCCCCCTTGTCCAAAACCGTCCTCGGGTAAATATATTAGCCAGTACCAACATCTATGACTCTCTAACTTGTAGTATACTTAGACGAATGTTTCGTAACCAATAGCAACTAGCATCGCCGTGCCAGCGAATAAACAAAACACCACTGATCCTAATGTAGCTTTGCTCCAAACATCACAAGTATTTGTCTATGTCCCCTAGTGGCTCCAAGAAATAAAATTAAGCTTCAACTTAAATACGCTTCCATATCAAAAATCAACATCTGATTTCATTAAATGCTTTCTCTTTTTGTTTGGTTGATAACATCTGTCGATTAGCTAGCTAGTCTGTCATTCATATATTTATTGTATTCAAGTCTAAAGGACTACCTTCATAATGGGTGATAAATAAGCAAGTGTAACACTTAATCACGCATAACACTTTTCACAACACATGAAAAATGTTTGATGCTTTGATAAATTTGGGCCCAAAGTAGTGGGCGGGGCTTAACATAACTGGGAGTTTTTTTGATTTTACTGGTTGATCACGGTTTAACATACATCCACCGCTCTAGTAAGATACCTTCTTTACTCTATTTGGACCCCCGATATGCTTCTAACCTAACAGAGTTCCTTTTACACAAAATTTAGTCGGCCTTGCAAACCCTTCACAAAAACAATAGTAAATTTATTCACATATTTTCATTTCACACACACCTGTTATTCACTTATGGATGCAAGTACATGTCCCAGTTAATAGGACTAATCAAGCCAACCCCTTTGCCGACTTCAAAATTTTTACTGAATCAATGCAGCTACTGTAGCTTTGTTGCCTAGAACATCCCAACTGCATATACCCACCATATCTACTCAATGACTATTTGTTTTACAAATTCTTCATACAAAGCAATGATGGAACACTTGCATCATCTAAACTGACTGCACTTGATTTGCACATTAAACCAAGGTACAAATAACGTGGATCAACACAGGCTTAGAAATTGGTTTAGTTTGACTGCCAACTAGTGGTCTTGTCTAAGTTTCAACAACATGCACAAATTTAGCCTTTCACATCATCTAATGGCCATATTTAAATGTATTTCAGTTTATTTTCTTTGTTTACAAATTGACCTGTTAAAACTGAACTACCTTTGTTGGAAAATGAAGATATGACAAGGAAATATGAATCCCACCTTCAATAGAAGTTGCTTTACTAACATTTAATAAAAAAAGTTTAGTTTGTAATTAAATTACAAATTTGCAGACACCCAATCTAAAAGCCCGTGTATCCCTGTTGACACTACTTCCTTAAATATTAAACATGTTTTTCTTGGGTTTCATTTACCCAAACAGTTCCAATTAATTGTGCACAATTGAATGTTTTTATGCTGATGAAACACCCACAATATCTAACATGATAAAAATAGATCTAACACACAGTAATGCTTATATTGGTGATAAAATTTGCCCAATCCACAGGCTCCATTGTGTGGCGTTCAATATGTGCAACATACACTGTGACACTCTGTACATTTTTCAATAACAATAAGATGTATGAAAAATAAATGAATAAGAAAACAATTTTAAAATATTTACCAATTGAGCTCAAATCATGCAATGTCTCAAAATGGTTAGTACTCTACCAAGCTACTCAACAAGTCAATCAATATTTCCATCTAAGAAGTTGTTTCCCCGTCACATTCAGTTATCACAGTTGGGCTACCTTAGTTGTAGTTTCTTGATGGCCACCAGCTTACCATCTCTTCAGCCTCTAGAACAACTACTGTAACTACTATAAATGTGTTGTAGAGACAAAACAGTCTTCGATCATGCTAGTTAAATATTCAGTTAACATTAACCCCAAGCAGTTCCTGACATGTGTATTGCATACACTAAGATTGAGATAACAAATATATTTACTGTATATTGTGTAGTCCTTCCCAATCCATACATCAATTGTACAACTGTTATAGTGCTTATGTCTTGAATTTATCAATTACATATCTAGAAAACTAAACTCACATATGCCAATAAATGCATAAACTTTTTTTTGTGATTACATATTTTTTGTGTTTCCCCCTTATATTTTCAGCACAAAGCTTGTTTAAAGAAACTAAATTGATCACAGAAATCATGTTGATTTTGAAATGCAGAGTATTGATTAAACATTTAACACATTTATTTAACAAAAACATTGCATTTTCTAAGTCAAACATTTGATCCATGTTTCTGTACATTCATTAAATATACAAGAAAGTCTAGACGTCATTCCTCAAACTTGTTTTTTTACCCTAAGCTCGTGTTGTTTTTTTTTAAAAGACAACTCCAGCTTTTTTTTTTTGTTTTTTGTCTGACATCCATTCATCATCTACCTGCCAGTTGACTGACCTTTTTTCTAGAGTTATACTGTGAAGTTAAAAAGGGAAATGTACTCCTTTTGTTGGTTTAAGTGGTTATCATTAACTGTTTCTTTTTTGTTCCACAGCAGACACAAGAGACTTGTGAAAAGGTTCTCTGAATCTGAAAAGAAAGAAGACAACTCGGTAAGTTTCCACCATTTAAATGTTATATAGTTATTCCCTCTGTCACCAGTGTTGTGAAATAAAAGTTTAGTTTTCATCCTATAATAATAGATTGAGGAAATGCCCCCACCTTATTTTATATTTTGTGCTTCTTGCTCACATTGAGTTTTAGTTTTAAAGGCTTGTCAAATAAGTTCATATGATCAGGTGGAGGCTTATTCAAACTACAAGTTGGTGTATTTTAGCTTAGCTGGCTGATTCTCTAGAAGTGAATACATGTTTTTTTTCCTTAGATATTGATTAGATCGCCTCCTTGTGGTAATATTTTCCACGAGCTAGTGTTATTTTTGCTTGTCAATTTGTTACTTTAATTGACACAAATACACAAATTTGTTTGCAAATTTTCTTAAACTATTGTTGCTTCTAAAACAACAACACGGCCTTACCGTGTTTTGAACATGCAGTCTCTCAATAGTCAGTATTAGGTTGTCTGGAATTTAACGTGATCCAGTAAAACAATCAATTTTGTTTGTTGTTTTTCTTAATGTATGCTGTTTGCCAGTGTTTGCTGATCTTGATGCTTGGTATTTTAATTTGGTTAAAACTGTTGTTGTTGTAACCAACTTTACTCGCCAAAACGTTTTTGTTGCTTTTACGTTTATTAATTTGCCCCTGGTGGTCAGTTATTGTTACTTAAATATATATTTTTTATTTTTTAAGGACTAAATGAAGCTAGGTCAAATTTTTTTGCAATTGCATCAGAAACATGCAAAACTTTAATGGCGCACCAAATATGGCAAAAATGATAGCACAACACAGCATTTTAGTTCAACCAAATGCTTTACAATTTTTTTTGTTTTTATAAAAATGTATATTGTATTGAAGTGTAAGCATCCACCAACACTTATGCAAGAGAGGATTAGAATAATTTGAATTGCAACTCTACAAAACCTAAGTTTATTATCCAGCCTCCTATCTTGTTGATTTATTATAGGATATCATTTTACCTATCTTACATTACACATTTTTATTTTATTGCAAAACACTTAACATTCTTTAAAAATATCGTACTCTAGTCCAGTTTTTTTCTAGCACGATTGACACCTAGCCAAGTACGCAATTAATCAGTTTTAGCGTAGCTTTGTCTTGTGTTTTCTAACTGCTAGCCAGTTAGTCACGTCTCTTTTTAGTTGCATTTGTGGGCTTAAAATTCTTCTTTTTGCTTTTTGTTTTTTTTATCCTATCAAGACCCCAATCAACTGGATATTGCTGCAACGGAGACAGCGTTGTTAAACGTGAAGATGACAAGAGATTTGGCGGTTAGCCAAATCTTGTCAAGATGAAATCCTTTTCTAAATGGACTACCAATGAGCTTGATTATTTTTTTCGATGTCTTTTGATACCACGACATGGACATTATGGATTACCGATATTCGCGGCAAATTGGAATTGTCAAGAAAATCAATCTTTGTACATTGAACAGTCAAATGTTATAATAAAGTGTAAACTCGTTTGCATATACATTACTGGCCTTGTTTCATTAGTTGAACGTCTGGAAAACCAAAAGCTCATCGGTCACGTTTTAATTCCGACTTTGCTTCAAACCCCGAACCCCACTATGATGCTGCGTTTTTCATTGCAATTAATGGTGGTTTGGTTATTTTTGTCTTAACAATGATTGGTTTTATATAACTCTGGCTTTATATTTTTATTGTGTTTAATTGGTGAACAAGATATGGGGCAGTTTAATCATAATTAAGTAATTACTAAAAGGGTATAATCAATCAAATGCTTTGTTCACAACTCAAATGGTTTCCTATGAAGGGGGTTTATAAAATGGCTACTCATTGTCCTTCCTGGCTTAGCAGGAAGTGATGTAATTGCTGCCAAATATATAGTTTTTAGTCTTAAACCAATTAAAACCTTTTGGTATCTGTGACTAAAATGTTCCCATGTTGGTGTTTGCTTGTTGTTAAATCTGTTAATATATAGAAATTAGAATTTAAACATAATAAAATGGGCGGGACTTAGACATCACCTGAGTGTTGGGTAAATGGAAATAACGTCAATCAAAGGCAAAGCTTTCAGAGCAGGGAAGGAGCTGTAGATGGCGGCCGAGCCTTGGGAAGGCTGCCCTGGGTTTAGTCAGACCGACTCCCTTCCTCGTCCCTGAGCTGAGACGCTTAGTTTTTTGGATAAAACCTTGCTTGGTGTTGCCGCGGTCGGTTTTAGGTGGTTTTCGGCGCATTTTCGGGCCGTTTTTGAGTGCTTAGAGGAGCCGTCTCTTGCTGGCCGTGTGCTCGTTGTTTTCCAGTGCTCTGCTCCGGCAGCCATGGCGCGCCTCCATTTTTAGCTGCTGCTGCTCGTCGCCTCTGTCGCGCTGTCGGGCACCGCAGACCCTCACAGGCCCTGAAACCTTTCCGAAACTCGTTTTTTTGTTTGTTAGCTATATAAAGTTATAATAATTTACAGCTTGTTTTTTATCCGACTCGGATGAATATTTAAAATGCGACGAAATGAAACAAAAAAACCGTCTACAAACTAATGGATGCTTTGCTGGTTAGCTTTCCCCCCACATCGATTTGATTTGTTTACCTTTTCGTAAGGCTCAGTTTACCGATTTATTCTTTTAAAAGTATCTTTTTGTATGGTTTCGTGCCATGACGCAGTTAAAATTCACAGCATGCGGCTGCATCGGTGGACTATTTCGCAGAATATGCCTCTGAAGATTTGACTTATCACCTCCATTCTTGTTAGCCTCGACGTATAAATGATGGTTTTCTGCTCGGTATATTTCGTCTTTCCTTCCCTGTCGTGTCGCACCGTCTGGGTTTTATCTGCCTACTGAGGAAAGCCACTCTGATGTGACTTGTGTGATCCTTCCAACTTTTTTGATTTTTTTTTTTTCGTAAATACCAGGACAGATCCTCTTACATTTTTTTTTTTTTAGGATACTATCATGATGAAGAATAAAAATAAAAAACAAGAGGACGAAGGATCGACCCAGAGTAACGCTTCAAGGTATGATCCGTTATACTATACCCCCTTTTTTTCCACCCAAATCTGGTTTGTTTACCTTTTCAAGCATGGTTGATCACCTGTGTTGCATTTGCAATGTTGCTATTTTACAGAAGTTTATCCCTGTCATGAATGACCTTGCTATTGTTTAATAGCCACACCCTGATTTTTTTTTTTCTTCTCTCTGCCATTTCTTACTCTCAGCTCGGAGGTTTGTAGGCCTGTGGTTCAGACATCCATTGCCCACAATATTTAGATGTTGGCCCACAGGAAATGTCACATGTTCTGCACTATATTGTAAATAAAAAAATGCCAGTTTTATGTAATGTGACCTTGTCTTAAAAGTCGCTTACTGCAATGCAGCAGTTTCTAAATATTTAGATCATATTTATCTCTCAAACTTTAATTTTACTGTTGCATGTGAACACATGATCTGATATTTTTGGGTGGCTGTTATGGTTGTTTTTATTTTGCATAAGTGTACTTTGAATTTAAAATCAGCTATTTGCATTTGATCTACTGAACATACACATGTACAACTTTTTCCCAAGCATTAAAGTATAAGTTTTAAACTATTGTTTCACTTTAAGCTTCAGCCTTACATCTGTGGCCAATCACATGTGATTTATACCTTCAATGTGAATGCAGTTTAATTTTTTTAATTTACTTTTCCCCCTCACTCAGTGGTCATTTATGAATGTTGTGCTCAAGTGATCTGTCAAGAATGTCCATGTTTTAATACAGAAAGACATTTGAATACAAGTTGTCTGAAACCTTTCCAGTAATAGTCTGCATTTGATGCTTTAGGGGGAATGTTTCTTATTTTGAACATTTTCTTCAGGCAATGTTTTTGAGCTCTGTTGCCAAACAATGTATTATTCTCTATTAAATTTTAGCATCACACCAGCCTGTGAAGTTCATATGGTGACTGTTTTTTGTTTGTTTTTTAACTGTAAAAGTTTTCCTGTCCAGTTGTTTTGTGCCGATAAGTTTCAAAAGATGTGGATACACTATTTGATCAATAAAAGCTTGTTTAATACCATTTCTATGGTGTCGGAACAATGCAGTAAGTTCAGGTCAGACCTGATGAGCCATTTAGTTGTTTCTTCCCCTCACAGATGCTGTCTCCTAGACATGTTCAAGCTAAGGCTCGCTGACACTTTGTCAGAATACATGACCCTGTAGGATTCATTATACTTTAGCAAAGAAAATCATACAGAATCTGTAGCAGATACACATGAGTTTGCACACTGATGGACAGCACATACCATTTTTGTTCTGTTGTAGCTCAAAAACACATTTGTAAGCTGAATGCAGCTAATTTCCCCTTAGCCTTTCATTGACTACACACTGCAGCAAGTTACATCACCCTTGTAGAGATCTGCGTGATCTTCAGGCAGCCATTTTAGTATTTTTGAAGACGACTAAAATGGTGTCCTGTGATTACAGCTCAGCAGCTTTCCACAATTTTGTTCCACAGTGAGCAATCAGCTCGGGCGAGACTTCTTATTAATTGCATGAATCGTGTGTAATACGTGTAATAAAAAGCACAATTTAAAAACTACTCTTGAGTCACAAAATGGCCCTTGCTTTGTGTGGCTGCTTTACTCTCTTGTCTGTGTTGAAACTGCTCAGAACTACACCGGAGATACAGGAAGTGACCGTTCCTTAGAGGAGCCTGCGCGCAGCTTTTCTATTGGCCTGACGTCACCACGCAAGTTCCCTATCCAATAGTATTTCAAGTCGAACGCTACGTCACGGCCGCAAACACATGGCTCACACGTTTCTCTTAAAGGGGCAGCAGCATATTAAGCAGGGACTTGAGCCACGAGTTTTACATCAACATTGTATTATTTTGGGGTTTCATATTGCGTTGTTTTAATTTCTTATTGATCTTCTGTAATTTATAGTTTAAAAAGAGGGAAAAAACAACAAATATGATGATGCAACATACACCGAAAATTATTCTAAAATCAAGTATGCTTGCTTTCATGTTATTTTTTACTCTTAAATTGCAGAAGCTTCTGTTTTTCTTATAGTCAGACATTCTGTTCAAAATCTCAAAACTAATTCAGAGTTGACAATAGTGACTCCATGTGTGCAAAAGAGATACTGCAAGCCTACGAGGTAGAAAGCCTTTCTTCCAAGCAACTACCATAATTGCTCGTTTATTTTAAATTTAGAAGAAGGGGATTTATTTTTTTTAAACTATTAAACTTTGCCGATTGCAACTAGATCTTTTCTAGAATACGCGTGACGTGTGTGTGTCTGTCATGTTGATTGCGGTTTTCATGTTTGTACTGAATAAATTCATTTCCTGATGCATCTGTAAAGCACAATCGCATCACATTTGTTAACCTCGCGTCAAATAAGGATAACTCATTAGTCATGTGATGAAGGGTCGTAATTGTTTCAGTTAAAGCCGTGGTAAGAAAGGGGTAGGGTTAAGTCCTGGCTCCATTTACTTCAACATTTTTTGTCTTCTATTGGTACACTTTGAGTCAGTCCGTCTAGTTTTTTCTTGTTTTGTATATTAAGGTTTTTCTTTAACAGAGTTTGCTGCACACCGTACACACATTGCGCCGGAACTTCAGACTCCGACAGTGTTTCAACGCGACAGTTTTAGGATGGATAAAGCGACTTCGAATTGCTCTTCTGGAGTAGCATCATCATTAACTCTAGAAGAAAAAATTTGAGGTCTGCACTTAAAACCTCTGTGTGCAAGGAAGTCTGCAACTTCAAACAAGCCCTTACAGTTATGATGAGATCTATTGCCAAACATCCAGTCAGATCTACATTAGGATATAGATTAAGGCCACAAAACGTGTTGTTTTTCTGAATCTACCTGGACATTTATTCAAGCTTTGGTTTATGTATGTACTATATCGTATATTTATACATTTGACCTTATATGTGTTAGAAAAACTCATCAGTTGACGCTTTTGTTCCCTGTTCAGGATTAGCTCAATTTGTCTTGTGATCATTTCAGTTGATTTATTTAGATGGTTCAAAGAAATTATCAAAGAACTAAAATCGGACATCCAAAGACGAATGTTAGCAGGAGGAGAGGCACTAATTGCTAAATTCATCTGTTTTCATACATTTTCTGTTTTTAAGGATGCATGTACTTATATCAGTTTGTTACATTTGATACTATTTAGAGGGAAAAAATCCATCAAACAATCAAATGTATTTTATTTTTCTATAGCAACTCTGCTTCGGAGGAGTCCAACCATTCGGAGTCGGGAAGTCAGTCAGAAAGCGAGCATGGCAGCACGAGGCAGAGATCGAACAACTCTGAGTCAAACAGCTCCTCTGAGTCAGAGAGTCGCTCCGAGTCAGGGAGCGAGTCCGCCGGGTCCAAATCGCAGCGAGCCAGTTCAGAGACCAAAGACAAGCCAGTCAGGAAGAAGGAGCGCCTAGCCGATGTGAAGAAGGTAAAGGTCATTAGATTAGGAACTGAAAGAGATTACAGGCCTCTAACTTTCAGGAAATGGAGGTTTACCTCAATTGGCTTTAGGCAGTTGGGCTTTTAATACAATCAAGGGCTTTAATGGTAAAACGTTGGAACACAGTTTTGTTTACTTTAGGGTTTATCTTCCATATCTTTAAATAATTAGCTAAACAAATGGGGATCATAGAACACCAAATTTATCGTCTAAAGACTTTACATCCCCTCTTTTTAGTCTTTTCTTATTTTTAGTGTTGCACTATATTGGGTGATGCAATAGTTCCTAAGGGACGTTTATTATTATTTTTTTCATGTTTGTTGGTCAAGTCAACGACGTTTATTATTATTTTTTTCATGTTTGTTGGTCAAGTCAACGACTCCCAGCAAAAGAAAATGGTTAAAAGTTGTTATTGTTTAAGATTTTAAGAATACATATTTTTTTTATCTACCAGCTTTCAAACACAAAGTTAGGAAAGGATTCAATATTAACTAATTAACTATAGTTTTCCATAAATCTCATAACCTAAGTACTAATCTGCAACTATTGATGCTACAGATGATAGATATAAACAACTTTTAATATAAAAATTACATCAAGAAGTATCTTGGCCCCTCCTTTCTAGAACCTTTTTTTTTTTTAATACCTCCTAACTCAAGTGTGGTCCACATTTGAACTGATGCATTTCAAAAACAAATTCAGTTGCTTTAGGTTTTGACCATTCAGGCCCTTTTTTTAATCGTGTTAAACAAATCAATTTTATTGTTTTTGTGTAGAAGTGTAACATAAAACATAAAAAAATGATTAATCTTTGAGTATTTTTTTTTTTTTTACTAATGTGTGACTCTATGTTAAACTGTCATGAACTAGATGTATAACTAAGACCGACATGCAGCCTGCAATAAATGTGCGTAGAATGTAAGCGTTTTACATTCCATCATTGCTGCATTTCAAGCATCAAGCTTGTGTTTGCAGATGTGGGAGGAACACCCAGATGTGTACGGCGTCAGGAGGTCGAATCGCAGCAGACAGGAGCCGGCTCGTCTCAACATCGGAGCTGAGGTAAGCGAACGTGAAAGACGCTGAGTGAAGGACAATGCAAATCTGAAAGGCTAAACATGTTTAGTCTACGGCGCTCGTCGGCAGTCAATTGTGCCATCTACTGGATTCTTTGTGCAATAATTAAACTTAATTTTTTTTATAACCTTAAACAGGGCAGCAGTGACTCTGAGAGTGAGAGCCCTAAAAGAAAATCTCCTCGAACAAAGAAAAAGGAGTAAGTACAAAGGTCTAGTATATGTTTCCTATTTACCTAATATTTAGCCATAGTCCTATTATTTGATAATCTATTATGTCAGTCAGATTCTTTAACATCTCACCCATACAGTACTCGTTTTTGTTTTCACCTCTCAGTCTGAGTCCATTTTTTGAGTCCTGTCACGTTATCGCTCACTTTATAAATGGGTATCTGTTTGTCTCAGAATGGGCTCAGTTTGTGCCTATCAGCCAGGTGATGTTCTAAATTTAAGTCGAATCTGATTGATTGAATCAGCGGCTCGACCCTTGATTGAATTTGGCCACGATGAGCACCTTGTGGCCACCATTTAAGCATAATTTGCCCCTGCGGGCATTAGTAGCTGTGACAAGGGTCAACTTGTGGTGTTTCTTTGTCAAAAGAAATACCTGGAAAGATGACTCAATTGATGAAGAGGAGGAGGAGGAGACATCGGACAGTTCAGACAGTGAGCAGGAAGAGACAAAAGTTAGATCCAGACGACTTCCTGCTAGAAGGTAAGAGTGTAACAAAGCCTGGCTATCAGACAGCTACCCACTGGCTATCTCTAAATCATTCTCTATCATTTAATGCTTTACTACCCATTCTTTGATTCTTTTTTTTGTATTTTTATTATTAGTAACAACCAGGCTGCCATAGCCAGATATGTTTTGGATTTAAAGTGTTCATATTTTACTCGATATTTAATCAACGCCATAATAGAGAAAATTGAAGGATAATGTAGATTTTTCTAACATTTCTTACATGCAGAAATTTTTATTCAGCACCAAATACTGTGATACTTCTAAATAAATAAAAAATGGAAGCAACCCTCGCATTATTGGTGAATACAGTTATGGTATAGATAATCCAGTATTCATTTAGCTGTCCTTTAAAGTCCTCAGAGGTTTTTTTAAAAGGACATGGTAAATAGGTTATGGTTTACATTAAAGTGTATTCATTTTTCAGACCAGCCTAGATTTCATACCTAAGACAACCTTGTTTTTAAGACACTCATCATCCGTTCTGACTGACCACAAAGTAATTTTTTAAAAGAATATTGGGCAAAAAGTTGTGAAAAATCTGGTCAAATCCAGAAATACTTCTATGTCTACTGAGTGAGGGTTGCTGAATTTAAATTCATACCTCCCTTTTTTTAATATTTCCTTCCTTGTCACTATTATTTGCTACTTTGTGTTCGTCTGTTACCCCAAAGTTGGCAGTTTTGAAACAATGTGTGAATAGTTTAGAAAGGCCCTGTAGTGGTTAACGTTGCCTTGTTATCTGTTTCTTAAGGCTTGTGTTTCTATGCCCCCCAGACCTCAGAGCAAAGCATTAAAAAAGCAACAGTCTCAAAAAGGAAGGAAGTCGAGAAAACAGGAATCGTCAGCTGAAGATGACGACGAAGAGGAGGACGACGAGGATGACGAGGATGAGGAAGACACTTCAAAGAGACAGACTCGGAGAAGAGGAGCCACAAAAATTAAAAGGTACAAAAAAATAACTACCAGTTATTAATACTGGTTAAGTGGAGATTTAGAGGTGTGACAACCAGTTCAGCAACTTTTCAAAAACTGAACTGGGCCTTCTGCATAAATGTGTTAGCTATAAAGAAGACCAACACGACTTTGAAACGGACTCGGATGACCTGATTGAAATGACCGGAGATGCTGGGGAGGAGCAGCAGGACGACGACAGCGAGACCATTGAGAAGGTTCTCGATTGCAAGAACGGCAGCAAAGGAGGTGATTCCCCTTTTCCCTGTTTCAAAAGCAGCGGCGCTTCGGAGCACGTTTACGGCGCTCACTGTTTTGGGTTCTTTCAGCCACGGGAGCTTCCACCACCGTGTACGCCGTGGAGGAAAACGGTGACCCGTGTGGAAGTTTTGATCCGGAGAAAGATGAAGGAGAGACTCAGTATCTGATCAAGTGGAAGGGCTGGTCCTACATCCACAACACGTGGGAGAGCATCGACTCGCTCACGCAGCAGAAGGTCAAGGGGCTCAAGAAACTAGACAACTTTAAGAAGAAAAATGACGAGTTGAACGCTTGGTGAGGCCGTTCGCCTTTCACCACGGTTACATTTTAGCAATTTGTCTCGCCAGACCTATCACGTAAATTGGGTTCGATTGTTTACAGGTTAAGTAAAGCGTCTCCTGAGGATGTGGAGTTTCATAACTGCCAGCAGGAGCTCACGTCTGACCTGACGAAGCAGTTTCTGGTTGTGGAGCGAGTCATTGGTAAGAAGTGACAAGTAGCTCCTCTGGAAGCTAGTTAGTTCTTTGTTTGTGTGTGTGTGCCAGTGCTCTAATCAGCTCTAGACTTTCTGATTTAAATTCAGTATTTGAACAGTTCCTACGTTGTTTAGCCCTCGGGAGTCCAGTGACGCGCCGGCGCGTCAAGATTACGTCGCCGACTAAATATGGCGTAGCAGCAAAAATGCAGCGTTGATGAGTCGCTGTTTCAGCTTGTATAGAAAGTGGGGACCTCAAGCTATATACCCGTTTTTAAATTTAAATTGTGTTGATAGGCCATGTAAAACCAGAGTTATAATAAAGTATTTACACCATACTTTTTTTTTAATATTTACGTCACGTTTGCATTTTATGCAAAAAAAAGTCATAAATTAATTTGTTCTGTGAAATATTGTATGTTGGTTTTGAAATTTACGGTTTATATTTGTATTCTAAGTTGTGAAAATGGTTCTTTAAACATATTTGTGGTTTTCACAGTTAAAAATATGACTTTTTTTCTACCCGGATTTTGTGTTTTTTGAGTGATTTTAGGTCCACTGTGTTAATATGGTATGTCAAAATGGAAAGATGACAGTAAATTCACAAAGGGAAGGTTGTGCTGAAAAAAATAATACCAAGTAAACATTTTTTTAAAAGCGAAATATAAAGATAAAATCAAAAGTAGTCAAACGACCAATTATACCCTGGACTCCAGAGGGTTAAACATCGAAACATCAAACATGAAGCAGAATTGTTTTGTGTTCATACAATTAGAAATGGAATCAAATTATCACTAAGATACATGAATCCTGTATAACAGACATGAGAAATATCTGTCAGGAAATCAGTGAATGAAAATTGAAGCGACGGCTTTACCTGCTAGTTCCCCATTTTCTTTTTTTAGCGATTTTTCTTTTTTGTAACGACCTCGTCATGACAATTTTTTACAAATGTATCTGTAAAAACTCACGTACTGATAAACTTTTCCTGTTGCTCGACAGCCAAAAGTGTTTTGCAGTGGCATTGCTCTAAACATGAGAATCAGTTTACAGCAGATGTCGTCTCAAGGCTCTTTAGAAGAAAATCAATTCAAATCACAGATACATGATTACAAATCAGTAAAAAAAGTTTCGAATCCAAGGAGCCCCAGCATATTGCATCAAGTCATTGACTTGCAGCATTCACTCCTCTGGAACCAAAACAATGGCTTGTGTTGTCGTTGACTTTACAGCAATCCCCCATACTGAGCATGCATGTAGCGAAAGTGGAGAGGAAAAACTCCCCTTTAACAGGAAGAAACCTCCAGCAGAACCAGGCTCAGTATAAGCAGCCATCTGCCACGACCGACTGGAGGTTGATGAGACAGAAAACTAAAATAGATGGAAAGTACACTGAAAAAAAAAAAGAAGTTTTTAGCAGCAGTTGTAGTGCAGCATCTCAGCACATGTTCTTCTCCAAGAAGCTGTCTCAGCTAACAGAACGCCAGACCAGGTGTGGCTACTATGGAGAGAAGAGAAAACAAAAGGTTAACAAGGTTGAAATAACGGTAACTAGGTAGATTGGACAAAGGAAGAAAGTAGCAGAGAGAGAAGTGGTCAGATTGTCTTCCAGCAGTCTAAGCCTATAGCAGCAGAACTATAGAAATAACTTAAATAACTTAACCCTGAAGAGTGAGACATGAAGAAGGTAGAGCAAAGGAGAACCGTATGTCAAGACTGAGTTCCTCTCCCAACCGGATTAGGCTGTCTTCTCTACGTCTTCCTAACTACAAACTTTATCAAAGAGGAAGGTTTTAAGCCTAGATTTGAAACTAGACAAGGTGTCTGCCTCACGGACTAAAGCTCCCTCCAAAAAAAAAAAAACCAGCACACTTGCGTGAAGTGCAGAGTGATGCGTAGTCTTACAAAACGTAACTATTCAGGTTTAACTCAATGCCGTGACTTCTATATATGTAAGTTTTTAGATTATGTTTAGTGTTGTTTCTCCACAAATAAAAGATTTGCCTGTCAAAAAGACATTTTTTAATAACATTTCTCAAAGTGTTTCATTATTTTTTCTTTTACCAACAGCAACAAAAACAGGAAAGACGCCAGGCTCCTCCGATTTCCCCTGTAAGTACCTTCTTCGATTTTGACTTCTGCAAAAATAACTTCATAACGTTAACTTGCTTCCCTTTGGTTACTCACCTTTTCAAACAGCCCACAGTCACAAGACCCCACCCTCGAACGAACCAGAGTACCTGTGCAAGTGGATGGGTTTGCCATACTCGGAGTGCAGCTGGGAGGACGGCGCCTTGGTCCGAAAGAAGTTTCAGCACTGCATCGACGGCTTCATGAGCCGAAACTCCAGTAAGACCATCCCCTCTAAGGACTGCAAGGTAGGTGGCGACCCGACGCTACCAAAACACGGCTTTTGTCTTGGATCTCAAGCATAAAGCCGCGCTTCTTACCTCAGGTGTTAAAGCAGAGGCCGAGGTTTGTCCCCCTTAAGAAACAGCCTTCGTACATCGGTGACGAGGCCCTTCAGCTAAGAGATTACCAGCTGGATGGGTTGAACTGGCTGGCTCACTCCTGGTGCAGGTAGTTGGCCGACATATGCGGTCGTTCATATTAATAATGAGCTCTGATGCCAGTAAGGGAAACGTCTTTCCTCTTATAGGTGCAACAGTGTCATCCTGGCCGACGAGATGGGACTGGGGAAGACCATCCAGACCATCTCCTTCCTTTCTTACTTGTTGCACCAACATCAGCTCAACGGGCCATTCTTAGTGGTGGTGCCTCTGTCCACGCTGACCTCCTGGCAAAGGGAGTTTGACACCTGGGCTCCGGACATGAACGTGGTCGTCTACTTGGGCGACGTCATGAGCAGGAAAACGGTACGCCGAAGTTGACTCCGGCTACGTTTGTTCTTTCAGATCACGCGGCTCACATGTGGTGTCGTGTTTGTTTTTCAGATCCGTGACTATGAATGGGTGAACCATCAAACCAAGAGAATCCGTTTTAATGCTCTGTTAACCACATACGAGATTCTGCTGAAAGACAAGGTTGGAACACGTGTGAAAAAAGTTTTTTAGTTCTTGTAACATCTAAAGAGATTATTATTATTTTTTTATATGTGACTATCCTTGACTCCAGGGCGTCCTGGGGAATATTAACTGGGCCTTTCTGGGTGTGGATGAAGCTCACAGGCTGAAGAATGATGACTCGCTGCTCTACAAATCTTTAATGGAGTTCAGATCCAACCACCGACTCCTCATTACCGGCACTCCGCTGCAGAACTCCCTGAAGGAGCTCTGGTCTCTGTTACACTTCCTCATGCCCAACAAGTACGTCCTGCTGCGCATGTCTTTTAAACAAACTGAGCAGAAGCAGACAGGAGGGACACTTGTTCATCATCCGCTCTTACTTCAGGTTTAATTCCTGGGAGAATTTTGAGGACGAACACGGGAAAGGACGAGACAACGGTTACCAGAGTCTTCACAAAGTCCTCGAGCCATTCCTGCTCCGAAGGGTCAAGAAAGACGTGGAGAAGTCTCTTCCAGCCAAAGTGGAGCAAATCCTGCGTGTTGATATGTCTGCACTGCAGAAACAGTTCTACAAGTAGAATTTTCTTTTTCTAATACCTTAATTGCATAAATAATTCATATAGATCACATTTTAAAATACTGAAGCCTCCCTTTATCTTCTCCAGGTGGATTTTAACAAGAAATTACAAAGCCCTTACCAAAGGCCCCCGCGGCAGCTCCAGCGGGTTCCTAAACATCGTCATGGAGCTGAAAAAGTGCTGCAACCATAGTTTCCTTATCAATCTGCCCGAGGAGGGAGATGGGGAAACGCAGCTGGAGAGCCTGCAGGTTCGTCTCAGCCTGAACTTCCTTCAGCTTATAGCATCTCCTCAGGATTCCTGTGCTGCAGATCTTTTAATGAAAGGGCTCCTTAACTGTCATAAAAAAAAAAAGACCTAAAGTTCCAATACCTGCCCCAAAGCTAATTAGATATCCTACTTCCTTCTGCTCAAAAACAGATCAAAATTTGGAATATAAGACAAATCCTTCATATCTTTCTTTTTTCCCTCTCGTTGTCTTCCAGGCTCTTGTGCGCGGCAGCGGGAAGCTGGTCCTGCTGGACAAGCTGCTGACCCGACTGCGCGAAAGAGGCAACAGAGTCCTGATCTTCTCCCAGATGGTCAGGATGTTGGACATACTGGCTGAATATCTCACAAAGAAGCGATACCCGTTTCAGGTGAGACTTGTACCCCCAGTGTTTAACCCTCTGGAGTCCAGGGTATAATTGGCCGTTTTTGACTACTTTTGATTTTCTCTTTATATTTAATAAAAAAAAAAGGTTACCTTGTATTACTTGGTATCACTTTTTTTTGTGTCAGCACAACCTTCCCTTTGTGGATTTACTGTTATCTTTCCATTTTAACATACCTTATTAACACAGTGGACCTAAAAAAAAAAAGTCAGATTTTTTACTTTGAAAACCACAAATATGTTTAACAAACCATTTTCAAAACTTAGAATACAAATATAAATTGTAAATTTCAAAACCAACATACAATTTTTCACAGAACAAAGTAATTTACTTTTGCGGGTGTTTTTTTTTTTTGTACAGCTACTTAAGAAACAAGGTAATGTCTGACAAATATGTTTAACAAACCAACTGTAAAACTTAGAATGCAAATAGGTTTTGAAATTTACAATTTCTATGTACGCTCTTATCACACAACAAAGTAATTTAAGGCTATCTACGTAGTTTATGCTTGGCTCTTCTGCCTGAGCCAGCAGAGAGGACGGCCTGGTGGGCGTGCCGCGCCGTCCCGTCCTCGGAGCGGATCTCTGACACGTCGGAGGCTCCTCTCTCTCCTCCCCCTATAAAAACAACGGATCCTCCACGTCGTTGTCCAAGTCGCGCTTCACCATGTCTTCCTCAGCTGCCTCCAGCTTGAAGAAGAGCTCCACTGCCCGCGCCGCATTCATCAATCGCCTCATTGTTTCATCTCACAAAACCAACCAAACTCTAACCCAAGACACTAAAGTAGACCACACTACACACCAATGAAACACTCAAAATACACTAAATATCACAAATTACTGAAATCTCTAAACTTACTACCGCTGTCTCTGTCTCTCTATATTAGGTGCGACGGTTCGCGATTATGATTTTTGATTGGCTCATTTTTCCGGTGTCTATGAGGCAAACACACACACACACACACATACACGCACACACACACACCGAACGTGACGACAATATTCAGTAAAATAGTCTGGTATAAATACTTAATCAGAACTCAGGTTTTACATTGCCTATCAACACAGTTTAAAAAATGATATATAGTTTGAGGTCCAAACTTTCTACACAGGTTGAAACAGCGACTCATCAACGCTGCATTTTGCCGCTACACCATATTTAGTCGGGGACGCAATTTTGACGCGCCGCCGCGTCACAGAACTCCAGAGGGTTCATCCATGTTATGTCCAAGTTGTTAAAAAACAAAAACAAAACAATACCCTTGTTTTAACTTATATATATATATATATATATATATATATATATTTTTTTTTAATGATAGTTGTTGAAACTAATGTGAACAAATGTGAAAACCAAATATTTTGCCTCTAAAAGGTTATTTGCCACTTGTCTTATTTAAAATGAATCATGTTTTGTTTTGCCCAAACCAAGAAGCATTCTTACCCTTAAAAACAGATCTCTGCGTCTCTTGGCTGTGTTCATGTTTACACCGAAGGGTCCTTTAGAGTTTGCACTCGGCAGATTGGGCTCCGGTAAAGCTCGGGTGTCAGTGTATCTGGACGCCGGCTCAGTTTATTTATACCATGAACTTGTTTGCTGCCGCAGACCGGCAGGACTTCTGCGAGTCACCCGACTTGGATTGTTACCTCGGTCGGTCCGTAGATGCAGAAATTAAGCAGGAGATGTCTAATACGCGACTCTTACTGTTTGCAGCGGCTGGACGGGTCCATAAAGGGAGAAATCCGAAAGCAAGCACTCGATCACTTTAATGCAGAAGGCTCAGAGGTATGCCCATTTAGTTCTTTTTGATTATTTTCTTTATATATTCATATTCTTTGGAATTACAGGTGGACTATATGTTTAATAATGTTGATTAAAACTCTTAAGAAAATAATTATCCCAATGGGTTTTATATATATTTATATTTATAACACTGATGTTTTTTTGTTGTTTTGCAGGACTTCTGCTTTCTGTTATCCACCAGAGCTGGAGGCTTGGGCATTAACCTGGCCTCAGCAGATACCGTCGTCATATTTGACTCAGACTGGAACCCTCAGAACGACCTACAGGCCCAGGCCAGAGCTCACAGAATCGGACAGAAGAAGCAGGTCATTTATAACTTCTTAAAAATATTAATTTATACAGAACTCACGAGTCCTTTTCAGGGGGAATGTGCATCGTTACTTTTTATTTGTCATTTTCTTCCTTTTAACTTTATCTGTTACATGTATAAACTCCCAAAACCTGGATTACAATAAAATATTGGCTGAGGCACCTGAAACTGGAAAAGGTGAAAGTTCCCAGTGTGGATCCCTTTAATCAAATCATATAAATTCAATTTATCTCAAAAGGAAATTAAAAGTTCAATTAAGGAGTTGCTCTAGATGGTGATGGTTGTGGCAGGAAAGATCTTCTTTCTCTGTTTTACAACTTAGCTGAAGACTGAAAATAGGATTTAAATATTTTCTTTCTCAGTATTTTATCTGCCAAATTTAGCTCAAATGCATTAAAGGGGGGAAATCACACTAATCCAGACTCTTGACCATCTACATATGCAGAGGAGCAAACAGTGTTTTCCTTAAATCTATAAAAGAAATTTGCCTCGTTTAAAACAACAACAAAAAAACAAAAAAAAATAAACTTACCATATTGCTAAATGTAATTGAGTCAAGAAATTGTCTAAAATCTTTGGCAGTAACAATTATGATTATTAATGTATAGAGACCTGTGTAAAGCTTTGGTAGCTCTAATCCCTGAGCCGTATAATCTTGGTTTAGCTCATTTTAACGTGTGCGTTTTCCCCACAGGTGAATATTTATCGGCTCGTCACTAAAGGAACCGTGGAGGAGGACATCATCGAACGGGCAAAGAAGAAGATGGTTTTAGACCATCTGGTCATTCAGAGAATGGATACGACGGGTCGAACGGTTCTGGACAACAACTCGGGCAACTCAAAGTGAGCCTCTAAACATTGACTTCTGGTGCCGTCATGCATTATACCATTAGAGGACTTAATGCCGCCGTCCTGGGTTCAATTCCTTTCTGTCTCGAACTTTAAAAAGGTTGAGACAGAAAAGGCCAGAAAATAATTGAATATCTTTTTTTTTTCAGTTCAAACCCATTTAATAAAGAAGAACTTACAGCTATCCTCAAATTTGGGGCTGAAGATCTGTTCAAAGAGGCGGAGGGAGAGGAGTCCGAGCCACAGGTAGGAAACTGCATACTATGATTGATCCCGGAACGTATTCATTATTATTCGGGACTTTTACACAGATGTTCTCATTTTCTGCAGGAAATGGATATCGACGAGATCTTGAGGTTGGCCGAAACGAGAGAAAACGATCAAGGCTCGAGTGCGACAGACGAGCTCCTATCACAGTTTAAGGTACCTGGACTTTATGGTTTTTTTTTTTTTGCATTAAATAAAAACATATTAGTTAAACTTTATTCCCTCCTTTCAGGTCGCCAATTTCTCCAGTATGGAAGACACCGCTCCCGAGCTCGAGGAAAAGCCAATACGGGAATGGGACGACATCATCCCCGAGGAGCAGCGGCGAAAAATTGAGGAGGAACAGAAGCAGCGAGAGATGGAGGACATCTTCATGCTGCCCAGGAGCAGGAGCTCCAACAAGAGGGTAGGATTTATGTGCATTTAAGTTTTGGGGTGAGGTCTTTTGTTTTGTTACCCAAAGACTCAATTCAGAAAAGAACCATGTCCAGAAGCTGATAGAGTTCGGATCTACGCTGCTGTGGCTCCTATAAACCCTGCTGGTCCTTTGCTTTTTCAGGCTCAAGCCAACGACAGCGACAGCGATGTGGGCTCCAAGCTCAAGCAGCGATCGTCCGGCTCAGACAGCGAAACGGACGATAGCGACGACGACAAGAAGCCAAAGAAAAGAGGCCGACCTCGAGCTCGCAAAAACAACGTGGAAGGTTTCACCGACCCAGAAATCCGCAGGTGAATCATCTTCGTTTTTCTGTTTTACACGAAATGAGACAAAATCCGCTGTATTTATCGCATAATCAAAAATACAAAAAATCAATTCCTCATCCTCACAACAGGTTCATTAAGGCATATAAAAAGTTTGGATCACCGCTGGAGAGGTATGTTTGTTAGGAGACAAATCATTCAGCTTGAGCTTAACCAGCTAAAGGTCTGACGAGCGCCACCCCTGCGTCCAGGTTGGAGGCAATCGCCCGAGACTCGGAGCTGGTGGACAAATCTATCGCGGACCTGAAGAGGCTGGGTGAACTGATTCACTCCAGCTGTGTGACGGCCGTGCAGGAGCACGAGGAACAGCTTAAAGAGAACCCGGTCGAAGGTTTGTAACTTGAGTTTTCCATTTCAACAACAACGAAATTCTTCTTCTTTTTTTTTTAAGCTGGAAAAATTACAATCCTTTGCTTGTGTTTGTTGCAGCCAAGGGTCCCGGGAAGCGCAGAGGAATTAACATCAAGATTTCAGGGGTTCAGGTCAACGCCAAGTCGATCATCCAGCACGAGGAGGAATTTGAACCGCTTCACAAAGTGGTGCCGTCTGATGTTACTGAGAGAAATAAGTATGAAACTTTTTAAAAAAAAAACGTCTTTTCTGCCACATAGAAGATGTTGCAGAAGAGTTTATCCCCCTGTGTTGCTCAGTTTGAATCAAAAGAGTCCCCTTTCTTCAGGTTCAAGCTTACCTGCAGGGTGAAAGTTGCCCATTTCGATGTGGAATGGGACCTGCAGGACGACACTCAGCTCCTGCTTGGCATCTACGAACACGGCTTTGGCAACTGGGACCTGATAAAAACCGATCCTGACCTCCAACTGGCTGATAAGGTGAGCTGCATTAGAAAAGTCTACAGTAGCTGTGGTTTCATTCAACCATTGTCCCAGGCATGTCATAAACGCGTAAGGTTTTATAATAATTTATATTAAACTGACGGGGGGGGCTGGACTGACAGATCAGGGCTGTGGTCTGTTCTGATAAAAGCGAGGGACCGGGAACAGCTGCTGGTTGAAGCTGGGCTTCAGGAGCAGCGCTGTGGTTTCCGTCCGCTCTTATTCTGTCCGGCTATTTATAGAGCAAGACTGGATGAATGGTCATCATGTCAGCTGTGTTAAACACGTGCCCCTCGTAACCTCCTCGCTCTGATATGAAAACGTTAAAGTGACATTTAAACTTTTTTTGGGTTTTAAAAACGTGGGTTTGTAAAATCTAACATTTTCTTTTCTTTTTTTATGTATTTCTGTGCAGATTCTTCCAGGTGACCCAAACAAGAAGCCTCAGGGCAAGCAGCTGCAGGCGCGAGCAGAGTATCTGCTGAAGCTGCTCAAAAAAGAGCAAGACAATGAATCTCTGTCTAAAACAGGAGAGGAGGTATGCCGCTAGTTATGCACATAGCAGTTTCTTCTGGAGCGTGATTTGCCTTTTAATTGACACCGCTTTGCTTTTCTGGTCTCTTTCTCTCAAGGTTAACGTGAAAAAGAGGAAGCCTCGAGCCAAGAAGGAAGCCAAGGTTCTCAAAGACGAACAGGGCAACGAGATCTCGTCCCCCCGGCTCTCCGATAACCCGTCGGAGGAAGGAGAAGTCAAGGTCGGTCCTGCAGTCAGAGCCGGTTTTTTACCTTTACTCTCAGATTTGAAGTTCGTATTTAAAGTACTTTTTTGGGGTTTAAATATTAAATCTAATGACAATAAGTCATTTCATATATAAAATGCTGAGTCATTACAACCAACTTTCCGTCTGAATCGGCATATAAATGAGTGCCGTTTGATTACATTTTGTTATGCGCCTCTTTGTTCCCTGACCTACCAGCCTTTGATTTCTTACCTGTTTTGTTGTGTTTTGAGCAGGAGGAGGGAGCAGAGAAGTCACCTGTGAAGAAGAGACCAAAGAAAAAAGATAACAAGGAAAACAAGGAAAAACCGGGAACACCTAAGAAGGAGAAAGACGGAGAAAAGGAAAAGAAGGCCGCCAAGCCTAGAAAGGAGAAGGTGTCTACTTTGACTTCACCTTTAACATTTTAGATAAGTTTAACAAGACATGTCAAAGTAATCTGTGTCTACCGTGTGTTTTTGTACGTCAGGCAAAAGGAGCCAAAGGAAAGAAGACTCAGGGTCCAGTTCACATCACAGCCGGCTCTGAGCCGGTTCCCATCGAAGGGAAGGAAGACGACGAGCTCGACCAGGAAACCTTTAGCATTGTGAGTTCTGCAGCCATTCGGTGAAATGAACACCTCTGTGCGAGCGTTTGTGTAAGATTGTATCCCCCCACCGCCCGTCTGCAGTGTAAGGAGCGCATGAGGCCGGTGAAGAAGGCGCTGAAGCAGCTGGACAAACCCGATGAAGGTCTGTCCGACCAGGAGCAGCTCCAGCACACGCGGACATGTCTGCTGAAGATTGGAGACCGAATCACAGAGTGCCTTAAAGCGTACAGCGACCCTGAGCATGTTAAGACATGGCGCAGGTAAGAGAAAGCCAAATGACCACACCTTGGTTGATTTAAGAGCAAAACGTTTGCTCGGCTCTTCTAATAATCTCCTTTTTTTCCCAGGAATCTCTGGATTTTTGTGTCAAAGTTTACAGAGTTTAGTGCCAGAAAGCTCCACAAGCTTTACAAAATGGCTCAAAAGAAGCGATCACATGACGAAGAGGTAGGCCGTTTTTGTTGTTGTTGTTTGTTGGAAGACGTTAACACAATCGTAGTGTGTGTCATCCCCACTAAACCCACTGTGACGATTCTAGAAGGAGCACAAGAAGAAGGACGATCCCTCAGGGAGGACAAAATCCTACAGACCAGAACCTTCAGGGTGCAGTCGAGACTCCACGGGTACTATGTCCTCCAAAACTGCGCCTCTGCCGAGCCAGTCGGGGACCCACGGACACCACAGGGAACCGTACAACGATGCTAACAAACGACACTTTGGCAGCAATGGTGTGTGTTGACCGGCTGCCTCGGTTAAAAGCCCAGAGTGCATCAACAAGTCATCAAAAATGAACTGTTTTATGTTTCTATCCCAGATCGAGGAGAATGGCAGAGGGACCGTAAGTACGGTTACCAAGGGAACAGCAACCAGCCTTGGCAAGGAGACCGCCACCATCCCTATGACCCTCATCGCTACAAGGATCACTACGGAGATCGACGTTCCCATGGAGATACGTATCGAAGCTCGGGTGGTTACCGCAACAACACCTCTCCTCGGAAAAGGCCGTATGAGCAGTACGGCAACGACAGGGACCACCGGGGACATCGGCCTTATTACGACAGGTGAGATTAGACATTTTCATCTAGAGTAAAAGGTTGCATAATATCAACACACCCAAGAATCAATGTGCAGTGGCTATAATTTTAGTTGTAACGCTGTTAAAACTGACATGTTAGCTACTGATCAGATTTTTTTATAGCTTCTTGTATGATTTGAACATTTGGAAAAACAAAAATGTAAATGTTAAGATTTGGCATAAAGTTGTTTTTATAAGTGTTCTAGCTTATCAACGCTCGTCACACTTTAGTCAAACATCTGAAAAGGTGTCTTGATACATTTCTAACGTACTATTGTAGCTTTGACATGACGAGAACTAAGACAGAAAAGTCCATTGTTGAAGGAGCTAGTTGTGACCTTCTAAAGATTTAATTGGGTCTTTTTAATAACCTAATTGACTGAAAACTGAAATTAGTTTTTCATTAACTTCAAGAATAATTGTAATATATATTTTTCACTCTGTAATGAATCTGTTATCATTTAAATTACTTTAATAGCTTGATAGCACACAAATCTATTCTAAACCATTGATATTCACAAGAAAAAATATTGGCTATTTTTAATCTCAACCTTAATGTGATCTTTATCAGTTAAAGTAGTCCTTACTGAATAATTTCTTGAAGGCATCCGTCCCCCAAACGAAGACGTCCTGATGACTTCCATCCCGGCTACCACCAGGGAAGGGACGGCCCTCCTCAGGACTTCAGGAGGATGCAGGATCACAGACCACAAGGGCCGCCTGGGCAGGAGCATTACAACCGGCCCTTCCACCCTGACAAACCTCCCCCACTGCTGGACCCGCGCTCCCCACAGGCCCAGAAGTCCCCCCAGGACTCCCGCTCTCCTTCGGAGCGCCCCATGGAGCCCGGCATCATGGCAGACCCGAACTGGAACAGCAGGAAAACATAAAGCCTGATCGGAACGTTTCGGATCTCCGTTCATAAGGGAATCAACATGTACTTTCTTTACCAGCAGACTTCATCCCAGTATTTGATTGTAGGATGGAAAGGAAAAAAAGATTAATAGCTGTGCATCTTTATTTAAAGGAACTGCCTCCTCAGTTGATCATGACGAGACTGAGTGCAATGACTTGAGCAGCTTAGTCCCATGGACTATTACAAATTCGAATCCGTGAACTTATGAATGCTCTCAATCCTAAAAGTGCCTGAAAGTGTTGGCCGTCTGAAGGGGAAACGTTATGACCGACTATGAACATATTTCTTTTTCTTTGTTTGTTTCTGGTTTTTTTCCCTGTGCTTCGCTTTTAAGTATTGCAAAAAAAGAAGAAAAAGAAAAGAAGAAGATGTCATCAGAAAGTGAATGTGTTTAATCATTTGCACCTTGGAAACGTGTTGATCACGTGAGTCGAAGAGAATCATGGGAGTTTTCAACGTGCAGATGAAGAGGATTTCATCGAAATTTGCTGGAACTTTGATCAAACAAGCCAGCAGAGACTCAAAAAAAAAAAGAAAATGAACAAAAAAAAACATTTGAAATGTTTCTGTTTTTAAATCAAATTTACACTTCTCACGTACGATTATGTACCATTTCTGTAATTATGCATCTATTCAAGTCGCCCCAACCCCCTCCGCCCTGTTCACTTTAACTATTTTCCTCGCCAATATTGAAGCTATCAAAGCAGTATTTATTACGTCTTTTGCTGAACACTAAATCCAAATCCAACACAATCCTTTATTATGCCCTGCAGTGTTACGATGGTTTAGAAATGGTACTTTGTCTCTTTAGGAATTCACTGTAGAAACGTTTTCCTCCCCAATCAGGCGTCAGGTTTTCCACGTACACACTGACGTCCACTGCCACGGCTATATTTACTCCTGTGCCAAATCTGTTTTCATCCCACCTTATTCTGGTCTCTTTAAGCTCCTTCAAGTACTATTTCTGTTTGTGGGATCGAACGGCAGATCGGTCCATGAGCAGTGCTGACGGAATAGGAAAAGTGCTGCACTTAGGTAAATTATAAAAGGATAAAATGTTCTGGTAATTTATAGAGATTTGTTTGAACTGATGGTTTTAGGGGGACGGGGGTAAAATACTCAATATGAAATGTCATTTTTTTTTTGGTTTTATTTTGACTTGCTGTCAACTTCTCACAGTGAACAACCAGCTCTGTTTTACTTCACCTCAAAAACAAACTACAGTTTCTGTATTATATGTTCTGTAAGAAAGTCTAAATAATTTATATTTGTGACAAAACCACTCTTCATGGAATACTTGCTTGTACATATGTTTGGACATATGTAATAAACCTTGTTACACGATATAAAAAAAAAACCCGCCTTTATAGTATGTTTGTTTTCTTTTTTAATTTTCTGGGTTTAGTGAACATTTTAGTCCATCCTTTGCAACATGAACAACAAACTGGGAAATGTTTAAAAACTGGTATATTTAGCAAAGTTTATAAAGTATGAAAGTTGCCTGGTGTTTCCTATTTAGAAAATGTGGACTAGTTCCTCTCGAAAAGTTCGTTTTGTTGAGATTTTCTGCAGTTTTTTTTACACTTTCTGTTGTCCTTAAATATCAGGATGATTTTTTTTTTTCTTAGCTAGTCTTTTAAATTGGAATGACAGGAGTTCATGTTAGGATTATTTGGCCATGAAAGTAAACTGTTTAGTTGGTTTCATTGATAAATGGATGTTCTGTCTAACATTCCCCATGTTGTCTTCAGGTTATAGCCCCAGGTTATACTCCTTTCAGTCTGTGTCTGTCTTCATTTTTGTAGTCTTTCAAAGCCGTTTGCTGCTGAACCTCCAGACATACATACTTAGAGGGACTAATTACTCTGAGCTAAATGTGATTATCAATTTCTGCAGCTTTGCTTGAATGTTTCAAACCAAATATCTAAAAAACAACTATTTTTATTGAAATGTTCAGACCAGCTGATAACTAGTTTACAGATTTCATTTGCTTAGTAGCAGCCGGCTGCTGCTCACTTGTTTATAATATATAAAAGCATGAAGATCGACTCATTTGGCATCTGAGATGTTTTAATCCTAGATTTGACTTCAGGATCTTATGATTTTTTTAAAGCAAACAAATATAAATCCGTAGAGTTAAATAATTGTATCTTTTACCCTATGACTTGACATGAGTATTGGCCTATAGATTAAAATGTGAATGCAAGTGAAAGTGAAATATTAGGCTTATATATTTAATTTTTTTTGTCACGGACTTATAGTGTTTATAAGCCATGCTGTAGACTTTTGTAAAAAATTAAATCTAAAATGAGCTTCCTGGGTGCCTTTTCTGCAAGAAACGAATCCAGGTTGAACTTAGACAATCAAAGCTCATCGAGTAACAATGACTTAAAACTGATAACCGGGTCAGACTTTCCCAGAGTACTTGTTACGTCATGTAAAAAAAAAAAAGAAAAGAAAAAAGGACTCCAGTCTAGAATTTGAAACAGCGAGAAGGAAAGTCAAATAAAAGAAATGCATAATGTAGGGCACATAAAAGATAAGGGACAAAGGAACCAAGCAAACAAGGATGCAAATCAAGGCGAAAGGTTGGTAGAAGGGATAAATTAAAGGAAGGAATGAATGACGAGGAAGAAAACAAATAGAATTTTGACACAACAGGATATAGAAACTCTGAAAAAAAAAAAAAAAGTCTTACACTTATATAGGGCTGACAAATACTAAAATCAAACCCAATTAATTAAGCCTGCATAGGGTCCGTGCAGGACGGGTGATTTTTTGGCATGGAAAACAAAAGGCACAGTCTCTGTTCAGAGTTAAAAGGAAAAACAGCTTTAAAGTAGCTTCACTCTCTTAATAGAACAGAGTAATTCCACATTATACCAGGAGGGGGCAGTAAAAGACAGCAAATTATGAGGAAAAAGTGATATTTTCTTCCTTTCTTTCAAGAACGCTCTAAGTGGAACAGAACCAAGACAAAGGAAGGCATCTCTTTGACAAGACTGTCTTTTAATCAATAAATAACTTACATTATCAACAGCTGGCATGTGGGACCACATCTGATTTACATTAGAACACAGTTTGATTTTGCCTATCCCAGTCAGCTATTTAGTACAATTCATCTTAACCATCAGAACGAAGGAGGAAAGAAACCCCAAACATAAAGTGCATCAAACTCAAGCAAACAAAACGCCACAGAACATTTTCCTACATTCTCTTTGTTTTTTTACAGAAAGGTGGGCTGCGTTAAAACAAAAACAAAAAAAACATCTACGGTAAACAAGTGAGGTTTCCATTCTGCCAACTTTTGTCTTGACGGCTGTTCTGTGGCGTTTCGTGTTGCTGACAAATAATTAAAAACATCCCTATTTTTTTCGTTTGAAAATATAACAGGCTCACATTCACCAAAAATATTTTATACAAATCTGTAGGGATGCATTCCAAACCCCCCCCCCCCCCCCCCAAAAAAAAACAAACAACAACCCACAACTGGTGATATACAAATCTAAGCACAACAATTCACAAAACACATATACACCATTGTCACAGAATACAAATCCAACCAGATACTGTAAAACACACCGTTACATCCATTAAGAGAAGGTTTAACACCACTACTTTTGTTGTTATTGGGGGGGTAGTATTTGAAATGCAATACTCAGAACAGCGGTGAGAGAAACGAGAAGGCGAGAAGGATAGCAGCAGCACGGATCAGACGCTGCAGCTGAAAGATGTCTTCCAGCAAGAGGCATGTATTAACATGCACACATGAGAGGATAAAGAAAACTGTATTTTATCACCGTGCGGCAAACGAGGGTTATATACAACGAATTGTTCCCTTAATGCAAAGAGTTTGAGGCTGAGGGATGAAACTTCAGTAAGGAGGCGAACGTTGGCACAGTAGGGCGTTCTTTGGCAACACTTTCAGCCATGAGATCATCTTTTTTTCTTCTTCTTTTCCCCTACCGGAACGTGCTTATTTTTCAGCCGCTGTGACTCATCCAATCTGTAAGTGCTTAAAACGAACGCTTTCTGAGCCGCACGGCCACCGTCGACGTCGATGCCGCGTGGCCACGGTCCGATCGGTTGATCTACCTCCTCCAAGACGCTAGTAAACTTCGTTCCCTTTGCTGCGTTCGGGCAACACGCTGGAAAACCAACACTGTGTCAGCCTGAAACAATAGCGGGCCCGGCGTCGTGTCACTGACAAATGATGCGTTTGTATCGATTCCAGTCAGTGATTTGGCAAAAGGAGAATGTTTTGTCTTTTACGCCCCCCCCCCCAAAAAAAAAAAATCCTGCTCTCACAAACAAAAACCAAATGAACCACAGATGCTGGATTCTTCACACACGACGTATTAATGCACGGACACAAAAACCTGACAACATGACTCATTAATCTCCACAGCAGACGACTGGAGACTTTGCTCTGACATCCTTTTGGCTGGGAACTTCCTTTCGAGAAATCTCAGGCTTTCCCAAAGCTGGAAACTAATCAAACACAGAGCTGCCTCTGGCCTTAGGTTAACAAAAGCCCCCAGTCAGGTCCCAGTCCCCACCCGCTCCAATCCCCTGCTCAGCCACATGAGCCCCGGCTGGCCCTGGCACCAATGTGTGGATCAGAGGAGGCAGGATCGGGGATTAGTCGTACGTTTTAATCCCAGGTGGACGACCTGAGCTCGCTTCAAAGAGCAAAAGCAGCTAAATGCGTGCGATGACAGGTGGGTGAGGGAGCAGCGGGCGTCGTCTTGTCATCAGGCTGACGTCTGAGCCACCCAAATGAGCTGCCGGAGGGGCAGGAATATACAACACAGTGATGGTACATCCACGTTCACTGACAGACGCGACACGAGGCGACCGTGTCCAAAACTACAGCAGAGCGGCGCGCCACAGCAAGACGGCGAGGAGGCTGAAGACTGAAACCGAATGCGAGTCTTTGCCGCCGCGTGCCGCGCTGCTCAGGCTATCCTTTTGGTAGATGTGATATCTGTTGCTGTTCGAGTGGAGCATTTTTACATCCTCAAACGCATAATATGCCGCCATGGTGAAGTTGATGTCTCCAGAGGAGAGGAGGTCAAACACGCAGGACTGAAAATACAGATCTTCCACAGGGAGCCGCTCTTTGCACTTGGCCTTCGCCGACTTGTAGGTGAAGCCGTGCGTCCCCTGGGTCGCCTCCGCTGCCCGGGTTCTGACGTTCCGGAAGTCGATGAGCTGGTTTACGGGACAGCCGTGGAGGCACAAATACAGGCCCTGGTTGTCGCCTTCCTCCACCGAGTTCACGACTTCCTCAGGCATGCGCACGGCGAAGGTCAGGTAGCGGCCCACCTGCCGGACCACGATGGTCGTCCCGATGTACTTGGCCTGGATCTCCACGTGCTGCCCAGGAACCCTCTCCACCACTCGCAGGGTGTTGGCGCCGTAGCGGTCGCCTCCGTTCTTGGAGCCGTCGGCGAACGCCGCCGGCAGGTCGTCCGTCTCCGCGTGGTACATCTTCTGCTCCACGCATTCCTGGAAGTTTCTGAAGATGATTGTCAGCTGCAAGAAGGAAAAAAAGACTCAGTCAGTCAGTAAAGAGAATTATGCGGTTCGTTTTCCTTTAGTGGCAAATTACATAATCAATCATAACAAAATGTAGTAATTGCATACTACACTTTCTAAAAATCTTCAAACCCCTTGTAAATGTAAACTAGTTAATACAACAGTCACAAAGTTTGATATTTTTTCTGTCTCTACCATCTTTGCTGTTTTAGAAAATAACATTTCATCTATTTTCTTTGCAAGTGCTTTTAAGCTTTGATGAAAAACATCCTTGTTAAGCCTTACTACAGATTCTCAGATTTGTGTGTTAACTATATTCAGCTCATTTTAATACATATATATGCATTTGTATAAACTATTCCACTGCAGCACCAGCTCTTGGTTAAGGGTTCTTGTTTTGCTGGCAGGTGAACCTCCGACCCGGTTGTAAGTGTTTCTCTAAAAGGTTTCTTTCCCAAGAATGCCTTGTATTTAGTTTCTATTATTGCCACCTGCTGAAAAGAACTAAACTTATCAGTTTAGGTGGATGGACATATCTTGCTAGTTTTGCAATTGTGCGATAATCTTTCCATTTTGATATAATGACCTGCGTACGGATCCATTCACGATCCAAACTCTACGTACGAATGCATGCACCAACGTTTTAGACATGATGTGTAATTTTTTTGTGGTGTTAGACCATATAAAACCCAATCAAATCTAAAAAAAATGTAAATTGAGATTAAGAGCGATAAATACTTTTGCAAGCCTGTGAACATCAGACTTGACAATGGAAACATTTATGCTTTTTCAATGAGGACAAGTTTGTACTACATCCACCCCCTTCAACCCCGCCGAAGTGTCACATTTCAAGGCAGGCTCGGCTAGGAGGGGGGTGTGGGGGGCCCAAAGTAAACGCCCTCCAAAAACACGAGTTTCTGGCCATGTAAAAATCGGGCCTCAGTTTGCAGACACAAAGACGATCTATTCATAGCGCTGAAAAACCTGCCTGTGAACCCCCAGAACTATGCTCCGGGGAGTGGCGTCCGGCCAGGGCATGGCGATACACTCTGCAGCTAATTAAGCGAGGCCGGTCAGAACTCTCCGGGCTCCGTTTCAAGGGACACCAATGGGCCATTGTCCGAGCAGCGGTGCGAGGACAGCCAAACGCTCTGTTGTCGGTTTCTGACAGGGGGGTCCGCACAACACGCCATTGGCCTGACAATTAATGTGCCGCGTCCGCCCTGCACCCACCTTCCTACGGCTCATTTCTGCAACGCTTCACGGCAGCAACCAAAAGACGCAAGCGTCTATCCGTGCTGAATGAAGACGAGTTTTATTCGCTGCAGTGTGAACGGTGTTGCTACTAAACATGGCGCTCGTCTATTTAAAGCAGATCTTTCACCAGAAGGCTGTTGTTTGCACAGGTGGCACTTGCTTCTGCTTTGTTTCCCCTTTTATCCAGAGTCGAGCCCTCTTTGAAAAGCTTTCTCATTTACTTCCAAGAATAGCACGGCAAAAAAATAAGAATAATAATAATAATTCCCTTAAAAGCTAAATAAGCCAGAAATATTTAATAAGTGTCATTAAGAAAACCCTGATTACAGAAAATTACAGTTTCTACAAATGGGAGTTCTTCTATTCCTCAATCTAAGTACTTCAGTTTTGGAGCTCAATTAGAATTGCTCCTAAGTCTCTGCCAAATCTGGCCCAACTTTATCATGACACTAGGAGGCAATTTAGCAGGAGCCACCCAGATTATCCACTGCGCCTTTAAACAAACTTTATCTGCGTTCTGCAGATACGGATATGAGAAACAAACACAACAAGTATGCAGACAATAATGGACTCCACCCTGAGTAGTAGAAACATCAGGCTGAGGCCAAGTGAAAATAAATCCTTGTGTTAACATCTGATGCTGCTCTGCTGCAACATGTCGTTTAGGAGGCTTATCAAGAGCTCTGCGTTGCAGACCGGGGTTTGGGCTTCTCCATCCGTTACTATGGAGCTGACTCCAAAAACACTAAGCAGTTGCCACAGTTTGACCGAGGAGAAGCTCTCGGACTGTGCCCACATCAAACAGGAGACGTATCCAAGTAAAAACAAAAAATTTGTTTTATACATCATCGAGTTTCTAAACACTCGATTTAGTTTGGTCCTTTAAAAATATGACTAAATAAACATAGTCTGTGCTTTTTAACCATAACATTACGCTAATTGATCCAATGTGAATTTCCTGTTGTGAAGTAGCCTACACAATTTCTGCACCATTAATTTAGTATTTGTGGGGCTTTTTCTTCAATGACCGGCGAGCACATCCATATAATCTATTGCCACAAAAGAGAGAAATGGATGAACTACGAACTATGTTGCATTAATTTTCTCATTATAGCAAAAAAAATAAAATAAAAAATTATGATATAGAATTGAAAGTCACCCATCCAAAATTATATACTATTACATGTTCAAACTCTTTTTCAACTAACTAAGTTGACTTCCTATTTGGCATGGCGATAAACTTCTACGTTTATCTAGATCAACTTTGTTTCATTTTCTTTCATGCTTGGACTTGTCACATCAAAATTGATTACAACACACTAAATATCCATACTGAATTTATTTCATTATTAAAAAAAAGTGTTGCTTTCCTGGTGTCTTATTTTAAATAAATTAGGAATCATTAATCCTCAGCTGTATTTTTTTTCTTTACCCATGGATAGTTTTAGTACTCTTACAATCCAATCGCAAACCTGTTTTTTAAACCCAGAGTACAAAACGGTCCTCACCTTGCTGGTGGCGGTCGCCAAGGAACCTGGAAGCACAGGCGAGTTAGTCACCTGGACCGACAGGAATTTGTTATGGATGAGGGGCCAGGCTCCTTCCACCTTGCACGTCTGAAATTCATCGCCGAAGGTCCTGAGGTGGGGGTCTCCGAAGAAGCCGCAGTGCGTGTAGTTGGGCGGCGCCGAGCTACGCGTCAGACTGCGCTCATAGTGGCACACCTCCGGGCCGTCGGAGCGCTCCTGGCTGTCGGTCAGGACAGGGGGAGGTGGGGGAGGAGGATGCGGGGTCCTGGCGCGCGGCTGGAACGTGGGTCCCTCCGTGGAGCAGTTCTTTTGGTTCATTAGGTCCTCGATGCCATGCTGGACGGAGTGATAGGCCAGGTCGCCCCTGCAGCTGCGCGCCAGTCGGCCCACGCAGCTTTTGTAAACTCGCAGGGCCGTGCAGTACTCCTCCTCCCCGAGGCCAGAGTTTGAGGTGACAGCCAAATATTCAGTGGTACACCTGATTACCTTGCACTGCAGGCTGCCTGTCAGAAGACACAAAGAAAGGCAGAAACTTAAACACCTAAAACTTTCTTTCCCTAAAACCTATCAAAAAAATTCCTTTCTGGTATTAGAAAGGAGTGGATTTCCCTTGCCTCAGAGTTTTAAGTTAAAATCCCACTTTCACTCCTGTATAGTTTACGCCTGATTCACCCAATGTTGCAAGACAGAACAGTCACAACAACACTTTGAAGTCACAGTGTAAAAGTTTGTCTAAAAAAAAGCTCTGCCACACTCAGCTTTCTGTTTAATGGCAGGTGATTTATGTGGGAAGCTGAACATAACGAGAAACGTGTGAAGTAAAGTGGCAAAAGTGACGCCAACGCCAGACCTCCTTGCAATTTGTTCAACTTATTTCAACTGAGTAACCTTTTATCAATCCAAAAGGCTCAAAACCTCTACTACACTTACAGGTTTAAGTAACATTACCTACAAAGCTATTGTTGATGGTCACAGCCGTGACTCTTAATGAAATTGGACTAGAATAATGAAATTGTTTCCAGGGTGGATAAAATAGGTAAAAAAGAAAGTTAAGCATGGACTAAAGGTTTGATTTTTCAGGCTTTAAGAGGAATTATAAACTAGTTTTTCTCTCTTTTTATCTTCAATTTGTTTAGAGGGAAATATGTGCTTCAAAATCTGCCGAAGTTTATATGTAAGTACATGGTTTAACTAATTCCACCTCAATTTCTGTATTTTTTTTTTTTTTGTGAACCATCGACTAAATGAATTCTTTCAAACATTTAAAATCAGGCCCTTACAGTAAATTTGCGCTTTTTAGATTAAACTTCAGATTAAAGTAGAACAGACGTGTACTTGATAAATTAGATCCACTTTTTTGCCAAACAAATCACCAACAGTGCAAGTTACAAATACATCAGAAAGTCCAAGATTTAGATTTGGAAATAGAGATGATACATGATATACCAAACCGAAGCCTGTTTCAGCAAAGTATTCCTCATAATCTGCTGATCCTAGAGTTACGAGCAAAGTAAACATTTTGTACTTAAATCATCCATTATGTTATGAAAACAGTAAAAAAAAGAAGAAAGAAAAATGAATACGAAGCCTCAATTAAACCAATAATCAAGAATAGAATGAAATCTGCTACTAAAATCTATATTAAACTCAGATAAGCAAAAACATACAATAGAAATACTCTGAAAATGATATTTTTAACTCTCCCTGTAACAATTAATAATGTTTATGGACGCACATCTGTTTGCACATAAACAGTGATCTGAAACAAACGTCACGTTTCTTACCAGAGGGGAAAAGTGCGACAAACACAGCGAGGACTCTGCACACGTCAAGCGCCGAGGCTCTCCCTCTCTCCCCCATAACCATCCATCCAGCTCGGGGTCGCGCTTCGCTCCTCTCCCTGCTCACATCGGATTAAAGAGCAGAGACCAGTTAGACGTGGAACTGCAGCGTTCCCACTGAGAAGACAGACAGCGAGAAAGGTCCGAAACCCGGCGCAGTCCTGCTCTCATCACTGCTAGGGTTTCTTGCCTGTTTTTTTTTTTTTTTGTGTGTTCTGTATCTGAGCTCAACACACAGCCGACACTTCCACCAGGTTCTGCAGCGCCGGGCTGCGGAGTTCTGATCCTCCCAAAGGGTGAACAAGGGACGGCCTCCCTCAACGCTCATCGTTTCCTCCCTCCATGAATGTCTCAAGTTACACCTCAGTGTGGAAAGCTTGCTTCACTTTTTAACAACCCATGAAGGTGCAGTCTTTTGCTGCACCTTTGTTTTTTTTAGAGCAAAAGCCACAAGAAAGGCAATCAGGGTTTAGAAACGGACTAAAATAAGCTAAGACTGCTGTGCAGCATGCAGGAATTGGCTGTCATAAGTAGCCTAAACATGATTATAGGTTGACAAATACTGCTGCAACAACTGGAGGTAAATCCCAGGAATTGAAAGATTGGTTGATGGATATGGATTACAAATATGTTATATGTACAATGGTGGACGTTGGACATGGAAGGAAGTGGAGAGGATTTGCCCTGACAGCCAATCTCATTTTCCAATATGGTTGTCTCATAAATGAAACTTTAGGGGTGGGTACAGCGAAAAACTAACAAAAATGCTTAAACACCTCATCCCCTACCAGATTTCACCAAATCTAGTGAAACTGAAGTAGTAGTTACGCTTTTCACGGGAAAACGGGCCCAAGATCAGATTATGCCAGATATGGAACAGGAACACACTAAAGTTATGTTTGATGTTAGTTTAACTATGAATTTCTCTGCATTTTTTTTTTTTTCATGATCGGCTTCAAAAAAGAAAAAGAAGAGGTAACAGGTACCACAACTTTGAGAACCGAGTTGAGTACGACGATGGCTTTCAAAGTCGATAAAACCTCAGTCAAAGGTGAGTGTTTCATAAATAAAGTCTTATCAATGGGCACTGATTGATTGTACGCCCATGTAGAGATTGAGATTTTAAATGGAAATTTCTTTTTTCACGAACCCCTGACGATAAAATTCCCATACAGCTGCCTTGCAAGTAAAGCCTACAGTCTTAGAGACTTTGGCCCAGTTGGGCCAATTTCCGCTTTATTGGTAAAACAGCAACTCTCTGCATGGTTCCACCTATTACAGTTAACCGCAGCAAAGGCTCATTTGTCCATATTCAGAGCTGCATTAACGTACCTTACGTAACCATTACAAGTTTCCTTCCACTCACCACATACATTTCAATGGCTTGGAGGGACTTTTCACGATAAAACAATATGTAACTGAGAGACAAAAGAAAATTAGACTTTAAGAGTTTCAGTTGTAGGACAGCCATCTGACAACCACAATACTGCAGGATTTCAACAGGACTAGAACATTTTTGGGGGTTTCAGATCAACCCTGAGCTTTACATCCAACATGGTTGCCTTGCGTGACAAATGTAGATACAGCAGGCAATAAACTAGCTTATCTGTATTATGGAAGATTTGTATTACATTTAGTCTTTCACACTGTTACAAATGTTCTTTAACGACTTGGACTGTAGGTACTTCCTATCCGTATTACTGTGCTTATCAATTAGCAAAGCATCTGTTTGTACTTGAGTTAGTTGTTATTGACGTGTCCTATTTCAGTTCCCCAAATCTTTCAGTTTAAGCAAAGATAAACATGTTTTTTGGATGCTGTTGGATCTATTCTGCCTTGAAAATAATGAATCCCAATGTAGCTTTTGACTGACACTAAAGACATCCCATGTACCATCAGGAGTTTGTGTGCCCCAGGTTGAGAACAAAATCATTTTACCATCAAAGATACGAGTAGACTGGCCCTGTGGACCATGGGTGGGCAAGTTGATATTTCCACTCAATTAAAAACATCCATAAACATTTCCATCTCCAGTTGTGTCACACATTCGTTGATGACGTGTTGGGAAAAAGGTAACACAATATACAAATGAATCAAACTAAGCATATGCTTTTAAATATGATAAATAAAATCACTCTGGTCGTGTTTGGAATAATTTTGTAGGCATTAGACTATTAAAACAAAATGTTATGTCCTAAATAAAAATATTTAATGAAATACTGATCGCCAGTACATTCAAGATCAACTTTTAATTTTAACATTAGTTGTGAGACTAAATTAATCTGTGACCTAGGACCTCTTTACTCAGGCTATATAAAAACAGACAAATGGTCTTCTTTACCTTTGGTGACAAAATGCACTTCAGGGTAAAGGCCATACGCATTTCATGTAAAGAAACACTTAAAAGTACAAAACTGATCTGTGTAATATGAAAGAGGTACAGTTATCATCAGGAATTTTATTAGGATATAGCAGAGCTCAAACGTATATTTCCCCCCTAGATGGTTTTAAAATGTGATCAGCTGGTCGGAAGATAACATATGTGATTTTGTAAGTCTTTTTAGTTACATTAAAACCTACGAACTACCTAGAAACCAAACAGTATTCTTTTAAATTAAGTCAGAATTGGCAGGTCAGACCTTAAAGCAAACCTAAAATCTTCATGAGCAGAATAACCCTGACTGCTGAATCTCAAAGCTTGAGAAAATAGTAATGACAGCTTACTAAATCAGCAACAACATGGACAGTTAGTTTTCAATTTATTACCTTTTTTTGAAGTCATTTTCTATTGGACACACATAATTAAAAGCAAAAAAGAAAGAAAGAAAAAGCCTAACTTGTCTCAACAGTCTAACAACTCTGAAAACTTTCCTTAGATAACCAGAGAAACATATCCAACTACATAATTTTTTCCTTCTTGATTAGCTTTCATTTTCACAAATGGCTTCATTCGAGCCGCCTTTCATTGCCATTTAAGCTGACACCCCACCTGATGGATGGTTGCATAAACGCTCAGGTTGTGGCTGGCTGTACAGTATTTTTCCACAGGAGTGGTGAACGTCTGTGTGGTTGCTGTCCCCTCTTGCGGGTGATGGATATGTTCCCATACAATGAGGTCTGGGCCTACACATGTTTTTCAACAGGGGTGGGCCCCGTGCAGAGGCTTACGTCCAACACTAATATGCCGAGCGTTCACAACTGAAATGAATGAGGGCAGCTGAAAAGCTCCGAAATGCTGATCGCTGAAGATGTTTTTTTTTTTTTGTTTTTTTTTTTTGATGAATCGTGGAATGTTTTTTTGGGCGGGGTGTTGCTTCTGCGCAACTTAGGGGTTGAATTGTCTTTTAACACTCTGAAGGCTTTGATGTGAATATTTTTATGATGTGTTAGCCCCAGAGTAGACCAAACGTGATCATGTGTGCTCCATCTCATACTTCATTGGCAGTTTACTGAGGCTCATAATTACTTAACAAATGACTGTTGTTAAAGCTGCTATGCATGACATAAATATAAATAAATGGCCATAGGAAGAAGATACAGCATATATATATATATATATATATATATAACCTAATTAAATCTCAGTCTAACTTTATAAGTAAACTTCTTTTTTTGTTGCATTATCTGGTGTTTTTGTAAACTGAGAATCTCTGTTTGCCAGTATCAAAATAGAAAATATGATCTGATAAACATCTTTCATCATACTGTTGCCCAACCCTGAAATTACTTTAAATGGAATGCCAGAGTGACTAGTGTAGAGCGACGGTAGGTTCAGCTGAAAGAAGGCTACTATAGAGTGCCCTGAAAAAAGCCAGCTTAGTTTATATCGAGGGGGGAAAAAACAACATAAATACGTGACAATGTTGAATGCTTATGGTTTTGAAGAAGTGATAAGGAGTTATCTTACTTAAGAGTGTTGTGTTTATTGGGTTTAGAGTTGATGCAAGCAAATCCAAGGTCTGGCTACATTTACTCTTTTGGGAAATAAATATGAATTGCATAGTACTTGTGTAGTTAGCTTATACTTAGTGCGATTTAAGCACTTCTTTGTGATACTGAACTTAAGCACATGATACACAGACAAGAAAAATGTTCAATATCTTGTGCAGCTCAAATTTGGGAGCTGAAGGAAAGCTGTTGCCTCTTAACTCAAAATCTAAATGCTGTAAATGAGTGTCATCGTTAATGTTAAATCCTCTCCTAGCATATTGCAGGTAACTGAGTAAATTGCGTTGTAGTCCAACGTTAAACCCTGTTTTTGTAAGTCGCTTTGGATAACAGCGTCTGCTAAATGCATAAATGTAAATGAAATCACCATTTTAAAACTACAGAGGGGGAGCTATGAGCTGCATGTCTGCGAGGCAAACAAATGTAGAAGATAGCCAAACTAAAAAAATAGCAAGATAATATCAGCTTCTTATACTTTTTGTCTTTTTTTTATATTGAGCGAAAAGCATCGATAAACATAAAAAAAACTAGACAATAAAAATAACCTTTCACATCATGTTACTTGTTAATTGCTCAATAAAAATGATCAATATGTACATGTAATGTTTAACAATGGGTAAATTCTGATCACATGAACTCCTTTATTTTAAAATGAAATCTTACCAGAAAAATGTCATTAAAATTTAACGTTAGATGGCGACTAACGTGTTTTAAATGAATGGCACATCTTACCTGTTGTTAGGAAAATGGTCTACATGCCACTTTGTTTGAATACATTTGTTTATTACTGCTTTATAAGTGTTTTACTCCATGACCACAAGAAAATTGTTATTTTCAGTTTTCTTTGGAACATGTGAAGACAAGCAAAAGGGCTTCATTTACAGAAGTTACCTTAGTTAATTGGTCCTTATTCAACTTGGTTCAAATATTCAATATCTAGTTTTGTGCACCGTTAACTACGGATATAAAATAAGAATATTCCATCTAAGCTTGTTGGTTTTAAATCTATTTTTGAAAAAAAAAATGCTTTCTGGTGGATACAACTTAAATTTAAATGATTTTCCGTACACCCTGAATTCATAAGTCTACTATTATAGGCTGTTGATTGTACAAATGTGTTGTGTTCACCGTTAAAGTCAATCTAAAACGGAACAGTTTAAAATTGACTGATTTTTTCTCAGTTTTTCAATAATTACTTGGGGTAAAATGATCGTAATTGGTTAGAAATACACTAATTTAGTTACGTAAATATTCAAAAAGGTTGAAATTCAAGTTATGAACAACCATATTTAATCTTAAATGTAAATAATATGCAATGAAATACTGACTACCATCTATCAAAATAAAATCTATGCAAAATGTGTCTTATCATAGCTCTAAAGTCCTAAACCATGCCTAATTGCAGCTCTTGAATAACACCAGCTTATATTCATTTAAACGCTTGCTCCTTCCAGTCTTTCAAAACGAAGCTAAACGTCTTTGTAAACGTAGTATTTTTTTGTTACATCAATTTAAAGTGAAAAGCCACAAAGCCAGTTTTCTTTTTCGTATGAGGATATTTTAAAGATCATTAAATCAATCGTAGCTAAACTAAATCAATATTCACAGCCTTAAATCCTGTAATGTCACCAGACAGCTGAAAGGCAGCGAATGCGCCACACCAGCTGTCTGCTTTTTCCAAGCTACCTGACACTGAAAATGTCTAAAAATAGGCATAACAGTTATCATCATGGCTCGATCAGTTGACTGGTCTTTATCAATAAGGCTCGACACTTTAGCATGACTGTATTCACAAATTCCTGTGCAGTTATAAATAAAGATGCACCAATCGATTGGACAAAGATCAGAATCGCTCAGTTTTGATTTGATCTGTAGTATTAATGCCAGAAAACAAGAGAAAATTCTCCTTACATGCATTTAAAGCTAAAAACCATGAACTAACCATGTACTTTGATGCTTTTTTTTTTTAAATAAAATATTATTGAATTAAAAACTGATGAGGATTATTAGAGGCATGCTATTATGCATAACTGGAGACGATCTTGCACTTGTTTCAGTTTCTCTGTGTTTTAGTTGTTGGAAAGAGAAAGAAAAAAAAAATGTGGTGTTTAAAATCGGCGTTGACAAATCAGACATTTAAGAATCCAGTAATATTAGGTAATCAGTGCACATCTCATTTTTAATGTGAGAAAAAAATGTACCTTTTGGTTTTATGAAACATTTTATACAATAATTTAAAAACACCCCTTTTGTATTACATTACACTGCAAAAATCAAAGATGAAACATTAGTGAGCTCTATTTACTGTTGAGGTCTAATCGACCTTTACAAGCCTCTCTTTCCGCCACCAGAGGGCGCTTCTCACAGCTGATCTGAGATCCTGACACCAAACGCACATGGCTTTTACTAGGGGCAAGCAAACCTGTCATTAACTATGAGCTACACCGACAGCCCAGTTATTGCGCTAATTGGAGCTGTCAGGCAGTAAATCTGTGCGCCTTTTTTTTTTTTTTTTTACCTGTTATAGGCTAGAAGATCATCCTTTAGTGTGTGTCACAATAAAGATATGAAAAGCTGTAGAAGCCGTTCAAGTTTGCCTGAACCAGAATAATTTCGTTTTTATTCGCATCTTTTTATTCTATTTTATTTTTTTAACTGCTATGATAATATGCTAAATTAAGTTTAACATTAACATGTAAAAAAAAAAAACAGACCAACCTTTGCGGCTGCATGAGCTTTACACACCCGGGAGTTCTGCAGGAACCCGGAGGAGAGCAAGAAGAGCTGAAGCAGACCAGGACCGACCGGGAAAGAATCAAAAATATTTATAAAAAAACAAAACAACTTCTTCGGACACCAGGCGGGATCAAACTAATCCCAAATGTCTCCCACTCAGCGTGTTCCTGAGAGCGGGACCCTCCGCTCCCTGCATGCTGGCGCGTCCGCTCTGCAGCCCAAAATAAACCCTCCCGAGTCTCTCGATCTCTAAAGTGACGCCCGGCGGACGCGGATCTCCATCGCCGCACTCACTCCGCATCGGTCGATCGGAAAGAGGACATCATTGGTGAGAGAGAGAGATTTAGGGGGTCTGGAGTAAGTGACCGACCAGGCTCGTTACAGAGTCAAAATAGCTGCAGCCGCCTCTGCCGCGACCCGCTCTCTTGTCTGCTGTGTCTGGATGTTGTGAAATGGCTCGTTAGAAAGTGTGAGGGAGACAATGATGGGGCTCTGCGTGACGCCCCGCATTGGAACCCCCACCCACCGTCACCATGACTTCCACGCATTTGCAGTTATGGACAAGTGTGATCCAGATCAGGTCGCAGCTGTTGCAGGGAAGCTAAAAGGAAGAAAAAAATCAAATAAAATACAAAAAAAGCAGAAATAAAATCCACACAGTGCAATCACTGAGGATGACAGTTCAATTGCATGCCTTGTTATTAAGGGGCCGGGGCCACAGATTGTCTACTTTATTCCACAGCACCACTTGCACCTTTTAGCAGAGTTGAAATTGATGCCTTGGTTTTCTATTGCCAACAAATAGCCCCAAACTGTCAGATCAATTTACGGGATGACCTCTATCATGCTTTTTTTGGGGGGGGGGGGGGGGGCAAATCACAGGTTTGGGAGAAGACAAGTCCATAATAATCGGGATTTAATGGAGGATTAGATGCACCAACACTTTTGCAGCAGGAGGAGGGAGGAGGGGTGGGGGTGCTTGCACCTGTGTTTTTGGATCGGACTCCTGCAACCACAACCTTCCCCTCGTAATTTTAAAAGCTTTCCCAGCTTCAACAACTTTACAGATTCTTCTTGCACATCAGTCCAACACACACACACACACACACACACACACACACACACACACACACACACACACACACACACACACACACACATGCACTCAACTCTGTGGTTGAATAAAAGCAGGAACAATCAGAACTCTCGCCGTCTGCCAGGCTGATGTTTGACTGATGCAACACGAACCATTGAGCTGCTTAGAACCAGACGTTGCCAAAGCACCCCGCGACTTTAACTCCCATCAGAGCTGATGGTGTTGCTGCTATATCCATTGAGCTACCGTGCATACCAGAAGTTTTCAGAATGTTCTCATCTCATAACCAAATATTATTACTTACATGATGGACCAGCCATTAGTAGTGCATAATCCTGCATGCATTTTACAAATAGAACTCAGAAACATGTGTATTTGTACTCAGCCCCACTAAACTGACAGCTGGACGTCTACTAGCTTTACTACTCCATTTTTGGACTTGCTAAGTGGCTCAAATCATGTCCAGCTGGAAAAAGAGGATATCGAAACAGCTATTTTCAATCCTCGTCACAGATTCTGAATGGATTTAGGACTTGACTTTGACTAGGCGACGCTAACGCGTCAATATGGACGTCTCAATTTGAAGCCGTTTCACTGTAGCTCTTATCTTGTGCTACAGTCATCCAGTTGATTTTAGCTTTAAACACTTTTCCTGCAATGTGTTATTCTTCTGTCAACTAACAAAAGCTTCCCTCAACATGGTGCTGCCACTGTCACGTTGTAGTGCCGGAACTAACAGGAACTGGATATCTGCAGGTATTCCAGAGTCACGCTAAACCTCTTGCCTTTTTCTACAGCAACCATTACAGAACACCTTCTGGTTTTAAATCACTGAATCAATAATTATTGGATTTGATTCAACTAGGCTTATATTGCTGAACAATGATATAGAAGGAAATTTGTGGCTGTAGCTTGACAAAGGGTAAAAAAGCTTAACTGGATGTGAATAAAAAGGGTTATATATGGAAGACAGGCATCACATTGCATCATCATTCAGTGCTTAAAGCCAGAAGCCGACCACTGTAATCTACTCCTTCACTAAATGAGCTTTCTCCCCACTGAGGCCACTGAGAGATGCCGAATTCTACACTGATGTAAGAGCAGGACATGAAAGAGTGACACCCCGGAGTAAAAAGAGTGGCTTTAAAGGTGCAGGGTGATGACTCCCACCTCAAACACAGCTGCAGCACATGCGGCCTTTCTGAAGGTATTACTACTTAACATAAGAGATGTGCGATAGATGCCATTTGAATGATAAGTTTGGATTTTTTTTCATTTTGCATGCATCAAATTCTGGTTTCTGGATAATTTTGTAGAAAATCGATTACAATCAGCCACGTGATGTAAAAATTATTGCAACAAGACAGGCTTTCAGCTTCACCTATACCCGTGGGGATCCCCATGTTCTTGATTATATAGCTGTGATTTGCCTGAGCGTGATGTTAGAAACAGAGTAAAAACATGCAGAGCAGAAAATACCGATGAGAGCATACTGTAGGTGGTAGAGGCTACAAGCAACTTCATTCAGCAGATCATGTGCTGTATTCCAATGCGAAGACCAATTGGTTCATTTTGTCAAAATTTCATCCATATTCATACAACAACACAGGGAATAATGCAGTTAATTAAATTCAAGAAACATTGGTTGAACAGATCTTAAATTGTCCTTTTCTGGAGAATGGTGTGGAAGATCATCAACACTGATTTTATTTGGACTGATACATTCAAGTTTATTTTTCTTGAAAACAGTATTCCTTATAAGCAAAAGTCCACATGATGGGCGTCGAGCGGCTACGTTTCAAACTCTTATTCTGTTGTGGTGCTTCTCGGTTGTTTGCGCTTGAGTGAACATCCTACACTCAGACTGACCTTTTTGTACCTTTTTGAGCTTCCAGGTGCATAACAATTAGCCCATCACAGTGTGTTGTGCTTCTCTTGTCAGAGGTGTCATACACCGCATTGTGTTCAGACACCTCTGACATAATTATCCCGGCCTGGGATCATTGTACCGCCTTAAAGAAAAATCCTTCTAATTGCTCTTTCTATGTGGAGCTGATAAAGATCTCACAATCTAGAGATGAATGGATACTTAAACAATCCTTTACAGCTTTTTTTGCAGCTCATTTGCATGGATAAATAACAAATATCATAAAGCCAAAACACAAAATCTTAACATGTGCTATTGTCGTCAGTGGTTATAGTGGTATGCATTGCTTATAGTTTATTTCCTGAATATGATGTAAATCATGACCATGCTTGGCTGCTGTTGCTCTCCCTTTTTTTTTTTTTTTTCATTTTGGACAAAGAACATTAATATAGCTACAAATTTAGTCGCAGAGGAAAATAAAAAAAGTCTAATAAACCTGCACACAGCATCAGACGTGCACTTTAGGAACTCATAAAAGTAAATTAGACAGTTAAGAAACAGAGTTAAGAGCAAACAACCGCAGCTTCAACCTCCAAGTGATTACGCAGAAGAGAAATGGATCCACAGGCTTAAATGGCACCAGTTAGATATTTGGCCCCAAGCCAAAATGCAGGTATTATCTTTAAAGCAATGATTCAGAGCTTTTACAAGCGGGTTGTTTTCCTTTACTATGGTTGAATCAAAGTTGCAAATGACTCCAACAATATTTCCAATTACACTCTTGTTGTGATCCCTTAAACAAACCTCTAATTGCTCCCTGTCAGACACCAATAAGGGTTAAAATCCATGTATGAACAAAACACACAATCTCATTTTAAATATATAGTGTTAAGGGTTGTGAATTATCTTAAAAAACAAACTTGCTTTAGAAATCCTGCAGGCATCAGAAATGACCAAGGAGGATTTTTTTAATGGTGAATTCATTTTATCAGTATGATAATCTAACTTCCAAATGACATTCCATATAATACTCTGAAATATGCTAACCTAAATACCTCTTGTACATGACTGGCATTTAAAAAGCTAGGTTTATTCACCAGTATCACTCCTTTGGTAATAAGCTGTGAGTATGAATTCAGAAAATTCTATTAACCCAGATATTGTGGATAATTACACTCATGGTCGGGCAACAGAAATAATTCAGAGAACCTTGTAAATTTGTGTGCTCATGCAGGCAGAGGGAGAGACTTGAATGTGTTCACTCTTATATAAAAAAAAAAAGGATTTCTCATTTTTAGCAGAGGAAGAAGGCTCATACTATGTTTTTGTGCTTTCTGAAACCAGATTGAAATACAGACCAATTACTGCTATGTGTAGACCAAACATAGAACTCTGCACAGACAACCAGACGAATAATTAGCACTGGCTGTCTAGAACAGGCCTTAATTGAATACACACACGATCAAGCTCAATTTTTATTAACCATAGAGAACATATGACTGATTCAGATTTGGCGATGATCCGAACAATTTACCACCTGGCAGGATTTACAGAGGAAAAATGCATTTATGAGAGCTTCCACAGCCTCATTTGCATGCAAGATGGCATGAATATGATGGGAAAAAAACGGGCTTATCTCAGCAAAACAGCTGCCTTTTTAATTTCCTGCATCCAAGATTATATGAAAACAGTGAAGGACAATCTATATGTTCATCCTATGAATGCGAGATTAGATGAGCTTTAATTCCTTACTATGATAATAATGAAAATGTCGGCTTTTCGCCTTTATTTGTCTCTTCAGTCATTGCAGTTATTGTTTTAGCTTGGGTTGCATTTTGCACAGAAAATAGGTGCCAAATTCAGCAACAGTTTGTTAGTTGAAATAACAGTGATCATGTTGCGACAGTGGAGAGGAAAAACTTCCCTTTAACAGGAACAAAACGCTCCAGCTGAACCTGATCCAATACAAGCGGCAGTTTTCCATGGGATTTGAAAAGATAGAACATTACTAGAAGACGAAACTATATAACAACTCTGTACTAAAGTTCAAACAAACATCAGGAGGTGGGTGTGTTTCTCTGCTGAGAGGTTCTGGTGCAAAGCCTAAAATGGGTAAACGGAATTAATTGACAAACTCGCTTCAATTCAACAACTTTACCTCAAAACAACAGTGAACTGATTTAAAGATGGACAGAATTGAGCTTTACTGATATTTGCTGTTGGCTTCCCTTAGCTGTGTGAATTAAATTCAAATCACTAATGCTGGTATAAAGAGAGTTTGAAGGATCAGCGCCCATCAACTTCAACACACTCTTAAAGCCTTATGTCACTACCTGCCTGCCCGCTCCGTTCCTTCAAGGAGCGCCAACTAACATTGCCAACACAGCTCGATCTAGGGTCTTCTCATCTCTGGTCGCACACTGGTGGAACGATCTTACCCACAATATAATAACATCAGATTCTCTTTCCAACTTCAAAAAATCCTTGAAGACCCAACGCATTAAAGAGTATGTCTTGCCCTGAAAGCTCTAAATACACATACAGCACTCCATACCTGGAACTTGTGTAATCTGCGTATTAATTGAATGTTGCAGGTGAATTTCAAATCCTTAATGTTAAATGCTTTTCCGGGATAGCTTATAATCTGTAAATTGTGTCGTAGTTCAATGTGTAAACCTCTTTTTGGGAAGTCACTTTGGATAAAAGTCTCCACTAAATGCTTAAACGTAAACGTAAATGTAAAAGGACAGTGATTTTAAACATATCAAGTCTGATTGTGGAGAGCTTACATAAAGCTTTCAGAAGGGCCATCCAAAAACCTAAACATGAACTATTTTCTGTTACCATGATTCGTGTTTAAAGCTAGGTAAGTGCTAGAAAAACAACAATTTGAAATTGAGTCTATAATTTCTGATGAGGAGCCCCGATGTTTATTTAGATTTGAAGTTTCTTGTTTCTTTTAGGAAACGTGCAGCTTCTCTGTAATTTGCTGAAGGATATTTATCCAAATCTTGGTGAGCGTTTCGTGTGGCAATTTGAAAATGTATCATCTACGATGAATTTAAACTTTAGAAAATAAGTCCTCAAATTGGTTGTTTAATTAAATTGAACAACTGAAAGCTATAAATCCTTATGACATTCAGGTCCATGATGACAGTATGAAGGCCTTTAAGCTCAATTGTGTTTTTGGAAAGCCAATTTCCAACTTTTTCCCTTATCTACTCTTCAGCGCCCTCAAAAGCAGACAGATAACGTTAACACACGTGCACAGAGAGAACCAAGTGTTTATCGTGGACCTAGCAGGGAGTCATAAATAAATGCTACCAACCTTGTCGGGGGATTCTTTTTTCAGAAAGCAGACAGGCTGGGCCTGAATTCCTTACATCTCTTTAATGTTTTGGCTGCTTCTGCTTGACTCTTGAACTTTACTGGTTTCCTGCCGTGTTGTCATGTGTGCACAGCTGCAGGGGCTTCATACCGAGCTAACTCTTTTTTTTTCTTCATGTCCTGTTACAATAGCTGCAGCGGTAAAGCCAGTGCAGGTGGACACATGTGTCGGCAGCCAGGAAGGATTTTGGCTCCACATGAAGTTGTTGGGAAATTTAAAACTGTGGAAAAGGTTACAGCGATTCATTTGGATCTGGTCCAGACAGAAAGAAGTTCATTAATGGAGAACAGTTTTGCATGGGTCACCTTTGGCCCCAGCTTCTCCTTTTTTTTACTCTGACCACACACAGCGACTTTACATTTCCCCTACCAAGACAGCAGCCTCTGCTAATCCCACATCTTACTCTATTTCACATTGTATTACTCCAGTTCCTCATTACTATTAAAGAAAATATGACCATCATTACATGTATCATCTTGAAACTGTTCCTACTGCCTAACTTTATGGTATAGGTATTCCTTAAGATAGTTATTCTTTCTAAATCTTCTGTAAAATGAGTTTGAATAGGCCATAACTTTGCAAATCCATTTGTATCTGAAAAAAAAACCCTCACTGGTCAGAACATTTCTGCCACGTTCTAGCCCAGAGTATAATTTCATCCTTAACTGGTGGAGGAGAGTGAATTTGCAATTCACAAGCCTGGAAAAAGATCATTTTCATGTTGAAATATTTATACTCTCCTTAAAACCGTTGAAGAGAGGAACTCAGCTGAAGGAACAGATTCATTTGAAGCTCATTAAGATGAATGCTTTCCTGCCAGCAGCCCAAAAAGGAGCAATTTTAGATCTAGAAAGCCTCTTTTATTAGTGACTATAGAAGGATTAGATCACTCCAACTCCATATCGCATGTAGACTTGTTCAGTTCACCTTAACAAAGTGCCTTTGTGATTTTCTAATGAGAAGTGGAAATGTCAGTGCCTTGGGTTTTGAGTAATTAAAGAAGTTGTGGATGTCTAATTACACCTAAAAAAAAAAAAAAAAAGATTCAGCCGTGAGTGTGATATCTCTTACTCCCAGGCTAAATGATGTTGTCTTTGATTGTGGATGTGTGATGTAATGTAATACTGCAGGTGTCTGACAGAGACATAGCCGAGGCAGGTTAATTAAATCAGACCCAGGAAAGAACCATTTCTTTTTCTTTTTTTCCCCGAGGAACTATGGGTAAAATGTGGATTTATCAGATGCTGGTAAAAGATTGGTGTAAACTTCAAAGGTCTTTTTTATAGCCATGGATCTGTTAATGTTAAAATCCTTCCTGCAGCTGGTGGTGGCAGACCTCCACAATAAAAGCGTACCAAAAATTGCTAAGTGACTGTGGCTAAAATGACGAGCAGTAACATGAATGCATTATATGCCAAAGTCTTACTTATTTGTACAAATAATCTTGTCTGACTAAAGTTAAACTTCATATATCTTTTAAAATTATTCAAGACAGGTCATTCCTGAAAATACATTTTAAAAATGTTTAACCTCAAACCAAATCTGTCATTGTTAAATAATAACTACAACACTTTCAGAAAAATAGGTGGAAAAGATCATCTAGATTTTTGATTTTTCCCTCCATAGACGTTTTACGAGTGCTTAGCTTCATTCCTATCTTAATTTCCTCAAAAGTAAGAAACTGAGGACACCCCAGGTCCGGTAGCGAAGGAGACTGGAACTCTGTCACGCTCAGAGTCGCCTTTTCACGAACAAAACTGCCGTTGAAGCATAAGCTGGCTTTCCCTACAGCTGAATGAGTTAGAGGCTGGATCTGCATAAATAGAATAGCAAGGAGATCTAAACTGCATCTACCCCAGTCAGGCACTCCTTTCAATTTTACTGTCGTACTGCTTATGCTGAAAGCGCACAGATCAGTCTTTCCAAATCTGGAAATCTTCCAAATTTACAACTTAAAAAAAAAAAGTTCCCCTCTTATATAACAATGGAAATAAGAACTTTAATTAGGGCATTAGAGAAGTTTAGATCACAGGGCTGAGAATACTTCATCTCTATTTATTACCTTCCTCCATTAGCAGTAGACTTATAAAGTTGAACTAGCATTGTTCGTACTTGTTGGCTTGGTTTGGTTGTGAGCTTTTTTGCTAAATTAATCCTTTGTGAATATATATTATTTTTGATTAAATATGAGTTTAATTAATCCTGTTAGGGAGGTTAATATTTTATTGAATCCAAAGTTATGAATCCTGATAAATTTGCAGTAGCCTCCGTCATATGTCAATGTTTTACTAGCCTTTCTGAAGGCCATCCCCTAAATACCCTAAATAACACTTTGCTAAACAATGTGGAGAAATAGTAGAAGTTCACTTGATAAAAAAATCAATATGCCACTGCCAAAATAGCATTTGTGAGTCATGCATGCCTTTGGACCACGTTTACTTTATCATTTCTGTCTCAACATGCTTGGTGGTTTTCCTACCAGTAACCTTGATTCAAGCTCAGACGTCTCCTCAAATCTGACCTCATCCTGATAGCTACAAATATAATAGATGTTTCTGAAGTTTTAGAGATGAAGAATCCTCTGTTTTCTTTTGCTTCTGGTCATGAACTACATTGCATTAACTGTTTAAAGATGAGCTTTTGGCCTTTATTTATATGATTAATAGCTCTACCCACTACCAACCTAAATCTTCATTTAATACATTAAACTCAGATGCTTGAAGAATATACTTGCTTTTCTTTTGCCTTTTGTTTAGTAATTAAAGCAATTTCACATCAAATGAGGGATAGTGTTTCTCAAGGAATAGTAAGCGATTAATGCCTTATTATAACTTTGTTTTACACCCCAAAATTTAGATCTTATTAAACATTTCTGTTAGTTGTTTATTCAATGGTGGTTTATAACTGACATGTTCTATTTTTCATTCATTCTAATTTCTAAAGATGAACAAAAATTAGCCTTGCTTCTGTTGCATGTTTGCTCCATCCAAATGGAAATGTAACTCAGGTAGAGATTACGCCCAACAAAAACACAGGCAGTTGTAAAGGCAGAGAAGACTAAATTGAAAGTTTTTGCCTGTTAATCTAAAATGTAGGCAAAGACGACAGGTATGGACCTTTTCGTAAATCAAGTCTGTAAGTTTGTTTGTTTTGAAACCACTTAGAAATCGACATTAAAATCTAAATCTTTCCCAGCCAGAGGAAGAATGGCGAGGAGCATCAAGTCACTTTAGTTGTGAGTGCAAAACCTGTCTGATGCATTTTGTACTTCCGAATGTGAGCGAGTTATTACTTAATTGTACATAAATGAGCTTAAGAAAATCTGACAAATGTTTTAGCTTTGCACCTTCATCTTTGATTTAACAATTAAGCATGAAAAAAAAGATAGATTTACTTGCAGTAACCTTCATACAGATGAACATGAGGTAGTTATCGTCGATCACCTGGTGATGAGGTCGGCTGGACGCCTTATCCCATCTTTTAGACTTTCCAAAATCCTTTTGACTTTTTAAATTGTATCCTGTCCTCTAAACACTCTTGTTTAAGAGTGTCAAAATTGCATGTTTCATTTAACTTTTTTTTTTTGCGATGAGATTGATTGACAGGTGATAAAGGGCCAATTAAACCAACAAACTTGAAGTAGCAAACAGAATTACAAATGTAATAAAAACAAATAAAATACAAAGGATTTAAGTTTCCAAAGAAATACATATTTTCATACTCAATCAGTTGAAGGCCAGGAAAAATATATGAGATTTAAACATATGTTTTATTGATTCTATGCTCTGAACAGCACAGAAGTTTAGAAGAAAGGTGTCTGCAGTAAATGCTTGATTGTAGGTTTTAAGGTTATGTTGATTTGACAGACCATTTAAAACCTTAGCAGTAAGTAACACAATTTTAAAATCTAAAGACCTAAAGAAAGCAAATAAAAAAGTTGAAATCTTGGCTGTAGCCATTTTGAAGTGTTGATAAAAATTCACCTCATTTAAGAAGGAGTTTATCAATTGCTAATAAAAAATGCATTCTAATTAACAAAAAAAAAAAATTTATGTGATAGAAATACAAATTTTACAATATTGATTATTTAGTTACTAAGTAACTAAACAAAGTTTTCTTAAACTTTAAGTGCAAGACTATGCATGTGCAAATAGGTCATTAAAATTAACAAACCAGTGAATGTAAAAACATTATTTTGGTGAAAACAATTGTTCTCCCTACACTTTACAGAGTTGGCCATTCCTTTACTTGTGTCACAGAGAGCACACTGAGGTGAAAACAAGTCGCTGCTTGGTAAAATTTCAAACATATGACAAAATTATCTATTATGTAAACTAAGTTGCATGTAGATACCTGCCTGGTGTCCCTGCAAACACACACTACAGCTGTTAGGGATCATAAACCTTACGTAGTTATTTTTAAGGTGTCAAATAATAAAATGGCTAATTTCCACACCACAGTGAAACCTACCCTCTGACCGAATGGGACCAAAAGCATATTTAAAGACAAAATACTTCTCAAATCATTCTGTGTTTTATTATGAATGTTTGACATTATAAAACCAATCTGAAGCTGCAGCTGGCAGTTTTTGGCCAGTGGGAGAGACAATGTTGCAGCTGCTTTCTCTTAGTAAGCTGAAAGTAGCCATCCATTCACTTGGTACACTAGTATTACACTCAACACCCAGAAAGAACTCTGTGGCGCCACTTCCGCTTTTCCGAGAGTATGGGGGAGCTGGGGTGAGTCCAAAATAACTTGCTATACATTTGGACCAGCATTTATGTTGTTTTCTGTGTGATGCATTGAGAAATAGAAAAACAACCCAATTTTGTGACATTTGAATGTTGTTCTACAACAGAGTGGTAGGATAATGGCATAAAAGAGGCTGAATATTCCACATTTTGCTATTATAATGGTGAACATATGGAGGCTGGAAACCTTTGAAATACATAATTTCAGCATTATCACCAAATATATTCAGGATTCCTACTTCAATGTTTTCACTTCAGAATTATTATCAAAAAGGTTTTCAGTCACAAATCTGTGATTACGTTTTCATGATAGCACCCAGAGATAAATGTTCAGTCTCACACATTTCGAACTGACACAACATTATGTATTGCAATGTCAGAGCTTCGGTTTTTTTGGGTACAGTTCAGCCCGATTACATGTTGTTTTGCGGAGTGATCAGATGAGTGTTAGTCACTGTAAACACCAGCACTACCTATAAAAACTTTCCTTTTTAAAAACTGATTTTCAAAAATGCATTGTCTTCTTGTTGATAGCAGCTGTAGCATAAAAAGGGAGGGATGGATCCTTAATTTTTTAGTGAGTTTAGCATATAAAAGAAGAGCTTATGGAACATTGTGAGGTTCAGGTTGAGAGGTACTGATGCAATACTGTTGCATTATTGTCCTGCCAGAATAATAGCCTCTATATAAGGGGACTAACGAACCATGTTGCTACCAACACATAGCGGTTCAGCTATATAAAATGGACAGCAGAACATTGGTACAAATATACTTTTCCCAATGAATTCCCCTTCTGATTGCTAGGCAGGTCTGTCAATTCATTGTTTATTGAAGAAAAAGGATAAATGTTAACATATGTGCGGTGCCATCATTGAGACATCCTGATCCACGTGTGCAGTTGCCTCTATTCATTGAGTTGGCTTTCCCACACTATGAACTCTGGGAAATTGTTGTGAATTAAAAGTTTACCAAGACGTTATCGATTTCTACCAAAAATCCAGCGAAATTTTGATGAAAATCTGTGTATTTTCAACATGACGATGTGTCAATGTGAGAGTGTCAAAAAACACAACACCCAAATTCTGAAAAGCAGCAGTTAGAAACGGGCCTGATTGTAATACCACCAATAAACTGTTGTTAACTACTAAAAATTAAGTCAATAAGCCATAGAGCTGCAACTGCGGTCTTGGTGTTCATCTGTGCAACGACTTCTGCGTTTGTCATTGCTCTAACACCCCAACAAAATCAAAAGTGTAATTTATCTCCTTGTCTTTTTTAGTGGCAAATATCCATAAGCATTTATTTGAATCAGATATGTTGGTGCAGGAAGGTGTCTAAAGGTTGCTGCACAGTGTCACTCAAGGACTGGAGTTGCAGACCTCTAGTATAAGCAAATGCTAAAAATCACAGTCCACTTCCAGTTCTGATATGATAAAAACAGGCCATATCAGAACAAGTATATGACCTAGAGTTTATATTAAAATGCAGCATGGCAGACAGATCAACATTGTATTAAGTGACCGATAACTTATTTTTAATTTACTGGCTATTTAAAGCCTTTGGAACTTATCCTCTGTAGTATACCATAGAAAAATTTACAAAAAAAAAAAAAAAATAATACTTGTAGGTTTGCTTAAGTTATTGGCGTAGAATTCCAAAAATATAGACTAAAGTGGAATCATCTAGGTCAGTTGTTTTGTGCTTATCATAAAAAAAATGAAAACACGACACCACATCCGTACAAGCTGAAAAGGACATCACACAGCGAGCAACAGAACCAGAGGACTTTGCAAATGCACTGAATAAAAGGAAAAGGAAATGCAGTCAGGAATGGATGAAGTATCATAAGGATAAGGAATTTTTAGCTGTAGTATCAAAGCCGTAATAAGCAAATAAAACAATATTTAGACTGCTGGGCTAATTGTATAAAACATAGTAACAAATGTACTATGCAACATAAATATCATAAGATAATGCTTACCTAAAACTGTACCAGCAAGATGGGAAAACATTTTAGCAGGTGAACGTTAGAATGTCACTCTTATGAAGATTCTACATTCTGACCAACCATTGATGAAGGGCAAAGTAAGTTTCTGGTAGACATTATTGGTACGTTTTATGTTTGCTTCACCACAATCAAATCTTGTGTCTTCAAGTAATTCATTTTGTTTGAAATTAATTTACATTTTTCACTCAGGCTAAACAAACGGTTGCATGTGTAGGTGTTAAAGCTATCTTTTTATTCACGAATTAAACCAAATATCTTTTCCACTATAAATCAGCAGCATGTCAGGAGAGAAAAAATGCAAAAGATATTTCTGTCTTACAGGTTATCCTCTTTGCAATAATGTAATAAACCAAAAGCCAGATTCCTAATTTAGGGACAAGGCAGCATCTTTCAGTTTCCTACGTTAGCCTGTTTTTGGATTCATGTGAAAGATAGAACAAGTGTTGCTCAATTTCGTTGTGTTAAGGTTTCTTTTTTTTCCATTTGTGATCATATTCCTGGGAAAGCACAGCAGTTTCTTCATTTATTTTGATTAAACCACTGAAACAAAGTGGGTCATGGAAAAGAGAAATAAAGGTGTGAAATGAAAAGAAGAGTGCTGCAAATCTCATTGTTTTTGCCATTAAGGTGCGTAGGAATGATAGCATCTGTGTGATGTTTTGGCATTCCATAAATTTAGTAAATTATCACTTTATTTTGCACTAGTAGCAAATGGGAACGTTTAACATTAATTTCTTTGTGAACGTTGGGTTATCTTGGATAGATAAGATATGTGACAAAAGGGGATTAGTTTATATATTTTTTGTTTGGAATCTGGCTATCAGGCTGTTTACTTGTCATACACCTGAAGTTTCACTCAAGTTTCACAAGAAATGGACTTTGCTAGGTGTGTTTGGTTGTGTGTAAGGTGGTGAAACAAAGGGATTTGGCAAGAACTCCAACTATTCTTGTTTATGGATCGATTGATTCTTCTGGGAACGTGCAGCTACATTTCTTTTAATATTTTAGGACATATCCAAATTGGTTTTGACAGACAGACACACACACATAAAATACAAGGGTAACATACTATATCTAGGGAACCCATAAGGGAAATAAGGGTGAGGACAAGGAGTAAAGCATTAGGACAATGTGTGTAGAACATTGTAAATTAGAAAAAAAAAACATGGCAGTTAAAATTGATGACAAAAGACCAGTGTTGGCCAAGCATCCATCCACAGAGAAGCCTGCGGGAAAACAATGATAGGGTAGAGAAAAGATGTTGCTAGAAGTTGTTGGATTGGTACAGAGTGTGAATAGTATTTGCCCTGGGCAGATGAGCAAGAGATGCAATTGTTTAAGTCTGGCAGGGCAAGCATGGACCATGGAGACTAAAGAAATTTATGCAGAACCAAGCCAAGCCAAAGAGAGACAATGGAAGCTGAAAAAAAGGCCTGAGGTATTAAAAGAAGGATTAATTCAGTTCTCTAAACAGAATCAGACAGTGCAAACTGAAGGCAGACGTTAGCATTATGAACAGAACCGTTATTTGCTTAACAGGTGCAAACGCTCTTAGAGGTATGGAATAAGATGTGTACTTTAAATTTCAGGGAAGGATCTTTATATGCATGGACCTTAAAAATAGAAAGTGATGTCCAAGGTGCAAAGTAGAGCATTCTGAACAATTTATAGAATCTCCATGCAAGCATCCCCAAGCCAATAACCCCAAAGTGGTAGAAAATTCCTCTTGTTCACAAAAAGGAAAGACGACAATTTGCATATTGATAAACAGTGTCGTAAATCCCAAAGATGACCCAGTACAATGCTAAAGGACTGTATATATAATTTGAAATTCCTGCTGTCAGCGGCATTGTAGGAAAAAATTATATTAAATCCCTTTCAGTTAGTGAAGTATTTAGTAGCTAAATGTATAGATTTAAAAATGTTTTATTGATCTGTTGGACTTTGATCATTGATTTGTTCTAGTTCTGTGTTTCTGGTTTTCTTCATGAGAGTTATTCTTGTGTCTTCTTGTTTAGCTCAGTTATCCTTTTGTAGCTACCCGTTTAGTTATAGTTCAACTTTTTTACATTTTTCATTTCAGTGTAATCAAACTCACCTGCTCAATGCTCTACTAATCTTAGGATCTATTTTACTGATTAAACGTCAGTCCTTATCAGTTTAACTAGGTCACCCTTAGTTTTTTTCCCTTTGTGCTTCATGTTGTGCTATTTATACCCTAATAAAAACATGTTCATTTTAAAATAAAGTCCGTCATTAGTTAGATGTTACACCTCTAATTCAAGCCACACAGTCATTTATAATAACCTACACACCCTGTAACATCCATGTTTTTACCTGGGTGTTGTTAGAATTAAATATCATAAGAACCATTGGTCGACAGAAGGCTTTATGATGCACAGAAGGGTAAAATAGTTAGCTTAATCTGTGATATAAAATAAAGGGAAACAATGCTTAGGCAATGGGACCATTTGCGACTTAATGCTGAAAATGCATAGCAATATGTAACAGTTCTACATATGATTGAAGTATAGTTGTGTAGCTCTCAGCTTCTTCACTGTTTGTCTCTTTACGCTGATCTGCACCAATTCAAGCTGTATCTTTGAAGCAAAATTGTAGGTATCAACACCAGTGTGGTGGGACAAACATAAAAAAACAACAACATCAGAATACCCCACATATAAAATAAACTAAAAAACATGAAACATCTTTTAATATACTCTGCCTGATGGCGTGTTTACGAACGGGAACAGGAAATTTATGTAAAGACAGCCTATGCAGAGAAAACCTGACATCTCCCTGCCATTTCAGATAAGAAACTCAATTTCTCTCAGATCACAGAGCCAAGAAATCTGCTGGGAGATTCTGTTAAAACTTGCCCATGTGTACGAAGTAGCTTTCTGAATAACCCAAACTGTTCAGCCGTTTCCCCTACGCATTAAAACCCTGTTGCTTCCCAAAAGAATTATCTCTTGAACTTTTTCACATATTGTCAAATGACTATCAGGATAAACTAGCGTATAATTGCAAAGTATAAAAAAAAAAAAAAAAAGACAACTAGCCTACATGTGTTTAGAAATAAAAATCCCCCAAAACAGTGCCACACATTTGGGGCTGATTTTTTTCCGCAGGTTTTAATTTCTCTAAATATTTCTTTTTTATCTTAAATTATCTTAAATGTACATGCTAGGGTAAAAAAAAAGTCACAAAACCAAACCACCAGCTGGGAACTCCATTCTCAACCCCTCTTTTCAATGTTTGGCCAAATCCTGCAAATCACTTTTCTGACTTACAAGCTGTTGGATACAGTAGAAAAAAGCAGAGACAGGAAGGACATGGTCACCAGAAGTAGGCCACTACCAGAGGTTCTGAGAGTCCTGGCTGGTTCATATGGCTCTAACATGTCAGATATGTACTTTGGGGCTAAACCATGAAGAGATTTGTATACAAGCATGGCTGTTTTAAAGTCTATTCTTTGAATGACTGGAAGCCAGTGCAGAGACTTGAGCACTGGACTAATGTGGTCATATTTCCTGGTTTTGGTCAGAACTCGAGCAGCAGCATTCTGGATGTTCTTAAGCTGTCTTAAGGCCCGTTTAGAAAGCCCAGAGAGCAGACCGTTACAGCAGTCTAACCTGCTAGAGATAAAAGCATGGATAGGTCTTTCTAGGTCTGCTTTAGAGACTATTCCTCTGATTCTGGCAATGTTTTTAAGATGGTAAAAGGCTGCTGATGTTACTGATTTATTGTGGCTGTTGAAGTTCAGGTCAGAATCCAGTATTACCCCAAGATTTTTGACCTGATGTTTAGGTTCCAGAGAGCGCGTCAGAAGGTAACTGATGACACTTTCTCTTTGTTTCTGTGGGCAACAGACAAAGATTTCAGTTTTGTCTGAGTTTAACTGGAGGAAGTTGTTTTGCATCCACAGACTGATCTGTTCAATACAGTGACACAATAAATCAACAGGCCCATGTTCTCCTGCTGTCAGCGACACATAGATCTGAGTGTCATCAGCATAGTTGTGGTAGGACACATCATGGCTGCGTATTAGCTGGCCCAGTGGAAGCATGTACAGATTGAATAAAAGGGGTCCCAGGATCGACCCCTGGGGAACCCCACAGGTCACACCCATTCGGTCGGAGACGGAGTTCCCAATTTGAACAATATTGTGTGGAATAATGTGTTAATCTATCACACGCGATCCCGGTGAAATACAGTAAAGTGTTTAACAAAGTAAAGTGGTTTTATTGTGAGAAGGTTGATAGGGTGTGTATGTAGTAAAAATTTAATTTGTTTTATTTTAAAAACAGCTTGATGTTTACTGTTGTTTTTTTTTTTTCCTGCATTCGTCTCCTAAAATCTGCTCCTGTTGCCAAAAGAATTTCCAAAGCGTATTGCCTGTTCATCAGCCTAATTCTACTTTGTACACCCTGAGTCTTCTCTCACACTACAGCGGTTTGACAAAGAACTTAAGCCCTGGTTTCTTACAAGCAACTGTCAGACATTTTTCCCTTCACAATGACCTGAATTATAAAAAAATAAATAAAAATCTCAGGATCCAACAGGATCTGCACAGGCAAACGGTTCAAATAAAACCAGGCTCAGGAGACAGACACAGAAATGGAAACCATGAAGGCTGCATGAAAAGAGAAGAGCTGAAGGATTCACAGATGAGCACAGACAGGCCCAACAGCCCTGCTGACATCCATCCAGTTGGAGTCTCGCTTTTAATAGAACAAAAAGAAAGCCAAGCAAACACTTCTAGGAGGAAGGTTTATCTAGTGTAGACATTAAAAATCATCCATTATATTGAGTCATACAGGCAGTGACGATGGTCTTTATTCTTGCCTAATCAGTACTTTCATGCTGCATTTTAAGTCCTTTTAAAGTCTGTTGTCTTTAAGCTTTTCTTGCAAACACACATCAGAGATTGATATATGATCAAGCAGAGGATAAAGCATCCTCCATAAAACTGTTTATTTAGCAAGTAAATGAAAGCTTGGAGAAAACAATGAGCAGGACTAGAACACTTAATCACTTCCAAAAGACGGTTGGATTCTGAATAAAGACAGTTGATTCCAGCTTTTTGACTCACTGAAGTATTTTATTTTTATATAGTCCCTTCCTTCAGAGGTCCTTAATCCTTCCCTGCTGCTCTCAGTTCGGCATTCTGAACTGCTATTTTGTAGCAGAAGTGTGCAAAACTAATTGGACCTGATGGCTGGTGCTGTTCTTTGGTCCGGAAACCAGTCAGAAACATGCGGAGGCCTTTTGTGCTAATCTCTCTAACTTGTCAGGCTAGTTATATTATTAATTGCAGATTATCTCCTAAACCACTCTGCATTTTCTTACGCCGCTCTCTGTTGCAGGATCCGTCAAGCCTGTGGGACACTGCAGATACTCTCTCTGCATATCTGTGTCACGCCGCCATGAATCCACTGCCTTGACAGCGAGGGTATTCGGGAAAAAACGGAAGCAGCAAGTTTCAATGTGTGTCTCGTTGTGGCTACAGAATATATGCTCCTCTAATCCCTGACACAAAGCCTGGATGTGCAGCACCTTTATGTGTGTCAGAACAGTGGGCTTAGGAAGCAGGCCTCGACATGCTGTGCTCGTACCAGAACTGCAAACTGAAAAAAGCTTAGCTGACACTCATCCATGCTGAAAAGGACAAATAATATAGGCAGGAATGAGAACACACCCACAAGGCAAACATGAGTTGTGTGTTTCATTTCTATGGCTGTATGAATGTTTTTTGTTTGTTTGTATATTTAGTTATGTTTCAAAAACTTTCCAGCCTGTATTTGAACCCATCCACTGACGCTAAAGACAAAAAAAAAAAAAAAATAAGTAAAGGTTGACTCATATCTGCTACAAATGGTGAATAGTATTTCTACATGAATTCACATTGGCATTGTTTGAGGGGCAGGCTAGAACTGAGGTGCAAAGTATTTTTTTGTCTGAATTCAGCAACAGCTTAAAAAAAAGTTTAGGAAAAAAAAGTAACATTGAAAAAATAAAATGGATAAAAGTTCAAAAGCAAGCCTAAAGCACAAAAAAATTAAAAGCACACTGTGGCAATCCAGTCTTCCTGTAAACCAGAACTCTGTTTAAAATCTTATGATAAATATTAAAACAGAAAATGGAAAGTTGTTTAGACTTGGCATATCCCTATGGTTGCTATGGTAAAAGGATATGGAGTTCCAAAAAACTCTGGAGCAAAAACAAAGATACAAGACAAAAAAACCAAACAAGACCCCAAATCAATTAATCTATATGAGTTAACAGTTTGCATGCATAGGAGTGGAGAGATTTTTTACACCTAATCAAGCTAGCTGTCAAACAAACATGGAAAATAATGCAAAAACATGCGGTTTAATAATTGTGCTTAGTGAGTCTGAAGTCTGAAACTTGAGGATTTGGTTTCTTCATTAAAAATAAAGAAAAAGTGTAAAGAAAACTGTCCAAAACACACAAAAGCTGGGATAGAAATTAGTTTCTTAACCTCCTGCAGTTGCACGTTATCTGAATTTTTGGCAAAAACAGAAATGAAAAGAATACTTTTCCACCAATCTATGCATCAACGTCTCCATTGTTTGAGTGTGAAACAAATGTCAGGTGTTTTGAACTAAAGAAACAGGCATTTATAGGCATTGCTAGAAGGGGATCTCAAGTATTTATAGAGTTTGGCTTTTCAATGTGATCCTTGACATAAAACTATAAATATATGAATAGATTTTACATATATTGATGCTTGTGTACCACCTGATAATTCTTTTCAAAATGCTTTACCAAACAAGTCAAGTTTTAAATCAAATACCAAGCACAAACAATAAAAAAAAAGCATGTGCAAGCCTCAAAATCAAACTCCACATTTTCCCTAACACACTAACAGACACTGAGTTCGTATTGTGCAGCTTTTTTTTTTTTTGTTAGTTTGTTTGCATCCACCTCCCATGCAGTTGTGAAAGACATAAAAAGAGTGACCTTTGACTCTTAAGAATGCTTGAAAAAGAAAAAGGCCAATCCTCCAAAAAAGAAATTCTTTACATCTTTTCCACCCTTGAATCTGAATCAGACATTTGTGCTGTTGCACCTGTGAGCGTGTGTTTCTCCTTTTTCAGAGGTTGTGAGGTATTCAGAGCAGATCACACCGAGACCCGAGAGTACAAACAGAATGTCACATTTTAGATAATGGTTGGAAAGCTGTTGTATGTTGCGGTTTATTTTTGATGGTTCAACAGGCTTCCGCTTTATTTCAAATGAGAACTGAACAGAAACAGCTCAAAGTTAAATTGCTTGCATTTGGGATACATTTACCAAAATATTTCATGTGAATTCACAAACTTGTGTTTCAGGCGACAAATTTCCAATTTTACTCTCTCTAACATGTGGATACATTTCTGTGGCCTGGAAAATGTTTTGAACGCTGCCTTTTTCATTAACACTGGCTTGTTTCCATGACCCTCGCGAAACTCGTTCTGGCAACCTGGAACGCCGGATCAGACCACCTGTCAGCTTATTTCTGCACATGGCATCCTCTGTCAAACACTCGCTGACATTGCTCTCTGTGCCACACAACCACCTGTGATTGGCCTGTGTATTGCCATCGCAGCTGTCAGGCTCACCCTCACTGTTAATTAAAGTGACGGACCTCCCGAAAAGCTGTTTATTCTATCAGCTTGCAGTTTTCAGCCAAAATGTGCGCCAAAGCCAAGCCAAGCCAAAGCAGCTATAAAAACGGAACGAGTGGAGTACCGTATAATTATTTAAGTTTAGAGGGATTTCTTTTGTTTGTTTTATTAATAAATACTTTAAGTAAGAGTTCTTTTTTTTTGCTAATAGACACTTACATCCGTTGTCATGCTAGTTTCAAACAAGGTTGAATTTAATTATTTTTAGGTTATTATGAGGAATATTCCAATTAATCTTTCTTGGAAGACGAAATACAAATTTTCTTAAAATAAAAACTAAATTTACGCTATCACCTTCACTGCTTCACCGTCATTTTGTACCTAGGGATTCTGCCATGGGAGGTTTTATTGTAAGCGTACATCAATTTTGTATATTCTACACATAATCTGCTGTCAAGAAATGTAGCTTGAGATAAATTTGCCAGCCAGAGTTCCTTTTTCATAAAGATTGACATGTACTAATAGAGAATCACAACAGTTGTCTGTACAAGTAGGTTGTAATGTCAAATATTTAGAAAATAGTATGCATTTAAATAAGTGTATACCGGAGATTTGATTCATGCAATGTTTTTTTTTTAGTCCATAAATTGATGAACAGTAGAACTACTAACTGCATTCGAAATGTGACAGGCCACAATCAAATCCGTCTAGCTCTGCTGGAGGGGACGGGATTTGGAGATTTGAGTAGACAGCTAATATATTTTAGCTGCAATGCCGTTAATATACGGTGTTAAAGAATGAGTTCACGATAAAACATTTAAAAACTTAAACCCATCCCATGTAATAGGATATGTTTTCTTTCCATTCGAATGCAAATGAAAAAGAAAAGTGATTTTAAATAAACTATGTTCAATAGCCCATTTGCATAACTGTGCAAACTCTAAAATATTACATTATTATAATCTATTTTAGTTGGAGTTGCCTTCTTTGTCTTACAACCATTCTCCATATTTATCAATTTGGAAGAAAGACCCTTTGGGTGAAACTCACAGATTATCCGACAAACATTTAGAGCTTTGATTTTCCTGCTTTATTTTGTTGATGCATACTTGGTTTTGAATTATGCTCGGTATCGCTGTGATGAAAGAGATTTGAATCCCTATTAATCTATAGCTTTAAAGCATTAACGTGAAGGTTTTGGGTACTTTGACCTGATTGGAGTTTGGAGTTTTATCCAGTTTGAAATCACAGTTACTTTCCTTTAATGAAAAGTAACCAAAGAGCTGGTTAGTTCAAGCAATGTATATATATATATATATATATATATATATATATATATATATATATATATATATATATATATATATATATATATATATATATATATATATATATATATATATATATATATATATATATATATATATATATATATATAT